>CM060948.1:312065694-312555694 GCA_030765055.1 Mantis religiosa | reverse complement strand
CTATACACCACCTAGACTCCCGCCGACAGTTCCAGATGGCAGCACGGTCATCAGCGCCCGTAAAATCCAAATCATGCTAAACACGGGATAAAAGAACCTTTGAAAAAAGCAACCCTTCCAAATAAAATCACTGACAAAATGACAAAACACTATGGTAGTCAAAATGTAAAAGAAGCGAAAAGCATAAAAGGGTTAAAAAGCATGAATTATAAATTCTAAAACCAGCTTTTAGAAACAACTTTGGCCACGGCTTGCTCGTCATCCGCTAAAATATCTGCCAAGCTGGCAGGCAGCTGGAGAGACTGGCAGAAATTCGCAAGGTTAAAACAGGTCAAAAGCACCTGACGGACCGATAGAGCACCAGCGCAGAATGGGCAAGCTGGGGCAGGGTCCCCTGTGAATTTAAAACTATGGGTAAAAAAGCAGTGGCCAATTCTTAACCAAGCCAGACTCACTCCCTCCCAACCAGAGGAACGGCAGGAGGTCACCCAGGGAATCAAAAGTGCCTTTACAGATCTCAGTTTGTTGCTGCGGTGATGGGTTCACTCTGCGGCTCAGGAGGAGCACGCAGCACTCCGCAACTGAAGGCTAAAATATTCCGTGAAGACCGGTCGGATAAAAACCTTGGGCTGTATGGTTGCCGTCTTGGCTGTCAAATCCGCAAGTTCATTCCCATGCAAGCCCACGACACCAGGGACCCTTTCGCACACTACGCTAACGACTGAGGCGTGTAAGGTATGGATCGCCTCCTGGATACGCTGTACAATAGGATGGTGGTTGTACAGTGCACGCAGGCTGTGGAGTGCGCTAAGGGAATCACTCACGACAAGGCTATTACCCAAACTTCTGCAGCGAATATGTAACATGGCTCGGTAAATGGCTTAGAGCTCTACATTGAATATGGAAGTGCTGCCATGGAGATCGAATGTAAAGGGTTCGGCTCCATGGACACACGCACTTCCAACACCGCTAGAGCATTTTGACCCGTTGGTAAAACTTAAGTTAAAATCCTTATACCCCGATAAAAATTCCAAAAATAAGATGCGGATAATACTCGTGGGTGCCGTAAACCTGCTGTGCAGCGTCATACGTAGATCTACGGGGGCTACTGCACTCAACCAAGGGAGGTACAAACTTTCACCCTTAGGGAATATTCTAGACATGTCAAAAGCATGTCTCCTAAGGAGCTCCCGGAAGCAACAACCTGGCGTCTTGGGACTAATACGTGTGTTCCTGTAACGTACGTCGTATAAGGTGTCTAAAAAGGGCGCATACGTCGGATACAAAGGCATACTATATAACCCACAGCTGTAATTACCTAGTAGGACTTCCCGCCGACGTTGGAGGGGATGCTCTGCCACTTCAGCGTAGAGACTCGCAACTGGACATTTCTACCCTGAAAGAGACCACCAGATGAGAGATGATATAAAATGATAAAGGAGATAAAATAGAGGGAGAGGAAATTCGTGGGAGTAACAGACTTACCCAGCATTCACCTGGCGACCTGGGAAAGCCCCCAAAGGAACCTATGGTCAATGTAGGCCGGCCATAGGAATTGAACTCGAACCTCCCGAACTTCCCACAAATAGATGTGTATTCCACCTGCAACAGTTTTCTCTGAAGTCCTATTTAGCACAGCAGGACTGATATCTGACAGAAAAGGAAGTAGACTTAACTCCAAAAGAGTGAATATGCTAGTATTTCTTTTAAAAAAACTTACCAAAGTGGACTGTTTTAATTTTAAATGTCTATTTCTGATCCCAGCCACTTAAAACAAGAATTACAGCACCTGAGAGTCACTTTCCGTCAAAACGACTACTCCGAATATGACGTTGAAGCCTCGATCACCAAAGCTAGGACTGGGACAACGGTAATACAGCAAACGTCAGATAAGCCTACCGCTACAGCCTGCATCCCGTTTACCGGCAATCTATCCGGCAGAATCAGCAAAATTCTCGCCATATAGAACATCAGGACCATCCACAAGCCACTTAGGAAGATTAAACGTCTGTTGAGACCAGTGAAAGACAGACTGGACTTCCAAGTTCCGGGAGTGTGCCGCATACCTTGTGAATGTGTGACACCGTGTATAGGACAAACCGGAAGAACCATCGCTGCCAGAATCGAACCTGAACGGAGCATTCGTTTAATACAACCTGAGAAGTCTGGGCTGGCAGAGCATTGTTTTGATAACGACCATAGAGACAATTTTCGGGATACGACCATCTTGGCAATATGCAGCAGTTACTGGGAACGGAGAATTAAGGAGGCTTTGGCGATTTCCTCCAAGAGGAGCACGTTTAATCGTGATGCTGGATTTCAGATCAGCTCCTCTTGGAAACCGGCCTTAAAAATGGAAAGCCTTTGAGCAAAGATCAGTACAGCTTTATAATCAAGTTAAGTAGTTACGTTCCTTTGGCACAATTTTCTATACTCACGCCATCTCCTGCCCTGGTATTTAATTTACTGAAAACAGTCTTTTGTTCAGTAATGCGAATTTTGATAGTGTTTTGTCTTTGTTTATATTGGTGTTACATCCTTTGTTTCATTTGTGGTTATAACATCTTATAAATATCCTGATGATGGGAGAGATTCACACCCCCGAAACGTTGATATCTAATCGTCTTTTCACCTGGCTTGCTTCCCGAGAAGAAAGTGAGCAAATTCGTCGCCAGGAAAGCTTCAGGTCTTATTTTTGTTTAATGTAGAGTTTGAAAGCTTAGGAGTAAGGTTGAATAACAATGGCAAGTGGGGAGTACACAGGAGAAAACTGAAGAAGAGGGAAGGGAGGCAATGAATGGGATAAGAATATGCAAATTTAAGCTAGAAATGACAGCCAAGTGGTTAGAAAGATTCTACGAAGCACTAGTTGAATCCAAAATGTTATAAGCAGTGGAGATCTGGGAGGGCACAGAGGTAAACAAAACGGTGGACCAAAACTACAGAAGGTTTTGTAAAGAGCTACTAGGCTTACCAAGATCAGCACCTAGGGAAGTAGCTTTAGTAGAATTAGGAAAGACAAGAAGAAATGGAATAAAATGGAAAAAAATAATACAATTTTGGTATAGGTTGTTGGTCAAAGAAGAAGGGGAAATTATGAAATTATGCATGAGACAGCAAAAAAGATTAGAGAACTCAAACAGCTTGTGAGCAGAAACAGGAGAAATTATGGAAAAAATAGGAATGGGAGATACATGGAGATTAGAGGAAAGGAATACATGCGATGTGAATAAATCAGTAAAATGCAGAATAGAAGATATAGACAGACAGGAAGTATGGGGAAGTCTAGAATATATAAAATCATTACAATTTTACAAGCAAATAAAAAGAGACTGGGGAGGAGAAGCATATGTAGATTACTGCAATAGGCAAGAGAGGGAAGGGTTTGCTTGGATGAGAACAGGAATAATATTTCTATGAGGGATAAGAGGTAGGGAAAAGGGAATTTGTGAATTGTCTGGGGGAAAAGAAAGCATAGAACACTATGTTACAGAATGCGAGGAGTTTGCTATATGGATAAAAGAAGGTTTGGGAAGAAGAATGGGAGAAAGTAGAGAAAAGGGAGGAAAAGAACGGGCAGGGAGGAAAAGAGGTAAGAGGTTTTGGTGAGTTCTTGCAGAAATAAAAAGGAAAATGGGCCAGAAATGTAAAGAATATAAGAAAGGAAGATGAGGGGGAAGAATGGGGCTAATTAAGTAATCAAGGAGGTATGGAGGTTAAGAGCTACATGGCAGAGCAGAAGACCAGGTTGTCATGTAAGACAAGGTAGCATAAAGGTAAAGACAGATAAATGTAGCCAAAAGTTGTAAATTGTCTAATTTTATAATATGCACAAAAAATATATCATATATAAATAAGAACACTGATAATTTGAAGTTTATCTGATTAAAAATGTGCAACTAATTAATTTCATTGACTTTACACAGTTTTCTCAAGATTCTAATTTGTTCTGAAACTACAAGTAGAAATGGCGGTATCGGGTATCCAAGTATCGATATCGTGGAAAATATCGTGTATTCAGAATCGAGTAACAAAGCTGCTGGTATCGACCCATCCCTAGTAGAAATATTTATCAAAATGGATTGAGTAGCTTTTGAAATTAAATAAATTAACAAGTGTTTACTGTTTATGATATTAATACTGTCACAAATGCAATGTTGCGGCGAGGCGGCGCGAAGGACGAGTTCAAAGAGACGAACAGTAAAGTGCGGAGATAAAAGCTTGCCGAAACGGTGGGGGGAAGGAGACGGATTTCTGGAGAGTTCGCCTTTCTTCTAACGCCGTCCTGATTGAGAACATTCCACGAGTTTCTGGAATAGTATATATAACTATAAAAGGAGCCGCCACCCGCCACTGGGGTCAGTTGTTAATTGGACTTGTGTGCGTGAACAGCTGTTTGTGGTCGATGACCTTGCAAGTTGTATTGTGTATGTGACGTATTTCTGCTACTATAGGGGTTGACCGAAGTGTTTTTCCACGGAAATAAGGAGCAATATTTAGTGTTTGTAACCTGGAATTTTATTTCGCGAGCCCACAAAGTCACAATACAGAATACACTGGGCAATAATGAAAATGTTTCGTGCTTATAATAGTGCATTTACATGTAATTCCATCTGCTGAAATAAAAAATCACCATAAAATGATATATTAGCTCTGGTTTTGAAGATAAAGTGACATTTCATTTCAGAGTGCAGATTTTAAATTTGGTGGACATTTATTGGGATTTGGCACACCTGTCAAATAACAAAACCCAATCAGAGAGACATTTTGGAAATTAAGTGATGCAAAAGTTAAGGAAGGAACTTTTGTTGGGCCACAAATAAGAGAACTTGTAAAGGATCCTGCATTTGTCCAAGTTTTGGAGGGGAAAGAAAAGGAAGCTTGGGGAGCCTTCAAGGATGTTGTTCATGGATTTTTAGGCAACAAAAGAGATGAAAACTACAAGCATTTGGTGACAATGCTCCTGCAAAAATACCGTAACCTTGGCTGTAACATGTCCCTTAAGATCCATTTTTTCCACTTTCAATTAGACTTTTTCCCTCCCAGTTGTGGAGCTGTTAGTGATGTACATGGGGGAAGATTCCGTCAGGGTATTTCTGTTATGGAACAAAGATATCAGGGCCGTTGGAATGAAGTAATGATTGCGGATAACCGTTGGTCTTTGTATAGGGATATAGGGATATGCGGAACTCCATCACAAGAGGCTAGCTAAAAGACACGAAGTCAATAGGCCACCACATGATTCTCTTCAGACACGACTATCTGCGAAGTATTTTTCCAGCAATTTAGAACTCTTAGCATGTAATTAATTACCTGTTAAAAATCAAATGCACTTTCATTGTTGTTAGCATGTGTGTAATTAAAATGTATCCTTTTCTCTCAATCCATTAATATGTAATACTTCTACCATGTGTGTGTCCCGGCCGCGCCGTGGCTCAGTGGTTAGACCGCTTGGCTCTCACCAAGGCGGCCTGGGTTCGATCCCAGGTGACCGCAAGGTGAGATTTGTGGTAGACAACACGGCGCTGGAGCGGGTTTTCTCCGGGAACTCCGGTTTCCCCCGCCATCTCATTCCACTGGTGCTCCATCTTCATCTCATGTAACATCAGTGTCTTCACCTGCGGTGCCGTATGTAGTAAAAGCGGGCGTTAAACACTACATTACATTACCTTCCACCTTGTGTATGTCATAGAACTAGAGCTAATAATTTTTTCTCATTGTCATATTTGTGTTTCTCTACCCAAAGTCAGTAAGAATTGCCTCATAAAGTGCACGAAGCATTCAAAAGTTATTTTTTTGTTAGCCAGTGTTATTAAATCTATAAAGGTAATTGTGTAAGATTGATAAAGTATGTACCAGAAAGCGGAGCTCAGATGCACCTGAATGTTATTTGCATGTCGTGAATTTTTAGGAAGTTTTATGTAGCGAATTTAAATTTGGTATGGTCTTAGCGCTACTTGAAATTTTCTAATGTTTTATGTAAACAAAGACCACTGAGTCATGTTTAACTCTCAATCTCTTGGTGTCTCCGAGACTGGGCAAGTTTTCTAAAGGATTATTTGCATATTTATCTCGTAACGTTTCAAGCAAGCTCAGATAAGTGCCTCAGTTTACACACATACCATATTTTCCCTTTTTGTGTAACATTTTGTAGGATCACGACGAACAGCGGTTTTGCGACGAACAGCGGTATGTTAAATCATGGTTACTATTTATCTTCGATATATCAGTTTAAAAGCTCAGGCAGCAAGAAGCCCAAAAATAACAATTATACCACTGAGTCAGAATCCGTTAAATTAGAGTCAAAGGACTTTCTCCACATTCGATAATTGTTTTCTACAAAATGTGACTGTAGACGTTTAATTTTTTTATTTGTTTCTTTCTTTTTTCCTACGTACTGTGACTTTGTGGGTTCGTAGATAACAGACCGAGTTGCAGAAATTAAAAATCTCATTTATTTCCGTTGAGATACACTGTTCAATTCTCACGTAACAACATCACATAATAACACAATCTTCCAAGGTCGATGGCAATAACAAGCCGTGACAGCTGATTACATTAGCTCTCGTTACAACAACACTCTTGTTAAACAACTTGCAACTCACTCTGTTTACAACTGACTGACTCATCACTAACCATGGCTTCTTTTAAATACTTCACAGATAATTTCTAGATGACTCGCAAATAAACGAGAACGCGAACAACCTCTATCAGTCCAGAAGTAACTAGAAATTTCCATTTATCTCAGTTTGTTTGTTTCGGCAGATCCTTATCTGCCTGGTGTCTTTGTCCGCGGGCTCTTGATTATCTCACTGCCCTCCTATCAGTTTCTTTTGTTTAAACAAGCCACGCGATCGTAGATACGGGTTCGCGACTGTACTTACAAATGGAGAGCAGTATAGAGATTTCGCCCTTTGAAAAAAAAAAAAAAACAGCAGACTGTGAAAACGCATGCCAGAGGAAGACAGCTTCGAGGGTTGTAACGAGGCCTGCAGTGCGTGTGACTTCGAGCAAGAACCGTGTAGCACCAAGTTGCCTATATAAATGGCGCTGTGAGTACAGAATCTGAGGGTTCAGTCAGCTGTAGCGCACTCGATGACAACAATGTAGCTGTCACGTATCTAATGGATCTGTTAAATTTACAATGTGACGATTTATTGAAGGACAAATATACACACAAGAAAGACTTGGCGGATTTTGACAAGAATATCCCCCAAGCCAGATTTCCGAGGCTGTATTCACTTGCCTCACGGACATTGTGTATTGTCTCGGAACTCGCTATAGAACCGGCCGGCAGTAGGGCCAGGCGGGAAGCATTCAGCCCACGACTACCCATTTGTCTCATGTCACTAACTGAAGGGATGATTAGCAGAGCGGCACGAGCCCTGTACCGTCCCTTTCCCATCCCACCAGACGTCTGGAAACCTCGGGATAACTGTGCGCTCCGCGAACCTTCCAGAAACTGCGATCTTCCCTATATAAGGTCTGCAGTTGGCGAGTCAGTTCAGTTCTTGACGAGTAGCCGTGAGGAGCGCCGAGTGAGTGAACGGACTGGAAGACGGTGTACGTGTATCAGAGGAGTTGTACGTAACTGTGAGCGTGCAATGGACCTGTGACAGGCCAACTGGTGAATTGTAATTATGTGCGCTAAGTAATTCTGTGTAATCGGCAAGTGTTTCAACTGTAATTCGGTGGAAATAATGAACATTTTGAGTTTGTGCAATTGGAGTTTTAATTTCACGAACCCACAAAGTCACAGTATGTTTGGCTCGACATATGTTATGAAATTAGCTAAGTCCAAACCCCGAAGTACCTTGTCGGATCACAATCTAACATGCAGCCTTCGTTTACAAATTTCCCAGACATTGCGTCCTGACGTTGATAAACTAGTTAAACAAAAACGAAACAGAAAGTGTCGGAGAATGTCCACGTAATTTTTCTCTGAATGGGTCTCGTCTTATTTGCAGAGAAAATTACTTTATGTTTATTTTATTTACTTTACAATGTGCCTGTCCATCAGGTAAACTACAATTTGAAGTTTTATACATTTTCTCTTAGCACAGAGCCACAATGTAATGGTTTATAAACTGTAACCAATTGTTTAATTAAAGCATTCAGCATTAATATTAAAACACCCAAGCTTTAAGTTGTGCATATTATGAATACCCGATTCGTTTCCTGTCTTGCCTACGCTGTCGGAATCCCAACACATCCTTCCTCTTGGGCAGTAGAAATCAGCGTGGTGACGTCACATGCTAACCCGTCCTTCATTCGGGAGCATATTTGGCGTTAGGAGCTCACGGAACTGACGTCACACCGCCACTACCTATCTTTCCTGCTGTTTCCACGATCGGTTTACATTGGTGTCGTTACAACGCGTCTCTATACCTTCGTTTTACTAAATCTTCTCATAACTGAGACTCAGTTACTAAACGTGCACCGATAGCCGAGCGGTTATAGATAAGTATGTAGGATTGCGTTTATAATGAGGAATTAACCCTTTCTTAAATGATCAGAATTAATCATTTTAAATACATCTCCTGTGTATGGGTGTTTTAATTAATTAGAGTCAAACTGAAAAATTCAATGCATTCTAACTCAATGAGTTAGAGCGACTGGATGGAAGCCAGGAGATCCATGGTTCAAATCCCGGCCGTGGCATTGAATTTTTCATTTTGACTCTAATTAATTAAAACATCCATACACAGGATATGTCTTTAAAAGGATTAATTCTGATCATTTAAGGAAGGGTTAATTGCTCAATAGGAGTTCAATGCTAAAGAGTCTGGTAATTATGGACCGTCATGTGCCAGTTTTTGCAGTTTTTAGAAATCTTTTCTTCGATTTTAACGTTAATAAAGAAGCGCTTACTAGTTATAACATAGTAACAGAAACATCAACCTTGCACTGCAGTCAAGTTATTCCTTGATGTTAACTGATACCCAAAAATGCTATGCAAACATGACCCAAAGTCACCCGCCCCATTAGGTGAGGAGGATTTGTGCCACCTGTAAATTCAGTACTTTTCAAAGTCAGAACCTTGTCAGGCCCAATGTCACTCCATGGAATGGGAGTATTTATTCCAATAAAAGTAGAATATAACATTTTCATGTCAAATTATTACTCTTAATGGCTACAAAAACTTTTGAACTGCACTTCATATGAATTTCAAAAATGTTACATTTCCCCCAAGCTGTTCTGCATTCAGGAACGTCAGTATCCATTCCTGGAAAGAACTCCCCCTCATACTGCACAACGACGAAATCATCAACCAAGTTTCTCGGATTTAGTGCTGATGCTGTTTTCTGGTTCAACGGAGATGGAGGATCTTCACGGGACTGTTGGAGCTCTCCTGATAATGTATGGTGACATCATCATCACTGCTGCTGTTATGATCTGAAATTCTGGCTTTCTTGATTTTTCTTTTTGCTGTCGACTTTGATGTTGATGGTCCAGAAAACACTTTTGGTCCACGTGGCGGAATGCCTATTCTGTACTTTTGACATCAATGTCTTCCTGTGAATATTATACCCTTTTTACAGCAGAGCGTATTGAGAGAGTTTTTTTATCTAATTTATTTAGCTTTTTCTAACTAGATTCCCGTAATTGCGGTATGGCCGATTTCCTGGCTCCCTTCGGTGTTTTCTTGGCATTTGTCTATGACAATTTATTATCGGTATCTGTAATAAAGGTAAAGCAGTCTGTAGTAAAATACAATCCGTAGAGGAGGGAATCCGTTCCCTTCAGCTGCTTTAGTGAGGGCGCTGCGGACCCCTAGCACTCGTGGTACCTCTGACGTTATTACAGGAACCTCGGGCCGAACATTCGAGCCCCTCCCTGATAGGGACTTGTTCCGATTGGGTTGGACTCGAGGGGACAGTGGTTCCCGATAATCGTGGGAGATCGGATACGTCTCCGGACGGGGTTGAGGGAAGCCATATATTCCCGCGTACTAGCCTGCATAGCTGGAGGCTTCACAGGAAGACAACGATGAGATTATCTACAGCGAGATAACCAGGACACACATAATCAAGGAGGCAGAAGAGAAAGGACTGTGAAGGTGGCAAGAGCAATGGTAGAACACAACAAAAGGAAGAATCAGCAAAAAGTTATTCCCTTTTGTGAAAGAATGACTAAAAATGAGGGTCCCGCTCAACGGACAGACTACCGCCATCCTAACTGGACATGGGAAGACAAGGGACTACTACAACAGATTCAAAATAGTGGAAAGTGCAATGAGCAAATGTGAACTACAAAACCAAACAGTGGATCATTTAATATACAACTGACCTCTTCTGAACATTGAAAGACTAGAACTCAAACAAAACATTAGACTGGGAGGTGGACAGTGGCCGGCAACAAACAGTGATCTAATCAAGCACTACCAAAAACAATTTTTAAAATTCATAAACAAAATAGACTTTGAAAAAATGTAAAAGCATAATCAAAAAATTGTATCATATATTGAGAACTTGTAACACTTGTAAAAATTGTAACTATTACAACTAGTTGTTATAAGTTTAAGGAATGCATGTAGTGTTACGATGTAACGGAGCATGCAGTGTAATAAATAAAGCAAATAGCCAGCATAGCTAGTAGAAGGTGTGCTAGATGACCAGACGGCCCCACCGAGGTCATATCTGTAGCCTTCCCATTTGGGGTTGGCGCACGTAAGTGGCGTATCCACCTCCATCCCGTCTTGTGTCCACAGGACCAGATGGCGGGGGGGGGGGGGGGCCTTGTTAGTCTCTAGGTCTTGCGCTGTGGAAAGCCCCACGGAGGCGCCGGGTTCTCTTTTGGGGACAGCTCGGTAACTCCCTGGTCGTTGCTTTAGATATAGTAAAATACTAAAACTATATTCAATTAAAGCGAACATAACTACACAATTTAAAGTACAAAATAAAACACTACTTGCTTACATGTGAGTAAAATGCAATGATTTATGGTGGCACAAAGTCACCCGCCATTTTCCTATTTTTAAGTTTCAACCTCATTCAAAATAATACCATATCTGCCACAGAACTTACATTTTCGTAATCAGTAGCCAAATAATAGTCTAAGCATACAAACCTACAATTAATTTTGAAAATAAAATTCTTCACCTCGATCCAACTAAAATTATACACACTTCAGTAAAAACATGTGCAGACACGTTTCCACAGATCTTCACAATGCACCCAACTTTAGAAGAGTAAGCAGTTTATAACATAGTCACCAGGTGGTTCTAACACTTATGCAAGTGTTACCTGTATTACTACAATCTTATGGCATTTTCAAATACCATTCGTCAAGGCTTTCTTATTAAGCGCATGGATGACACAGTCACCCTATTTGACGGTACTTATAATAGTAAATCGCCACAGATGTGTATCTTGAATATGAGAGCTCTAAGTGGTTTACCGGGAAAAATATATTGAGTCAATTGGAGAGTTTAATGTCGTGACGGCATGTTGGCCATGGTAGTTCAATGAGTTAGAGCGACTGGACGCAAAACAGGAGGTTCATGGTTCAAATCCCATGGCATTGAATTTTTCAGATTGACTAATTCATTAAAGTATGTACAAAGTTTCAAACCCCAGACACCATTTTAATTTTGTTTTAATAGTAGAACTATGAAATGCGTATTAATGACATTGTAGTACCTTCCAATTGCTAAGATTTACTTGATTTTATGACATTTATGGTCATTAATAAAAACTAAAACACTCTACTCTGTTTTTAAAGTAATTGAATCAAATGTTTTATTTCTATATGTTGTTGTTGTTGTCAAATGCTAGGCTTTGGCAATGAAGCCATTAGCTCTCTTGCTCCAATATTTCTCTGTAGTGGGTCCGGCAGGTAGGGCTTCACAGGTTAAAAGATGTTTTTAAGACATTTCCTCTTCTTTGTTGCACAGAGGACAATTTGGACCTGTATAAATTCCTATTCTGTGTAAGTGTTTGGCCAAATAATCATGTTCCGTAAATTATTGGCCTCTTGGATGATGAATACGTCTATTTCTTTTTCTTCTATGACTTTTTGAAGTTCCATTTTTTTACTCTGTGAAAGTCCTCCTGCATTCCATTGGAGAATTTTGAGGGTGTTCTGTAATTGACATCCTGCAGATGTCCCCACCCAGAGATCCGAACGGGTGACTATTTTACCTCCGGAATATTTATCTGAAGGACTCGTCATATTTTAAGTAGCATAAATGTAACCGTTTTTTAAGTGGACACCAATTTTTTGCTTGTAATGTTGGTTACATCATCCAATCACTGGATGGAAATGAAATGAAATGTGTAGTGTTTAACGCCCACTTTTATTACCTACGGCATCGCAGGCGATGACACTGATGATACATGAGCTGAAGATGGAGTACCGGTGGAATGAGATGGCGGGGGAAACCGGAGATCCCGGAGAAAACCCGCTCCAGCGCCGTGTTGTCCACCACAAATCTCACTTTGCGTCGCCTGGGATCGAACCCTTGATGAGAGCCAAGTGGTCTAACCACTGAGCCACGGCACGGCTGTCTGGAGGGCCACACCTGTCTTTGGTTAACGGGTCCATCGGACCTGGCTGGGAGGAGTTTTTAAGGCCATCAGGTTTTCTCACACGCACCAATTGTGGAACATTTGTACGCCGTGACAGGCCAGCGTAAGAGGTGAAATAGCATTTCCTCTACTTCTGATGTAGTTATACACCTAACGGTCGGTCCCCAGAGCCTCATTGGAAAAAGCAGGTTGCACCACGGGCAGGTTGAATTTGGGATATGGATAGGAGAGGTTATGGAATGCACATCACTATCCCTTGCATCCCATTTCTATATGTATAATCAAATAAACGTGTGTAAGGGTTTTTGGCAAGATACCTGCCATACGACTGGAGCAATGGCTAGAAAAGATACTTGGGGATTACCAAGCAGGATTTAGGAAACATTACACCACAGTTTTATATTGCGACAAACACTGGAAAAGTTTTATGAATATGACAGACAGCTTCATCAGCTATATGTAGACTTTAAATAGGCGTATGATAGCCTGGATAGAGCTGAGAGAGTTCGGAATACCACAGATACTGGTGAGATTGACAAGAATGATTATGGAATTGACAGAATGCAGGGTTATAATGGAACAAGATTTATCAGATATGTTTACCGTGGAGAGGGGGTGGAGATAAAGAGCTGTACTATCCACACTGCTGTTTAATTTAGCACTGGAGTAAGTAATTCGACAATTACCCATAAACTCTGATGGAACCATGCTTTCCAAATCAGTACAAATAGTGGCATATGCTGACGATGTGGCAATTCTCGCAAGGAATATAAGAGCTTTTGAGGAAAGTTATGTAGTGTTGGAAGAGAAAGCACAAGTTCTAGGATTGGTAGTGAATGTTAGTAAACCAAAGATATGAAGATGTGAGATGATGGAGATGCAAGAAGAAGAGAACCTACAGTTAAATTACATGAGAAAGATTATGAAAGAGTGGAAAAGTTTAAATACCTGAGATCTATAACAACAATAGTAAATAACACATCAGTGGAAATTAAAGAATTATTGGCAAGTGGTAGCAGATGTTTCTATGCCTTGCAGAATATGTTTAAATCAAGGAACGTCAGTAGGAATACTAAAGTTAAAATATATACAACTGAACTGAGACCAATAGTAACGAATCGTTCAGAAAGCTGGGTGTTGGCAGTCAGAGCAGAACATCAGTTATTACGGTGAGAAAGGAAGATTTTGAGAAATATATTTGGAGTGATAAGGGACTTGGACGGATGGAGAAGGCGGACAAACTTGGAGTTAAAGTGCCTATGTGGACAACCAAATATAGTAGTGAAAATTAAAAAAGGAATAATAAGGTGGATTGGCCATGTGCAGAGAATGTCGGAAACCAATGTAGTTAAGAAGATATTCACAGGAAAGACTTTTCTTTGTAATTTTACGTCCTCCGGAAAAACTTTATCCAGGTAACTCACCCTGACCGAGATTCGAACTTGGGAGCTCTTGAACGTAAAGCAGACATGCTACTATCTACGCTACCGAGGTTGGCTCATAGGAAAACTGGATGGCAGAAGGAGAAGAGGAAGACCCAGGAAAAGATGAGTAGATGATATAGAAGATGACTTAATACAGTTGGGGGCCAAAAGCTGGAGAAGGAAAGCAGAGGACCGAGTAGAATGGAGGACGGTGGTTAGGGAGGTCAAGGGTATACATGTCCTGTAGTGCTAACTATCAGCATAATCACTGGGTGTGTAAACCCTTTGCTTCTATCAATATCCTCATTCTTGGATGAGACCAAAAACCTAGTGAAATCCAGTCGTTGTTCTAGAATACATTCGATCGATAACAATCGCGACACAGCGAGAGAAAGACGTAACTATCCAGGCATCACTGTTTCTTTCCCTCTCTCGGCAAGCATCCATTCTACGGGACATTATCTGTCTCTTTCTATACTGCCCACGCGTAGCCCTGGCTTTGCGGCCGCTACAAGGAAAAAATGTGAATGATGACAATAGAACATATGAATGTCCGGAAATAAAAGCTACAAAGAAGAACAATAATTAAGGAAATAGAGAAGAATGGAGACCATTGGCCAGTAACAATGAGAAACTTATAAAGAACTACCTTAGAGCCTTTTACCACTTAACGAAATCAATAAACTTATACGATGGTACAATTAACACCACAGACTTACAGTATCATTATTGCTTAGAGAATAATAAGCACCAAGTTGCCAAGACAAATGATGTGTAGCGCGGCAAGGGAATTCAAGTGCAGTATAAACAGTAACAAGGATAGAAATAGGACAAACAGGTAACATATTAAATATAACTAAGACTAGCAACCAACTAATATTAACAAGAAAAATAGTAAAATTGGAGGACCACATAACTATTCATAGCAATGGAATATACAAGTTAGTACGCACATCGCCCATAGGGTAAATATACTAAAAGCTAATATCCACCCAATCTGAAATCCTTATAACTCATAAATTCATGAACAGATAGTTATATTCGTATTATCTTTAAATCAGAATTAATGTTGTTATATATATTATTGGCAAATCTTTTATGCAGGATTAGGCAAATTATAGAATAATCTATATACTTGTAAATTGATTACATTATTATTTACAGATACTGTTTTATACCTTTTGGTCCATTTATAGCCCTTTATCTCCAATGGTCATATTAGCAGTCAATCATTAGATCACACACACACACACACACACACACACACACACACACACACACACACACACACACACACACACACACACACACACACTGGTGTGGGTTCTTTTTTTTCGGTTCGTGGTCCTTTTGTGTGCTTGGTTAGGGATGGAGTGTGAAAGGTTTGACGGTGAGGTGGAAAGGTGGGTGTTTTGTCTAATCGTCGGTGAGCTGGGATCTCTTTCTCAGGGTTCGGTTATGAAAAGTCGTGTTGACCGTCTCTCAATTCCTTTATTTTTCTTTAGCCTGGCTCTCGTAGCTCTCTTGCTAACACTCGCGTTGTCTTCCTAATTTTCCTTTCCCCTTTACGATGATTTTTTACGTTGCTTCGCTATTCCCTATATTTGCACTACCTTCAAGACCATAACTCTAAGTCGGACTGCGACATCTGATCCTACTTTTATCACAATAACCCGTCTTGTCCCCGTCGTACTCAGTACCAGAGTAACCTTCCAATAACACGTCTTCTCCCCGCCGTCCTCACTAACAGAGTGACGCTCTTTTCCATGTCGTATTTTCAGCTTCTATCCTAGCTTTTCTTTCCTATCACTGCCCATTTTCTATTCCTTTCCTATTTTACGCCTATCACGTGGTTTACTCTACATTTTATTGGCAGGGTTTATTTCTTTAATTTTCTCTTATTGGTCACCTCCGTATGTCTTTCCTATGCAGCAGTACTATTCTCCGCCCCTCTGGGTTGTATGACCTCTCAGCGTCATAACGGTATTCCATCATGCTTGGCTGAGTTTTCCTTATACTTCGCATACCTTACTGGCGTCTTGATGTCGGTTCTATTCTTCTGCTTCCTGCCTTGTCTATGTGCCCAGAAGCAACTCCTGTCCAATTTTTCCTTCATTTATACTATATTGCTATTTCGAATATTCTTTTTAACTTTGTTTCTTATATCATTTATTCCCTTATTATTTCCATTATGCTTATTTATGATCTCTACTGTTGTATTAGTTTCTAGTGAACTTTTCCCTCTTGGAACCTGAGGTTTCTGCTTCAAATGCCCTTTGGAGGAATATTGCTATTTTTCTCACAAGTTGGGAAAAATTTCAAATTCCTTCGAAAGTCCCACTAAACCGCGACCTTCAAAGTTTAACTAACGTGCTAACGCTGACAATTGTTACCTAGTTTCTCCTCTTTCCCTTCGTCAACGTAAGTGCAAGCAAGGAGCTTTAGAGCGTTTGTTTGGTTGTTTTTTTTACAATAAAATACATACATACATTTATACATTTTACCCTTATATACATTGTTACATATTTTCTTAGTTTTCAATGTGTCCAATATTTTACATTACGTTATCAATCTGATTTTGCATTTTTGGATTGTCTCTGATTTTCTCTATTTATTTCCATTATTTGTTTTATTGTTGTCTTTTGGGCTTTACATTGCCTCTTTAAGTATAGTGAACCTTTAATGTTTCATACACTGTCACTCACGTCACTGCAATGTCGTGCTTGCTCTTGTGTTCGGCACTTGTATTTATAGTTCCTTGTGTGTTCCGCTAACTTATTCTAAGTACATTTTTTATTAGTATAACCAGGTGTAGCATTTGTTTATGTTATAGTTAACTTCCGTCGCGTTTATTCTTTATGTCCGTTATTCTTATTTCTTTGAAACATGTGTATTTCTTCTATCTGGGACAAAGTGGTGTCTACTAATAACCTGTGCCGTACATTAATGAGTTCAGTGACTCCGGTTCGCGTCAGGTAATGGTTTGAGTATGTGTGATTTCCAGTTCTTTAAAGGGTCGTAATAGTGCTATGTTATATCTACTTATGTTTTTCTTCGTTTTATAGTCTACCAGCTCAAAAGAACGATAACCGAACTTCGCAACGATCGGCCCTTCCCCAAAGGATATGCAGTTTTTGTGATGTTTTGTTAAGCATTGAAGATTTGTTGTGGGTTCTCACTAGCACCTTATCTCCTATGTTCGTCGTCCATTTCTTTTTGTATCTTTTCTTCCTTTTATTTCTAGTTTCTGCTCGTTTCCTCAGGCGTTCGTAGGCTTCTTGTATTTGCTGGATTTCGTTCATTTCGTCTGTGTTAATTGCTCTTTTTAAGCCTGGTAAAATGCTTTCTGGCGTTTGGTTTAGTTGTAGCTTGACTGGCGCTATACCAGTGTTCGGGGTAATCGTGTTGTTCATGATTTTTTCTATTAGTGGTAGTTGGGGGACCCACGAGGTATGTCTTTTGCGGTATGTTAATATTCGCAGGTAGATGGATAGATCCCTCATCGTTCTCTCGCACGGGTTACTTTCCGGGTGGTATGCTGTGGAGTTATATATTTTGATACCTGATGTTCTTATCTTATTTGCGAAATGTTTGCCTTTGTGTATGGACGCGTTATCAGCCAAAATGGCGTCCATTTTACCATATTTCGGTATGAAATCGTCTAGAATTTTTCTTGCACAATTCGCGCTTGTTAGCCTCTTCATCGGGTATAATTTAGTGAATTTGGTAAATACGTCCACCATTACGAATATGTACTTCATTCCTGCCGTTCCCGTAGGCATTGGTCCATGAGCATCTATTGTGACGAGAGCTAGTGGTTTGTCGCGTAATATTGATATTGGTGGAGTGTCGTATTTCACGTTCATGGGTTTTGCTTTTTGGCAGATAATGCAGGCAGATATACGTTGCCGTACTTTGTGTTGGAGCCGAGGGATATAAAAATACTCCTCTATCGTCAAACACGTTTTTTCTGTTCCCCCGTGGATAATTGCTGTATGAAATGAATCAATTATGAGATTTTCAAGGACGCGTGGGGCGTATGTTCGCCATGTTGGGTGGTGTCTACCTTGAAGTTTATAAAGGATTCCATCACGTTTGCCATATAGTCCTTTTGTGTCTTTCTGAATTTCAGGAGCTGTTGTTAAAATTTTAGCAAGTTTGTCGTCTTCTTGTTGGATTTTCTTAAGGTTCTTTATTTGTTTTGTCAGTTCTTTGTTGCCCTGCAGGTCTAGATTCAACACGTGGACTTCTCTTTGTGTGTTACCTATGCATTCCGGTACGTCGCCTTTTGTGTTCAACCGTGACAATGCGTCTGCGAAAATGTTTTGATTTCCTGGGATGTGTTTAATGGTGACGTCATGCGACATAACTTCATGTATGTATCGGGAGATTTTGGTGCATGTCAGTTTACAATTATTTATGAAGGAGAGGCTCACATGGTCCGAAAATATTGTTATTTTGCAGTTAAAGATGAAATCCTTAAATTTTTGAATCGCGAAAAAAATGGCTGCTATTTCCTGTTCAGTGACACAGGCTATCTTCTCCGTGTGTGTCAGATTCCTCGACGCCGTGCTTATGACACATTGGTTTCCTTGGTCGTCTAGTTGACACAGGATTGCTCCAAAACCCGAACTTGATGCGTCGGTGTGTATATAAAAAGTTCTGTCGCTGCGTGGGCGTTCTAGTAAGATTGCTTGTCCGAATAGCTCTTTCACCCTTTCGAAAATTTCTTGGTGTGCGTTCGTCCATCGCCATCTTGTGCCTCTCTTTAATAGTGCTCTCAGAGGTGCTATCTCCTTCGCATAATTAATTAGGAAGCGTGCCTCATATTGGAAGATGCCCAATACTCGACGTAACTGTCTAATGTTTTTCGGGGGTGGAATTTCCCTGATTGCTTTAATTCTATCTTTGTCTGGAGATATTCCTTTCTCCGAAATGTTGTATCCCAAAAATTTTGTTTCCAACTGGAAGAACTTTGTCTTCTCCAAATTCAAGTTCAGCCCATTTGTTCTCAGTCTTGAGATGACATAATCTAAATGTTGTGTGTGTTCTTCTATTGTCCTGTCGTGAATAATGAAGTCATTGACGTAGTCTGTCAAGAATTCTTGCGCATGATCTTTAAATATTGCATACATGGCTCTTAAGAAACCACTTGCGCTCACTGATAAGCCGAAAGGCAATCTCGTGAATTCTAACACGCGGCCTTGATACAAGAAGCCGGTGAATTTTCTTAGGTGTGGAGGTATGGGAATTTGTAAATATGAGTTTGTAAGATATATTGAGGAGAACCATTTCTTTCTTCCTATGCTGGCTAATGTTTGTTCTATACTGAGGTTCCTAAAGTGGTCGGGCATAATAAATTTATCGAGGTGTCTGGCATCTATGGTAATGCGTGCCTTCCCATTACTTTTACGTACAATGCACAGAGGGTTTATGTAGGGCGTATTTGATTCCTGTATAACGTTTTGTTTTAGCATTTGTTTGATGGTTTCATCTACTGCTTGTTTTAAATTCATAGGAATGTTCCTACATTTGTAGCGCCAGGGATTGACTTCTTTTATGTGGAATTCGTAACAGAATGATGTACATAAGCCTGTTTTTTCTGTAAATGCGTCTTTATTCTTCCATAAAACGGAGAAAAGAGTTTGTTTTTGGCTGTCGTTTAGTTGTGTGGTTCCCTGTACTTTGTCATTTATTTTGGTCCATATGTTTACGTACGGATCTGGTATTTCAGGGGAAAGTCTAAAGGTTGATTCTGTCTCTCCTTGTTGGAAAGCTGAATTTTTTCTTACGTCCAGGGAGCCGTTTCTTATAGTGATGTGTGGATAATTGGTTTCGTTTCGTCTACCTGGGTCCTCCTTGCTCTCGCAGGTGTATTCAAAATTATCCTCAACTTTATCGTCTTTATTTATTTCCTGGATTCTAAGTTCCGCAATGTGAACACCTGATTTTACCTGCACGTATTGCACAAAAAAGGTTTCTTTCTCTAATAGGTTTTCTGCCTCTGTTAAGTTAATGACCTGGTCAGTCAGCTGAGAGAACCCGATCGTTGCCTCTTCGTTATCTCGTCGTATAGTTAAATACCTGCCTGCATAGTTGATGTTGGCTTTAAATGCCTCTAGGAAATCACTTCCTAAAATGATTTGGACTGCCAGATGTGGAATTATTAAGAAAATGAGTTCAACGTGCATTTGTCCTAAACGAAATGGAATCATTGTTTGTTTTTGAATGCGTTGTTTTTTTCTGCTGATGGCTGTCAAAATATATACATTCTTTGTGGGTAGTGTTTGTAGCCGTAAACCTTTCATTTCTAAGTCGTTAAAGAATTTTAAACTGCATACAGAAGCAGTTGCTCCTGTAACCAAGGTTGCCTGATAAATTTCTTTGTTTATGGTGATTTCTATTTGTGGCGTTTCTGCAATGTCCGGTTGTTTTGTTTTTCCAGTCGTATTGTCACTTTCCGCCTCTGTCTCATCTGCCTGTATTTGTAATTTTGCTACAGCTCTGCTCTTGTTCCCATCTTGTTTCACATACCTCGAGGTCGGATTCGGGAACGTTATCCTACCCATATCTAGTTTTCCTGGTGGAGTGTGTTCGTTGCGCCGTTTAGAGATGTGTGTGTAGTTGGGACGAACGTCTGATTTGAAAACCATTTCTGTCGTGTCACTGCGCCATTGTTATTATATACTGTCGTTGGAGATGTATTGCCTGGGTTTTCTTGCTTTGACGTTTGCTGGTTTTCCCTACTGTTCATGTGTTCTGTCCGGTTGTCTGTCACGGCGGGTCGGTTTTCCTGGTAATGTCCATTATTGGTCCAATTACGTTCTGGTGGATTTTCTCGTGGTATGTCGTTCGTATAGGGTCTCCTAAAAACATTGTATCTTCTGTCTCTTGTTGTGTTCCTGTCGTAGACGTTTCGCCTTTGCTGGGGTCTTTGTGTACGTACCCAATGTACGTTATGTAGTTGTGGTTCCTGAAAATGGTGGGGATTTTCTCGGGTTTGTCTTTGGTAGCGTGTATTGTAGTTTCTGTGTTCAAAGGCGGGTACATGGTCTCTGTATCGTTCTTTATTCTGGGCCTTGTCATTTCTCCGGGCATTTCCTGTCTTGTATGCCCTGGTCCCACTAAGATTCGGTTCATTGTATACAGGTCTGCCCTCTCGTAGTCCTGTGTTTGAGTCCGTCATCTGTGGTTGCAGTGCCGTCAGAAGTTCGATTGTCTCGTTTATAGTGTTCGGTCTTGCTACTATTAAATGGTTCTTTATATGTTCTGGGAAATGTTTTATCACGAGATTAATGAATTCGTGATCCTCTATCGGCGGATCAAGCATCTTACTCTGTTGTGCTAGGTCTAGAAGGTAGTCGACCATCTGTGTTCCCTTGTGCAGATATTTCCCTGTATTTATTTTGGTCCACACAGCATATTGTGTGGCACCATTCCAATATTTGGTGAGAAAGTTTTGTCGAAACTCTGCATACCTGGTATGGTCACCAACTGCTGATCGAAACCACGTGAGTGATCGTCCCTGTAAGCCTTTCTTAATAATAAGCATTTTGTATTCCTCTGGGATGTTTTTAAGAGTGAAATATGCTTCTACGTCCAGTATATAACGCTTCGCGTTGTCCCTGTCATCATTGAATGTTGGCACGGTTATTTCATTTAATAGGTTGAAATGGTAGGGGTATCCTGTATTGGCGCAATTATTGAAAATGCTACCCTGATTCACACTATTACATGTATCTGTGGGGGCTGATGAAGGCGTGTTCTGGCACGAGTTCAACATCCTCGTAGGGGAAGGGATCCGTCCCTTTTAGCTGCCAAAGTGCGGGCGCTACGGACCCCTAGCACTCGTGGTACCTCTGACGTTACTAGAGGAACCTCGGGCCGAACATAACGAGCCCCTCCCGCATGGGAGTTGTTCGGATTGGGTTGGTCTCGAGGGGGCAGTGGTTCCCGTCACCCACGGGCAATTGGGTACCTCCGGCCAGGTCGCCAAGGCCGCCCGGAGGGGGCAGAGGGTTGTCCTATAAGTCCCGGGGACTAGCCTGCAGAGCTAGTAGCTGGTGAGCTAGACACTGGCGGCCCTACCAAGGTTATTTGGTAGCTGGTTCATTAAGGACTGGCGCGTATGTGGCGTATCCACATCCGTCCTGTTTGCCGTAAGGCAGACGGGGGGGCAGTTTATAAAATAGGTACTGTCCTAATGGAAATAACAGATGAGGCCCGGGTTCCCGGTCCTACGGGGCTGGGGCTTATGGGAAGTAGACCTCGGTATCAATCCCCTGCCTAACCGGTACGTTCGGAATGTCAGTACTCTGAGGCTGGTCATTTGTTATTCTGAGGTCGTTAATGGCCTCTTTGAGCACGGTCATTTCTTGCGTATGGTTTGCAATGGTTATTTGAGTTGACCGGTGAGCTGCGGCCGCCTGCGTCAGAGTTTCTTTAATTATTATGAGTTCAGACTGTGTCTGCTCGTGCCATTCCTTTTGTTTATTTTCTATACTGGCGCAGGTATTTCGCATCTCATCGCTCAACTGGGCATGCACATTATTACTAGTACTAGACATGTTATTTATTCTTTCTTTTATATTTACAATGTCCTGCTGTGCATCATGAATTTCTGTACGCATGTGTAGAAATTCTGCCTGAGTTGTGGCCTGTCCTAACCTAATGTTCTCTAGATGTCTATTTTGTTCTATTAGTTTACTTTCTAACTGGTTTCGTAAAGTTTGTGTTTGTTCTGCTATTTTCTTTTCTAGGGTCTGATTTTGCTCTAATATTTTTGTTTCTAGTCTTTGGGTTTGCTCTCCTAGTTCTCCTAATCTGGTCTCTAGGTTCTGATTTTGTTCTTCTAATCTAGTTTCTATGTGCTGACTTTGTTCTTCTAACCTAGTTTCTATATTGTTCTGAAATTGTTGGAGCATCTGTTGCATTGTAGTTGTGAGGCTTACTACTGTTGCAGTACTAATGTCTTGTGCTGGACTGTTCATGTTTTACTCCTGTGATTGTTCCGCCATTGTTACTTTTGTCGTTCTACCACTTCTCAGTAGCATATACTTAATGACAGTCTACGGATGCACTACTTGGCTGGCCCTATGCCTCTTCTCCTTGTAGAAAGATGTTTAAGGTGTACTTACTTCTGCTGATGTGTTGTTTTTACCTGCTTTGGCTCTGATGGTTGTGACGTCCCTGTTGTCGTGGTGGATGCCCTCGTCCCTAGCGTTCTTCTCCGTTGTCTTGATGTTGAAGTTGCAGTTGTTGCTTTCTGTTGTTGCCGTGGTTGGTCCCCTGGTCGTCGGCGTGCGTCTCCGGTGTCGTGATGCTAAAGTTGTATGTTCCTCGTTGTCGTAGTGCCGAACTTCAGAGTTGGTTTAGGACACGCAGGGCGCCAGTTTGGTGTGGGTTCTTTTTTTTCGGTTCGTGGTCCTTTTGTGTGCTTGGTTAGGGATGGAGTGTGAAAGGTTTGACGGTGAGGTGGAAAGGTGGGTGTTTTGTCTAATCGTCGGTGAGCTGGGATCTCTTTCTCAGGGTTCGGTTATGAAAAGTCGTGTTGACCGTCTCTCAATTCCTTTATTTTTCTTTAGCCTGGCTCTCGTAGCTCTCTTGCTAACACTCGCGTTGTCTTCCTAATTTTCCTTTCCCCTTTACGATGTTTTTTACGTTGCTTCGCTATTCCCTATATTTGCACTATCTTCAAGACCATAACTCTAAGTCGGACTGCGACATCTGATCCTACTTTTATCAAAATAACGCGTCTTGTCCCCGTCGTACTCAGTACCAGAGTAACCTTCCAATAACACGTCTTCTCCCCGTCGTCCTCACTAACAGAGTGACGCTCTTTTCCATGTCGTATTTTCAGCTTCTATCCTAGCTTTTCTTTCCTATCACTGCCCATTTTCTATTCCTTTCCTATTTTACGCCTATCACGTGGTTTACTCTACATTTTATTGGCAGGGTTTATTTCTTTAATTTTCTCTTATTGGTCACCTCCGTATGTCTTTCCTATGCAGCAGTACTATTCTCCGCCCCTCTGGGTTGTATGACCTCTCAGCGTCATAACGGTATTCTATCATGCTTGGCTGAGTTTTCCTTATACTTCGCATACCTTACTGGCGTCTTGATGTCGGTTCTATTGTTCTGCTTCCTGCCTTGTCTATGTGCCCAGAAGCAACTCCTGTCCAATTTTTCCTTCATTTATACTATATTGCTATTTCGAATATTCTTTTTAACTTTGTTTCTTATATCATTTATTCCCTTTTTATTCCCATTATGCTTATTTATGATCTCTACTGTTGTATTAGGTTCTAGTGATCTTTTCCCTCTTGGAACCTGAGGTTTCTGCTTCAACACACACACACATATACATACATATTATATATATATATATATATATATATATATATATATATATATATATATTCGCACTCTCATTCATACTTCCAGACTCTGGGGAAGATGAGGGATTATCTTCGGAGAAAAATCTTCACCTCCACCGCCGGGAATCGAAACCTGGTACCCTAGTTCACCAGACAGGTGCTCTACCGACTATGCTACGGGGCCAGATCTTTTATTGTGCATATTCCAAAATTTTACAATTTACAGCTTTAGGCTACATTTATTTGTCTTTATCTTGTTTCTATCCTGGCTTACATTACAACCAGGTCTTCTTCTCTGCCAGGTAGCTCTTAACCTCCATGTCTACTTGTTACTTAATTAGTCCCATTTTTCCCCTTCATCTTCCTTTCCTATATTCTTTACATTTCTGGCCCATTATTCTTTTACTTTCTGCAAGAACTCAGCAATACCTTTTACCTTCTTTTCCTCCCTGTCCGTTAACATTCTTATAGCTACTATCCTCTTCTTTACTTTCTCCCATTTTTCCTCCCAAACCTTTTTTCTCCACATTGGAACCTCTTCGCATTCTGTGACATAGTGTTCTATGCTTTCTTTTCCTCCACACTATTCATACATTACCCTTTCCCTACCTCTTATCCTTCTTAGAAATATAGCTCCTGTTTTCATCCAAGCTAACCCTTCTCTCTCTTGTCTATTGCAGCAATCATACGTTAATAGGATGAATTACAGGATGAACTGTGTAACAAATAGTCTGGAACATTCACAGTATTCACTAAAGTTTGCCTATACACGAGGTTGGTCTGTAAAGTTTCCGAACTAAAAAACATACAAGGCATTTTTCAATTTTATTTACAACATAGTCTCCTTGTAACTCTACACACTTCTCCCAGCGATGCTCTCATCTCTGTAACCCGTCCAAATAGTACTTGGAGCATTTCTCTGCAAAATAATTGTTCACGAAGGTGATTGCCTCTTCTTATGACGAAAACATCTGTCCTCCGAGCGCAATTTTTAGATGAGGGAACAAAACGAAGTCGCCTGGTGCTAGATCTGGTGAGTAAGGCACATGGTCAAGCAGTTCAAACCGTAATTTGTTGATTTTCGCCACTGCAGCCGCCGAAGTGTGAGACGGTGCGTTGTTTTGGTGAAACAGGGTTTCCTTTTTCTGTAAATATGGCCGTTTCTCCGCAAGTTCTGCCTTCACCTTGCCAAGTAATGATGCATAGTATGCTCCTGTAATGGTCTTTCCTTTTTGAAAATAATCGATTAAAATAACTCCATGCCTATCCCAAAAAACAGTCACCATCACTTTCCCAGCCTAAAAAAAACAGTTTTTGCTTTCTTTGGAGCCGGTTTCCCCTTTGCAGTCCACTGTGTGGACTGTATTTCTGTTTCGGGCATATAATGGTGCGTCCAGATTTCATATAAGTAAACAATTGGCGCCAAAACTCGGATTTATTTTACCTAAACTGCGCCAACAGAGCGTTGGAGATGTTCATTCGAACACACTTTTGGTCTAACGGGACCATCTACTTTCATCGTCTCCCAAGCTAATATGGCACCGTTTAAATTAAGCTGCCCAAAATGTCACTGTAATAAATGATGGTGTAGATTCCCTAACTCATCTTTGATTTACGTAGGCGTATTGCCCTTCGAAAACAAATATTTAGTGACAGCTCGATACTCGATTTTGTCCATTTTCATAAAAACACTCAAATCAACTCACTCAAACATCTGAATAACAACTGAGCGTCCACAATAGCTGAATGAGTAATTGTCAACAGATGAACATCGAAATTCACTAGCTTTTATTTACGAGTAGATACTGCCATCTTCATGTTGGGGTCGGAAACTTTTCAGACCACCCTTGTCGTGTAAACCTTTTAAATGTAAATGTACAAGGCTTATAGTATTGCTGGTGCAGTGTAGCATGCTGTTAAGTTTTAATATAAAAATATAGTATATTCCGTACTAAGAACTGTAAGTGGTACTTACCAGGTCGATAATTCTGTGTTCCACGTATTTGAGATCTTACAAATAACATACAGTTCGTTGCTAGCCATTTACTTTTTGAAATAGTTAAGAACCCTGTAAAAAGGAATAATAAACCAAAATTACTTTTCCATATTTAATTGCACATGAAGAAAATATAATTAGTTGAAATGTGAACAAATGAAAGGCTATATCTAAATTAAATGGGTAAAGGCTTCTTATCCACTCTTTTGTTAATGAATTAATTGAAGTAACACATGTCCTGGTTATTAGATTATTCGTTAACGTAACCGAATTGAATCTTTCGATTTTTGGTGGTTATTATAAAGCAGAAAACCTTTTTGTCAGCTACATCGAAGGAAAGCTATTGTGGATTTTTGGATTCGTAGGGAGTGTCGATTGTCAATTTAATATCAAGATTTACGGCGATGATCTTGTTTTGTTTACGAATGGGGAGGTAGCGCCCCCTAGATTTAACTTTTAGTACTACTTCCTGTTCCTCCAGCTTGTTTCTTCTCATGACAGCATCAGGATCATAAACAAGAAACAAAAAACAGATAATATATAAATATATGATGTAGCATGATCTAAAAATAAACCGCAACCAAAATGTCAAATATCAGGTAAATATAAAGTTTACCGCGAATATCTAGTTTCGTTTAAGAATAGCGAGGCAGTGCCATCTATACTTGCTTCTGAGAACTGTTCCCTAATCTCTCAGATTTTCTCTTACGACCAATACTTCATCTGCTTCTATACTACCTATAAATTTATCATGTTACCTTTGAGTTGTACTTAAAGATGTAGTTTAAAGTCGAATAAGGACAAAAAGAAAACGAGAAATAAGAAGAAGTAAAGTGAAAAATGACGGAAGCTTGTTTAGTTTGGAACTCTATAAATTCTACCAGGTAAGCACTTCGTCTTACTGGTGCCATTGCATTGCGAGTTGAAACAGTTGAATATCGCGAAATAAAAGATAAAAAATACAAAGAACTTTGTATCATTTGGGGTTTATAGCAAAGAGGATTGATTGCGTTTAAGTTATTTCTATCTCGGGAGATAACAAGTAAATAAACAAATAAGCTGGTAAATAAATAAGTAAAGTAAAAAATACATAATTAGCACCACGTAAACAACAAACTGCAAACAAAACGGTGGATGCGATTTAAAAACCAAAATGTACAGCGATGATCTTGTTCCGTTTATCAATGGTGAAGTTTACAGTCCAGAATCAGTTTTCATGTCTTATTACTCCAGATATTTTTCTTCTGATAACTGCTTCATCACTATAAACAAACAACAACAAAATTGTGCAGATCTGTCGCTTGAATCGCTAACTGGGTCTAAAGTGGAGTCCTACAGAAAAAAAAACGCATTCAAAATTTTCCGAATACAAACCTTCCGGAATATTTTTGTTACCTTTCTTTTCATAAAATCCTAATTCGTCCAGCACAAAGGACTAAAGATAAATATCTATTTCCAAAATAATCTCACTGCCGTTAAGATGTAGGAGGGAAATAAAGGAAGACAGAAATAAAAGTTGAAAGAAGGAAAGAAATACAGTAAGTAAGAAATAAAGGCGGAAGGGAAGGAAGAAAGAAAGGAATAACAGAAAGAAGGCCTGGAACAAAGAAGTTTAAAAATGTAGCAAATCAGGCACAAACTCTGAATGATAACAAAGTAGTTAAAACACAATACAAATCCAATTGACAAAAATAATACAAGTTTACGGAAGGAAAGAGTAAACTTGATAAAGTGATATGAATCATTGGGAGATTCTAGCAGATCGATAATTCTACGGGCCGCGTATTCCGAAGAACTGGAGATCTTAGAAGTAACTTACAGTTTTATTTTTTATTTCTAAAAAATATACATCTATGTAGATAGATATATATTTTTCTTCTTTTTTTCTTATTTAACCGATTTTTCATTATTTCCGTTTATTTTCTTATCTGTTTTCCTAGTTTCGAAAATAATCACTATACACATAAACACCCAGGCCCAAGGCGGGGCTCAAACCCGCGGCCCTGTACGTGGCGGAATGCTAGATACATACACTTTAGCGACTATGGCTACGAGGGCCGGCTTGTTCCTTGCTAGCCATTTACATGTTTCAATAGCTCAAAAAACTGTAAAAAACGTAAAAAAGCGATAGTAAACAAAATTACTTTTCCATATTTAATTGGACATAAAGCAAATATACTTAGTTGAAATGTGAACAAATGAAAAGCTATATCTAAATTAAATGGGTAAAGGCTTCTTATCCACTCTTTTGTTAATGAATTAATTGAAGTAACCCATGTCTTCGTTATTAGATTATTAGTTAACGTAATCGAATTTAATCTTTCGATTTTTGGTGGTTATTATAAAGCAGAAAACCTTTTTATCAGCTAATTCGAAGGAAAGGTATTGTGGCTTTATGGATTCCTAGAGAGTGTCGATTGTCAATTTAATATCAAGTTTTACCGCGATGATCTTGTTTTGTTTACGAATGGCGAGGTAGCGGCCCCTAGATTTAATTCTGAGCACTACTTCCTGTTCCTCCAGATTGTTTCTTCTCATGAAAGCATCATAAGCATAAACAAGAGACAACAAATAAATAATATTTAAATATATGATGTTGCATAGCCTAAAAATAAACCGCAATTAAAATGTCAAATATCAAGTAAATATAAAAATTTACAGCGAATATCTGGTTTCGTTTAAGAATAGGGAATTAGCGTCATCTAGAGTTGCTTCTGAGAACTGTTCCCTATCCTCTCAGATTATCTCTTACAACCAAATACTTCATCTGCTTCTATAATACCTAAATTTATCATGATACCTTTGAGTTGTACTTAAAGATGTAGTTTAAAGTCGACTAAGGGGAAAAAGAAGACGAGGAATAAGAAGAAGTAAGTTGAAAAAAGACGGAAGTTTGTTTAGTTTGTAACACCATAAATGCTATCAGGTAAACGCTTCGTCTTACTAGTGCCATTGCATTGCGAGTGGAAACAGTTGCATATCGCGAAATAAAAGATTAAAAGAATGCAAAGAACTTTGTATCATTTGGGGCTCGTAGCAAGGAGTATTGATTGCGTTTCAGTAATTTCTGTCTCGGGAGATAACAAGTAAATAAACAATTAAGGTGGTAAATAAATAAGTAAAGTAAAAAAATACACAATTAGCATAACGTAATCAAAAGCCAGCAAACAAAATTTTGGATGTGATTTAAAGACCAAAATGTACAGCGATGATCTTCTTCCGTTTACCAATGGTGAAGGGGCACAATCCAGAATCAGTTTTCAGTAATATTTCCTATTATTCCAGATTTTTTCTTCTGATAAATGCATCACCAATATAAAGAAATAACAACAAAATTATGCAGATCTGTTGTTTGAATCGCTAACTGAGTCTAAAGTGGAGTCCTGCAGAAAGAAGCGCATTCAAAATTTTCCGAATACAAACCTTCCGGAATATTTTTGTTACTTTTCTTTTCATAAAATCCTAATTCGTCTAGCGCCTAGGTTTAAAAACAAATATCTATTTCCAAAATAATCTAACTGCCGTTAAGATGAAGGAGGGAAATAAAGGAAGACAGACATAAAAGAAATCAAGGACGAAATGAAGAAAGAAATGAATAACAGAAAGAAAGCCTGGAATAAAGAAGTTTAAAAGTGTAGCAAATCAGGCACAAACTCTGAATGATAACAAAGTCGCTAAAACATAATCAAAATCCAATTGACAAAAAAAAAAAAAAAAAAAAAAAAAAAAAAAAAAAAAATACAAGTTCGCGCAAGGAAAGAATAAATTTGATAAAGTGATATGAATCATTGGGAGAATCTAGCCAAGAGGGTAATTGCCTTTCAGATATATATTATATATATTATATATATAATTTACTGAGCATGTCGATAATTCTGCGGGCCGCATATTCCCGAACACTGCAGATCTTAGAAGTAACATAGTTTTTTTTTTTCTAAAAAATATGTATCTATGAATATAGATATACATTTTTCTTCTTTTTTCTCTTATTTAACAGATTTTTCATTATTTCCGTTTATTCTCTTATTTGTTTTCCTAGTTTCACAAATATTCACTATACACATAAACACCCATGCCCAAGGCGGGATTCGAACCCGCTGCCCTCTACGCGGCAGAACGCTAGATACATACACCTTAGCGACTATGGCTACGAGGGCCGGCTTGTTCGTTGCTAGCCATTTACATGTTTCAATGGTTCAAAAAACTGTAAAAAACGTAAAAAAGCGATAGTGAACAAAATTACTCTTCCATATTTAATTGGACATAAAGAAAATATAATTCGTTGAAATGTGGACAAATGAAAAGCTACATCTAAATTAAATGGGTAAAGGCTACTTATGCACTCTTTTGTGACTGAATTAATTGAAGTAACCCATGTCTTCGTTAGAATATTATTTGTTTACGTAACCGAATTGAATCTTTCGATTTTTGTTGGTTATTATAAAGCAGAAAAACTTTTTATCAGCTAAGTCTCAGGAAAGGTATTGTGGCTGTTTGGGTTCGTAGAATTAAAAGTCCAATTTGCAAAATGTTCTTTATTTTCGTAGAAATACACTTTGTTCATCTCTGAGAACAGCAGAATGGCGTAACACACACGTATGCAATCAACTCCGCCACTGCACCTCGTCACCGATACGGAACTGCACTCTCTCGTAGCTTCCTGCCGATCCTCAGTTCCGATTACGCGCTCATTACAACTCTCAGTTTACGACTACTATGCTGATGTGTCGCGATCCCTTATATATACCTCAATTGATAATTCTAGAAAGTTCTCTATCAATCAAGATGTCATTAGAATTTTGTTTCAGCAGAACTATTATCTCCACGCTAATTTTTATTTGTTTTGGCATTCTTCATCTACGTGCTACACTATCAGTTCCTTTGTGTGCACGAGCCACGCTATCGCGATAACGGTTTCGCGATTGTATGTTAAAGTTTAAAAAATTTCCGAAAGTAATGCTTTGCTAAAATCGTTAACAATTATACCAGTAAGACAGTTTTATTGCCATATTTTTATTAGAAAAGTAAACAATATGTATCTCCAGTGAGCTTATGATGCGGTTATTCTATTTTGCGAACGACTATATCCTTAAATGACAACTTTTGTATCTAAACATGTGAGAAATTGAAGGAATTTTTGAAGAGACAAGGTTTGGATAAGTGCCCATCAGTAAACTCATTTTTAGGCTGGTATGTTGTTGGGTGTTATGTCACTTCCTACTAGTACCGTAAGTGTTGAGAACTAGAACTTTTAATATTAATGACTTGTTTCATGCTTGTTAACATGGCAATTGACCAATGTATTGTAAATGTAGCTTACAGAACTAAATACGTGCTCATAATAATTAATTTACAAGTAAAGTGCCGAAAGAAAGAGTTTAAACTATCCTTTGGTACAGTGAGATTCATATAAACCGGAACCATTTCACTAATCCATAACATTTGAACTATAAATAGGAAACACATGCAACTTTGTGATACTGAAATTAAGAGATGCGATGTATAAAGAATCGTAATGGATTTCAAAGTAATGTATATTTGTGTGGAACGCGTGCAGGTGCAGTTGGGTTGAATAGCAACGGAGTCGGTTGAGTTGTTTAACAAAAGACACGGGAGAAAAAGGGTTTTCTTAGTAGGAATCCTGAATGGATAGCACTTGACTTTGTTTGTAAAGGTATTCTTCGGACCCTTCTTAATGGCATGAAAAAATAGGCACAAAGTGGATCTTTGGTTGAATAATGGGCTACCAGAAAGTGAAAGCTACACACCCACGCGCATCTGAGGAAGAAAGTCCGAGGCGTGCAGCCGATTAGGGCAGTCCTCTTCTTCTGGCTTGGTAAAAGGAGACCAGTAGTGATGTGAGAAGATATTTCTCTGTTCATATGTACGTGAAGAATGAATTAAGTTTTATCGAGTAATAAGCGTTTTATAACCAGCAACTATAAACAGTGATATTGGTAATCCTTGGTCGGCAACTTCAAGTTCGATGTTCTGATAAAAAGAAGTAGTCATTAAACCAGTTTGAAACGGGCATTTCAGTGTCATTAAGCTATCCTTCTCATCCATACCCACTCACACCCTGAGATTAACCTCATTACTTTACCCTGAGCTAAACACTATTTGTTTCAAACCGTCCCGCTAAAGTGGAATTATTTGCTCGCCAATATATTTGCTTCATTTGGTATGATATAATACACAATTGCGAGATTACATTATACTATTTACATCACAGAGAAAGATTTGAAAGTGTCCTATACCAGCATCTATACATGTATGCACTCGCCTCACTATATTCTGTAAAGTTTTACGGAGAGTATCCCCGCCAATGTTACTTATTTAGGTTTGAATGGATTCCTTAACAACATCAGTTGTCGGTAACCTATTCTTGTACTACCAATTTTTAGATACCTCCACAAGTAAAAATCCGGTAAGGTTAGGTCAAGAGGTCTGGGGGCCACAGACCTTTTGAGATTATTCGATTATCAAATAAACTGGTTACAAGATCCATGGTGTCATTAGATGTATGCCACGTTGCTCCATCTTGCTGGAAATAACCTTCTCTTAATTCGATATTATCCAGCTGCTCCACAAATGTCTTAAAGATACTCGAATAAACTTCAGTGTCTACAGTCTTTAGTGACTACAATGGAAGAAAACAGAAGCGCTGGACATAAATAAAGGCGTATGACAAGGATGCCCTCTATCGCCTATACTCCTTAATATCTATATTGATAATATGGTACAAGAATGGCAGCAAAGTATAAAACAAAACGTACTGAATGGAAACAACTTTAAATTTAGTATTATTTGCTTATGATCAAGTGATAATATCCCACTCAGAAGATGACACGCAAAGAGCAGTATATAGTTCAAACAACATAGCGGACACATATAACCCTTCAATATCAGAACACAAAACGAAAGTAATGGCTTTTAGAGGAAAGAACAACATAAGACCAAAAATATTTAAAAGCAATAAAATAATAGAACAGGTTAATAGTTTTAACTATCTAGGTTACACAGTAGCAGTAGCAAATAACAACAAGGATATGGAGATGAAATTAAACAGATTCAATCAAATGTGTGGGACTATAATAAGAACGCTGAACAGGAAAACACGACAGGAAATACAGATGAAATTTTATAAGATAATGGCAGTCCCAACGTTAACATACGTTTCCGAGATATGGACACTGACAGACAGCTAGAATCCGCAGAGATGAGATTTTGGAGAAGCGTGGCAGGTTATAAAGGAATAGGCCACGTAAGAAACGAAAAATTAAGAGAAGATATTGGGATTTTTAATTTAAACAGTAAAATAATAAGGAACAAAAATGAATGGAGAAATCATATTTTAAGAATGGACGCGGAACGACTTCCAAGAAGAGTTTTAGATTATATGCCGAAGGGAAAGAGAGATGTGGGACGCCCAGTTCTACGCTGGATCAGTAGGCTCTTGAAGAGAACGGAACGGGTCACAGGGCCAATCCTTGAAGATGATGATGATGATGGTGATGATGATGATGACGATGATGATGATGATGATGATGATGATGATGATGATGATGATGATGATGATGATGATGATGATGATGATGATGATGATGATGATGATGATGATGATGATGATGATGATGATGATGATGATGATGATGATGATGATGATGATGATGATGATGATGATGATGATGATGATGATGATGATGATGATGATGATGATGATGATGATGATGATGATGATGATGATGATGATGATGATGATGATGATGATGATGATGATGATGATGATGATGATGATGATGATGATGATGATGATGATGATGATGATGATGATGATGAGGATGATGATGATGATGATGAAGTCTACAGTCGTATCAAAGAAAATGGGACAAACGGCACATAGATGCTGGTGGAGGACACTTCCAACATTTTCTCTGAGATGTAAAGAGTGTACTGTAAGCTCCCAATTTTGTATTATATTTTCTCAAAGTTGCACGTGTGTCATATTATTGGTTATGGACTATTCAAACGGTTCAGTTTTATATGGATCGCACTATATATTCACAACTTTAACATATATCTCCTCGAACCAAGCCTTGAAATTATTCCCTTGAAGTGCATTTGTTTTGATGTTTTTCCTATTAAATGACTACTGATCCAAAATTTGATGTTTGAATCAGCATCGAGTGTCAGTGGCCTCGTAGATTCGCCATATTCTGTGGCTAACTCTAGGTTAGTTTCGTCACTAAGAGTAACTCCCGGTTAGCTGTTAACCGAAGATTTGACTCGACTCGTACGGGGTAGAAACGGCATAGTAACAAACTTTATTTCAGCCAATGAATGAAGAATGCAACCAGTTAAAGTTAAGTGGACAGAGACATCACGTAGAATAATGAAGTCTACTCCTTAGTTGTTATGATAGCCTAGTTATAAAATGGACTATACTTTGTAATTGCTTTTCTTTTCAAAAGCTTTTATTATTCGTGGGCTTGTTGAGTTTACTTATATTCTGTTGCATATAACTCATGAGTAGTTGTTTTAAACCAAATGTCTGGCATGTGTTCCTGTTTCTAAGGAAACGGCATCAGTTATACTTAAGTCTATATAGAGTACGCGCACGTTTTCTTGAGCGCTGAATTTACGTTGTGCTGCTTGCAGAGAGGAAGATGTGAGAGCTAACACTCTTTTGTTTCTGCAGTGTGGTCAACCTTTAAAAAGCACAGTTCTGCAAAATAGCGTGTAAGATAAGCGAAGATATCACAAGTAACGTTGCATCCTCTGAAAACATTCCTTAGTTTTGCTCACGCCAGCACAATTGCATTCAGATCACAGTTATACGGAGGTAGACGAATAATAATGTGTCCCCTTTCAAGAGCCATAACATCTACAAATGTTTATACAAATATAAATCATTTTCAAGTAAATGCTGATGTACATTACCACCACACTCGTAACAAGGATACACTAGCAATTCGAGTGCACAAGAGAGCCTTTATGAAGGAAGCTTTAACTACAAAGTGATAATGTTATATAATAAACTTCCAAATTCATTTAAACAAGCTGTATCATTCAAACACTTTAAGAATAAGGTTAAGAAATTTTTGCATGCACATTGTTTTCATACAGTTAATGAATTTTTAGAACTATAAACATGTAAATGAGCACTGAGAGCATAGTACATTCACAAACCTGTAATATTCATATTATGACATTTCTTGTAGTAAATTAGTTTATGCAAATATCACATGAAACCATAGAAAAGCTGCTTACTGTGTATATTGTATGTAATCAATTTTACTTTATGTATATACTGTAATTATACATTTTGACGTGTCTCATAACATGTATATGTTGCCAAGGACGAACTAAAATTCTAATTCTAACATACGATTATTGTAAACTGGTTAGCTAATTAACCTTGAAATTGATCAAAACGAAATATGGCGGACATGATAAAGCTTAGCGTATTAGCCACTAGATGCCAGTGTATAGCGCATTTCAAATTTCAAAGTGGTCATCTATGCTCATGGAGTTAACGAAAGTGAGGACTTGGAACCCGATCGCTTTTCTTATTGCCCGCATACTGTACATACAATTGTAGCTACCAACCACATTGGAGGAAGCGATGATGTGTAGGAACCAGAGAAGGCCTACAAGTCACACAGACGCGAGGAAACCCCTAACATTTTCTGACTGGTGCGGCCCACAGAGGGCGATGTACGACCTGTCGACCAAGCAGAGTACTCCTTCTAGCAAGCATTTATCCGGAACCGCTTACTCCAGGTAGCTTAGAATCAGACTTAAAAGTTAAAAAATAGAAGGAATAACAGCGAAGTGATGGAAAGGAGAAACCAAACAGGGAAAACTACGAAAACCCCAAGGTCAGGGTGGGTGGTCAACGGGTATCGAACTCGTTACCGCAGCATGACTTCCCTGTATGAGACAAGCAATGGTGTTGCCAATATTGACCAGGCCAAGGCGTGGCCCATATTTACATGGAAGCTCATTTCCATTAGCGTCTGCTCTGTTTCATAAACACAGAGCTCTTAGCTCCAGAGTGCTTGGCCGTATTGGTCTTCATTGCCCCAACTTCAGATTAATGGCTCAGCTTTTCCCTTAACCACTTGCTGCTTCTATTCTTACTCACGTTTCGTGACATTCACTGCACAAACGTTTAAATTCTTAGCTACAAAACTTCACTTTGCTCTGAGAAGTTTCATTCTCGCTGAACAGGTGGCGCTAGTGGTTCCATGGTCAGCACCCATAAAATGTTAAACAATTAGTACCACATTCAACACTTGGCTCCAGTACCAAATTCAACATTTAACCAAAATTCAGGTTCTGAATAAAACTCAAAGCACTTTGATTCACTCTAATACACAACGGCATGCAGTTAGTACAGTAAAGTCTGTACACGGTGTTCATCTTTATTCGCTATTTCCCGTCCTCCGATTGAGCAAGAATGAAGTCATAGTTGACTGGTGAATCTATCTTGAAATCATTGTGCCCTCTACGGATAAGAAGCGGTAATGCTTGCGGGACAGTAGCTAACTACAACGCTCTGAGTGTGATTGTGCTTATAACTAATACAACCGGCCTCGCCTTACACCCCTCTTTACGGTAATCAGGATTATCATTCTAGCACGTATGTAAAGTAGCACGTTTCTACTCTAAAGGTAGATATGTAGACAGAGCACCGAGTCTTCATGGTTGAATGCTTCTTTTGTACTGGCATTAAAATTACTGCGACATATAAATATAAATTAAACCGCTGCATAGAGAAGTTTATGCAACGCTACCCAGCATTCAGACAAGTCCCTCAGAGTGTAATGTTGTCAAAAGTGTCCAGTTAAGGTCAAAGTGACACTTTTGTTTGCAACATAAACGTCTTACGTTTTAACAGTATATGATATAATTTTTGTCATTCTCACACTTATTTAAAATGTTTCTATTAATGCTGGTATCCTTATGTCTTTTAAAATCAATAGGTGATTCAAACATTTCCAAGATACAAGATCAGTTACTCGCAAAATGAGAAATACTTGACGCTATAAAGTGACGGTACCAATTTAGAAGTAATAAAGATAATAAGTAAATATTTAAAATATGTAACATAAGTAATCTGTTTCTTGCCCGCCTCCGTGGTGTGAGGTAGCGTGTGTATCTCACACTCAAGAAGTCACGAGTTCGAATCTTGCTAAGGATGAGTTACCTGGATAAGGTTTTATTCCAGGGTTTACCTTGATCCTACGAAGACAAATATCGGGTAACTCTGAGCTCTAGGGACCCTAAACTCATCTGAGTATCATATCACCTATTTCATTCATTCGTTTATTCATTTATTCATTAATTGTTAGATATGACGTGCAGTGTTGCAAGTGCAAAAACAGAAAAATCTGTTTCTTTATTAAAATATTTTGAAACCAATACTGTTATTAATTTGATATTCCTTTATTAAATGACATTAAGTTACATATTTTCACAGACAAACAGCAAATTGCAAGATATTGTTTATTTTTATCCGTCATTTAGTGTTCACATTCATTAAAACAATGTACAACAGTTATCGTATCTACACACCAGTCGAAATTACGCACCTTTATACAATTTTAAATTTATCTCCGCTGCAGTGCTGCAATCGCAGTTCCGCACATGCGCGGTATGCGCTCTGTATCAAGGAGAAGAAACGTGCGCCATTGTGAGATCGCTGTCAACCACGTACGCTTTGTTGTGCTTGTTTACAATGTCGGTGTTTATTGAAAATCCCGCCGCTTTTGAAATCAGATCTGTGATTCGTTTTCTCAATGCTAGGAAAGTGAAACCAATTGAAATTTATCGGCAAATTTGCGATGTTTACGGACAAAATGCGATGAGTGGTACAATGGTAGGAAGATCGGCCCGACAGTTCAATGAAGGACGTAGTGAAGTGCACGACGAAGAACGAAGTGGGCGTTCATCTTTGGTTACAAAAGAACTGGTTCACGCGATTGATGACAAGATCCAGGAAAACCGCAAGTTTACAATTACTGCTCTCGCAATGGAATTTCCCCAAATATCACGATGAATTTGTTACCGAAAAACCGAAATTTCGTAAACTTTACTCACGTTGGGTGCCAAAGATTCTTACTGAGCAACTCAAAACAAAACGGATGGGTAGTGCACTTCAGTTTTTGGCCCGTTAGGATGAAGGCGGTGAAGAATTTCTGACACAGATAGTCACAGGAAATGAAACTTGGGCTTCTTATGACACCCCTGAAATTGAGCTTCAATCAATGGAATGGAGACACACCTCATCCCCAGCAAAGGATAAGCCGAAGAAAATCTTACACATCGATAAACGATGAGTACAATGTTCTAGGACAGGATAGGCATCTTACTCATTGATTTCTTACCGCTTGGTCAAACAATGAAAGCAGATGTTTATTGCGAGACACTTTGGAAATTGCGCCGCACAATACAGAATAAGCACCGAGGAATGCTGTGAAAAGGTGCTGTGTTTCTTCGCGACAACCCACGACCACACAGTGCAAATGCGACGAAGAACATCCTACAGCGATTTGGCTGGGACGTGTTTGACCACCCCCTTACAGCCCTGACCTCGTTCCTAGCGACTTCCATCTGTTTTTGCACCTGAAATCTTTCCTTGACGCTCAACACTTCAACAAAGATGAAGAGTTGAAAGAAAATGTTTCCAACTGGTTGAAGACACAGGCGGCAAACTTCTATGAAGAAGGTATACAAAAACTTTACCTCGCTATGACAAATGCCTGCAAAATTTTGGCAGTTATGGGGAAAAGTAGTTAAGAGTTGTAGAATTTTGTGCAATTAACAGTTTTTCTGTATCTGTACACAATTTAATTTTATCACCAAACAGAGCTTACTTTCTGGACGTACCTCGTATTACGCGGGCGGGACCCACTCCTCAAATAGAATATTTACCTGCCGGTAGAGGGAGGCCTAAAAGCTGCTGTCAGCAGATCAAGTACGATCGCAAGCCGCTAGGGAAATCTTATATAAACTCGTTCCATCAGCGATGCTAATGATGACGTCAAATTTTGCGCGGTAAAACCACAGATAAAAATGAACACCTGTATATCTCCCGATGTTTTGATACCGAGATACTTTTACCCACTGGATTAAAAAAAAACATTTTCAGAAACAAGCTGTAGATATACGAGTCGTGTGCGTAAAATGTGGTCACCAATTTTATTTAATATAGAAAACATGTTTCTTGTCAATGAATGTTATATTGATGGAAAGGCGGAAGTTACAGCTATTTTATAACGTAAGCACCATTGCGATCGATGCACTTTGCGCTGTGGCACTTTATGTATACCCTTGTCATAGCACTCTCCCGCCAAGTTGCGCAGGTAGCGCTCATCGTTGGTCTGGAAATGTGTACCACCCAGGTGTGATTTCAACTCAGGAAACAGATGATAATCACTAGGTGCTAAGTCTGGACTGTAGGGGGGATGGGTGAGGATGTCCCATCCGACCTGGGCCAGGAGATCAGCCGTTGCATGTGCAGCATTTTGGGGATCCACATGGCACACACCTTGCGATAATTCAAATGTTTGGTAAAAATCTTCTCAGTCGTAGTCTTACTGACTTCAGGGATAGGCTCGCCCAGCTCGTGAACTGTCACACGCCGATCTTTAAGCATTTCTTGCTCCACTTTTGCAATTGTTTCGGCTGAAACCGATGGCTCTTCCGACATACCCTGACGTCCATTTTCTTCTTGTTTGATGGCACTTTTTATGAACAAGTAGACGGAGTAACAATGTGCTCCCCTATGTCACCAGCTATAGCTAATTTCTATATGCATCAACTAGAACATGAGATACTTGCCACATCTCCACTTAAACCATCTCATTTCTATAGATACGTGGACGACAATTTTTTAATTTGGCCACATGTATCAGACACCTTGCCTAGCTTTCGACCTCAAATACAGTTTACCATGGAAGTGGAGAAGAATGGAACTCTTCCATTCCTGGACATTCTTGTTTCAAAAAACAGCAACGGTATACTGGGGCATACTGTACATCGCAAACCTACACACACCGATCACTATCTGAACGCTCATAGCTTCCATCATAAGTCTCAACGACTGGGATTTCCCAATACACTGGCCCACAGAGCTTTGTCTATCTCTGATCCCAGCCGCTTAAAACAAGAATTACAGCACCTGAGACTCACTTTCCGTCAAAACGGCTACTCCGAATATGACGTTGTAGCTTCGATCACCAAAGCTAGGAAAGGGAAAACTGTAATACAACAAGCGTCAGATAAGCCTACCGCTACAGCCTGCATGAAGTTTACCGGCAATATATCCGGCGGAATCAGCACAATTCTCGTTAAATACAACATCAGGACCATCCACAAGCCACCTCCGAAGATAAAACATCTGTTGGGGTCAGTGAAAGATAAACTGGACTTCCAAGTTCCGGGGGCGTACCGCATTCCCTGTGAATATGGGACACTGTATATAGTACAAAGCGGAAGCACCATCGTTATTAGAATAATCGAACATGAACGGAGCATTCGTTAAATGCAACCTGAGAAGTATGGGCGGGCAGAGTATTGATTTGATAACGAACATAAAGCCAATTTTCGAGAGACGGCCATCTTGGCAAAATAAATCAGTTACTGTGAGCAGAGAATCAAGGAGGCTTTGGCGGTTTCCTCGGAAAGGAGCACGCTTAATCGTGATGCTGGATTTTAGTTCAGCCCCTCTTGAAAGCAGCCTTAAAATTAAAATACGTCGATTTAAGAAGCAAAGATCAATAAGTAGTTACGTTTCATTGACACAATTTTCTGTATTGACGCCATCTCCGGACCTGGAATTTAATTGACTGAAAACAGTCTTTTGTTCTGTAATGCGAATTTTGGTCGTGTTTTGTCTTTGTTTATATTGGTGTTATATCCATTGTTTCAATTGTGGTTATAACATTTTATAAATAACTCGATGATGGGATAGATGTACACTCCTGAAACGTCGATTTATAATCGTCTTTTCACCTGGCTTGCTGCCCGAGAATAAATTGAGCAGGTACCTGAGTGTTGATACAACATAGTCTTCAATATGTGCAATATATATCAGCTGTTTACTAATGATGTCAAGTAAGTTACATAATATCATAAAGCTACTAATTCTGCTACTTGCTGCAATGGAAAGATAAACTTGCAAGTACTTTGTATTCACAATTTCCACACACTGTTGTAATGCAATTTTCATCTAAGATTTTTACAGCTATTGCAGCTCTTTCTTGTCATCCTCTTCCTTTTTTTGGTTGAGATTTACATACAAAACAGTCACCAATGATTTTCAGCCGTCCAGAAGCATCCACTTGTTCAGGAACCAAATTTAGAGGTCTACCTACCATGCACTCAATACCCGATTTCACAGGAAATGTTCTCAAGGAATTGCGATTTGATGAACTAGAGATAATGGAAGGCATTGCCAATTCTCTTCCCAGATCCAGTAGAAACAGCCTGCTTCTGTGTATCATGTTAATAATATTCTGCTACAGTAGCCAGCAACAGTTAGAATGCATTGTTGTAACGGTTTTACATATACCCAGAAGTAGTGTTACCAAACATTGTGGTATGATAGTAAATTCATAAGGTTACCCAAGTAACCCGGTTATAGAACTGAGTACAATTTTTTGTATGTGGACACAAGGGATAATATTAATAGTCTTTGTAATGGCTGCAGTTTCAAGAAACTAATTCTCTTAATAGTGACAACAGAAACAAAAATAGCGCTGTAATATTACATAATCCAATTACTATATATATAATCCTTTTCGATTAAACATTATATTAAAAAAGCGTAGTAAGAATATCTTATAGGTATATAAATATCAATTTAGCCGTTTTATTACCCGTAGCTTTGATGCCAAAGAGCATACTGTGGCAGCATTCCTAGATTTCACTCAGGCATTTGATAGAGTGTGGCATGACGGCCTCCTTTATAAACTAAATGACTTAGGTCTTCCGCTCCACTTACTTAGCTTGATTACTATCTTCAGGAACGCTAATATTCTGCACGTCTTGGTTCAACGCATTCCTCACCCCGGACTATTTAGTCGGCGTACCCCAGGGTAGCATCCTTGCGCCTCTTTACAGCCTATATACTGCTGACATGCCTGAATTTCCTGTAACAAGTACCACACTGTTTTCTGACGATACAGTCATCTTTACCTCGCACTTCTTTACTGAGACTTCCGTTGCAACCCTACAATCCTCCCTGAAGATTTTCCTGCACTGTTTATGTCGCTGGCGTATCGAACTTAATCCAAGAAAATGTACTCTTAAGCTTTTCACCTTGCGCAGGCCTGCTGCTCCGGTAAGTATACGGTTCCATAACACTGGAGTCCCCTGGTTACCTTCTGATTGTGCAGTCAAATATATCAAAAGCAAACTAAATCAAGTCTATGCTCTTCTTCATAAGTTGTATCCCATCCTCAACCGGAAATCCTCTTTATAAGTCAAATGTACGCTGCTGCTATACAAGAGTATTCTACGACAGCTTCTTCTATATGTCAGTCCTGTGTGGGGATGTGCTTCACCTACTCATATTCACCAACTCCAGGTGTTTTAAAATAGGATACTACGATTCCCTATGAACGCTATGTATCAGGTGCTTGGTTCTTCCAACTGGGACGTCGCCTTGATGCCAAGACTGAAGGCACTCTTGTCACCGGACATTTTATATCTGTAATGCTTATTTATTATGCAACGAAGAAGTTATTTAATTTATACTCACACTAGTCAGACCAGTTTGCTTGAGGACTCTAATATGAGTATCCTCTTTCCCTGTATACTTTAATGTTATTATGTGTATTATGTATTTAGCTCCGCAATTTGTATAGCACCAACTGTGCTGACCAATTGAAATAAAAAATTAAAAAAATAGCCGTTTGAGTATATAATCCTAGCACAAAGACATATGAAATCTTTCACGGAAACTAGCCCTCCACAAAATACCCTTTACTTGGAAGGCATTTGTTATTTTCTTATTTCCTTCAAAATCGTTCTAACAGTGTTCATTAAAATACGGTAGGTTTTAACTATATGTAGCTCTAATGGAATGCATTGTATTACCGTAAACCTGGCCAACTTTGTAACAGCAGGCACAACTTTGTGACACTGGTACGTCACATGTTCATTTTGAGTTTGACGGTCAAGTTATTCTCCTCAAAAACACAGTATTCACGATTTGTTTCCAGGTAATACTGTCATCTGTTCAGTGTTGCAGAAATTATATATAGTATAAAGAAACGCTCCCAGCAGCCAATGTATAGTTTTCTTGTTTTGAGTGTTTGAAGGAAGTTTGGATATTTCTCGGGCAGCCAGCCAGGTGAAACGATGATTAGATATCAACGTTTCGGGAGTGTACATCTCTCCCATTATCAGGATATTTATAAAATGTTATAACCACAAATGAAACAATGGATATAACACCAATATAAACAAAGACAAAACACTATCAAAATTCGCATTACTGAACAATAGACTGTTTTCAGTAAATTAAATGCCAGAAACGCGGGATAACATTATGACAGAAAGTGGCGCTGTCACAAAGTTGCCCTGCCTGTCGTAGACAGGTATTTTAATGCATCTAATTTCATTTATATAATTTCTTGTATTTTCAGTATGGAGAATGCCGGGAAAAATAGAAGGATTGTTGGGTCACGGGTTTATTGTAAATATACTGAGGAGACACTGGCTGAATCACTGAATGAGATACTTTCTAATAGAATTTAAATACAGAAAGCATCTGAAAACTTAGCATATTATTAATTATATCGTATTTACAATAAATGTTAAATATTAACATTAGTTAATATTAATAATCAATAGCATCAATTATTAATAAATTATTATTAATAGCATTAACAAATAATTACATATTAATAGTTATAGCACTAATTACTCATATTTAAATATTACACATAATAATGACAAGCTTATTGGAAATTGTTTTTCACACTAGACGTGTGTAGGATGCACTATGAAACGGTAGAGTCAGACTGAAAAATTCAATGCCATTTCATAATCTGTACTACACACGGCTAGTGTGAAAGAACAATTAATTTCCATTAATTGTACCTAATAGTGGTGCGAACTATAACGCTCGGGCCTTAAAGCACTTACAACATAGTAATTCGCCATTAAGGTAGTTGTCTCATGTGTTTATGAGAACTGCTAGTGGTTTACCGGGAAAAACACGAGTCAATGGGAGAGTTTAATGTCATGTCGGCACGTTGACCATAGTAGCCCAATGGTTTAGAGCGGCTGGATGGAGACCAGAAGATCCCTGGTTCAAATCCCGGGTATGGCATTGAATTTTTCAGTACAGGCTTATTGTTAACTATATTAATATAATTATTAATTCTTAAGATTACACCAGTAATGTTATTTCATAATTTAAAATAATTATATTAAATATCAATAAGTGAGCTTTATTATATGTTTTAGGTATGGTATACTTTCAGACACCATCTGGCTTAAACTGAAAGGGGAAAATAATAGACTACCTGGAAACCCCACAGGTTTTTTTTGGGAAGAAGAATGGTTTGCATCCCATTGTATATTAATGTGGAACTACAGGTTTACAATCACTTGCTTGGCTTGAGCTGAATTGTCAGATTATTGTCAAATAATTGTGAATGTGAACATTCCTGTACCCAGTAATATATCTGCAAAAGCAATGTAAGACCAAAAAGAGAAAAGAATCGGAGAGTTGAGACACTTGAAACTTCCAGCGAGAGTGTTGAGAGCGTAACCTACGTAGAGTCTAATGGCAGCTGGGAAGAGGAAATTAATTCTGACATAGAAGACAGTCCATCTATCAGAGAAGAGAACAAAATTGTTTGTAATTTTGTCATTGTTGTTTTCCAGAATGCCTTCTATCCAGAAAAAATAACTAGGACAACTAAAATTAAGACTTTGATGAATGTCAGGGAATCTGTGAGTGAGACTTGGAGGTGAGCTGCAATTAAAGATCAGATATGGTATGACAATGCTGAAATTCTATGTAAAATAGATATTCCTAGAGAGGTTCGAAAATAAATGTTTGAGGTACCAAAACTTTCTAAAATAAGTTAAAATTGATGCGCACTCTACTGTTTACTAACAGAAGCATTCATTCTTTATTTATCTTGTATAAATGTATGCATTTTTGTTGTATTTCTCTGTTGTGGTTGAACAAGTCCATTACATTTTTCCAGACTTACATGCTCATAATAATTGTTTTAATTATTCACCAACTATGCCGTTGTCCTAAAGAAGTCCTTTTGTAAGTACGTCTTTGTGATAAAAACAAAAATACTAAGGTAGAATACGAGAAAAGCATGTGTCACAAAGTTGTTCTACTGATAGGGGTAACTTTGTGACAGTGAATTTATTTAATTTGCATTGTTGTAACCATCAACAATGTCGGAATATGAATTTATTTTAAAGGTAAGTTGTGTTTCTACATATAAGGAATACATAATTAATCTCTAACTTGGTTTAAATTTGCTAATTTAAAGAAAACGTTCAAAGCTGTCACAAAGTTGGCCAGGCTTTAAGGTATATCAATTTTATGTGAACTACCTGTCAAGCGCTGTTACTTCTGTTTAACTTCATATAACTTCTAAACCTAAGAGGTAGACTAAACTTCAGCAGAAAAAGTATAGACTTTGTTAAAACACTAACTTTATGTCGGTTAAACGTTTTCATGGAACCTTGAGTTTTGAAATGTTTTATGCTTTTTTCAAGTGGTAAGCATCATTTCCCTTTTTACCTTTCGTCATGCATACATTTCAAAGCTTCAAGGTTTCAACATCTGACAATCGCTTCAGCCCACAGAAATAGACAGGAGAATTAGCTTAAGTCGATAGAGAAGGTAATATGACTGTAACACATCGTGTTTTTATTATAACTCTTGCACAAAACACTACTAAAAGTGATTACTGCTTCAGACCTACAGTAGAGTTCGTATGTTATAGTTATGTTCTGGCCTTATGAACTCTGAAAGGAATGCGTACACTACAGACATACACACGTGTGGAAAGGTGACGTAATGCTATACGAGTCGCGCACAGATAGAAACGCTGGGCAGATAACATGCAACCTACTTACTACACAAGCGGCAGCCCGTTGTGTGGCTTGTGACACTGGATATTGTGACTTTGTGGGTTCGTAGAATTAAAAGGCCGAGTTGCAGAAATTAAAAATCTGTTTTATTTCCGTAGAAATACTCTTATAGATTACAACAGCATTACGTTACATACACCATCATTCTACCAAGGTAGGTGACGATAACAAACCGTGACAGCCGATTACATCACTAGCTCTCGTTACAATAACACTTCCAGCTGTCTCTCGTTCACAACACTGTTTCACAAATCACTGTTTTACAACTAACTTTGGGAGCCTTCACTTCCTTAAATACCTTAATTCGTAACTCTAGATTGTTGTAAAATAAACCAGAACCCGAACAATCTCTGTCAATCCAGAAATTTCCGGAAGAATAAAGAAACCAAATACTCTATCACATTCTAGAAGCGTAACTTAATCCATGCCGGCAAGTCCTTTACCTCAGTTATCTCTGCTTTCCGGCGCTTGTTTACAATAGCCACGCTATCATTAACTGCTTAGCAAGGCTCATTATTACGATGCAACTTTATCCACCGACTGTTTTCTTATTTATGTCGAAACTTTTATGCCTGTTGCCGTGACAATATGAATATAGTTTTTTTTTCAAAACTTCTTCATCACATTTATCTATAACGCTACTTATAATTTCACGCCCTTCCGAATGCATAACCTTAAATTTCTTAAGATCTTCAGACATGGTGAGAAGACTAGTAAATCTTACTGCACTGAACTAGTTCTGCATCTTGCTACGCAAGTAGGCTAAGTGACTTTCTACAGGTGATTGCTGAATGTTTACTGTATTGCTCACTAGCTGCGTAAGCAGACAACGGTTCCCCTCTCCCCCACACCTCATCCCGCGGAGGTCAGGAGTCCAGAACACATCTATACACCCTAAAATGTAAATAGATTTTACAATAAATGCATGATTTGAGAATCCAAGGTCAAGCATTTTCAAATAATGTACACTACCGGTCAAACGTTTTCAATTAAGTATCACATCTATGGATTTGGTGAAAAAACAGGAACTTCATTTTGAATATTCTATCATATCCCCGTTCTGATAGTAAATATATATTTTCACCGTGTGGCAATGTTGTGCTGCTGCCACAAGCCGGAGCCGGATGTGTGGGCCGGAGAGAAAGAGACAGAGAGAGGCTCCAGAGTGTTCTGCCCATTGTTTTTTTTTTCTTTTTTTGTAATTTACGTCCTTTAACTTTTTAAGTCATATCGGGCTATGAATGGAATGGGTGAAATGATGCTGAAATGTGCCCAGGGACCATGGGGCTTAGAATTACTCGACATTAGTCTTTTATGATAAGGGAAAACCCCGTAAAAACCTTATCCAGGTAAATCACCCTGACCGAGTTTCAAACTCGAGACCTCTTGAACGTAAGGCAGACATGCTACCATCTACACTACCGATCTGCGCATTGTTGTTGCCGCGAAGAAAGTTCTTGGAAGGTCTGCGGCTTTCTAAAAACAAAGGCTGGGAGGTATAAATACCGGAAGGATATTAGAAGTGGCAGTTGTTTGTTGGTTATTGCGCCAGCCGACGATTGAAGTGTACCGCAGTGATTTCATTCACTTGTTATTGTGCAGCAAAACACCGAGTCGGCCTTGAAGGCAACTGATTGTCACTTCACGTCTTTTTACTGCAGTAAGAGTTGTTTTAGATTTCTGCAAACCATATTTCCGATCTTCCACGCAGTCACAGTATAAACATGTAAGTACTACGTGCTTAAGCTGTGTATTTGACTTGTTCAGCACGTAGAAGGATGCTAATGTGTTCCCACATCTACACTGACATAGCTTTGCTTATGACGTTTATATTGGCGCTCCACATTGGTTTACAGAAGACTGTGCGCATCTAACAGTGTGCTTGTATACCTGATTAGATTCATAACAGATTATGTCCTAATGGGACGAAAGAAGCAGATTGGAATTGAAAACGTGCTGTTGTTGTAGCACTGCCTCCAGAAGGTTGTTTTCGTAAGACAATATCAAGAAAAGTTAGCATAGCCCTTTTACAGTGGTGTTTACTTTGCAGCGGTTCAAACAAACTGCTGCCAATGCATCATGATCCCGAGTAACATTATATAGGGAAGATCACTTGATTTGTGTACGGACCATATGTCAGAGAACTCGTACAACATCTGGAATTTGCGAGGAAGTTAACAGTATGCGAACAGCTTCAATCTTTGACTCAAACATGCAACGCGACTTTCGTGAACAAGGTTTGAAAGGGTACATAGGAGCCGGAAACCGATCTTATGAAAAAAATAAGGTGAAAAGATTACAGTGACACTGCAACATAAAACTGGAGAGTTCATCAATGATCCAAGGTGTTATCACGGATGGGTCTCAGTTTCATGTGTTTGGAATTCATCGTAGGTTTGTTCGTCGACCTAATGCAGAACTTCTGAAGAGTCAATGTGAAGCACTGTGGAGGATCGGTTATGGTGAGGGTATGTTTTTCAGGTGATAAAAGTTGGTCATTAAGGAGAATTAGTGAAAAATTCAGGAAGGTAGGATATCACAGGATACTGATCTACTTGGCAAGAGACTTATTGGCCGTGGATTCATTCAACAGCAGGATAATGATCCAAAACTTGCCTCTAAATTGTGCAGAGGGTATTGTTGCGTATAAGGTCTGAACAGGACTTGGGAAATATTTTAATTATTGGAGGTTCACGTTTCATTTCGTGGCAAGCTCCAGGCTCCAGCAGGGCTTAACAAGTTGAGGCAGGTTGGATGACTCAGTGATCAGAGTAAGCAGTGGGTTATGAACTGCCAGTTCATGCTTCCTAATGATTTGACAGTAAAATTTAAGAAGCGTCATTCTTGGGTTGCAAAATATTGAACCATAGGATGTAAACCTTCTGTTATGAACCACTGACTCGTATGATAGCTGACATATTGGAAGCCAGTTCTCTTTAAACCATTACAGCCAGTAAGGAAGGGTAAGTTGGTTAATCAGTCAGAGCGTCGAATGCTGCTTCTCTAGTCTTATCATAGAACTTGTTGATACTGCTACAAGACTTAACTCATCAGAATGAACCAGCCACCTCTTGTTCAGCACTCTACCCTACTCTACATAAAAGATAATATTTATTATGTATTGATTGATTTAATGCCATGATTGCACGCTTTATTTCTTCCACATAAAGGAGAGCTTTGTTTAATTTGACTTCTCCAATCTTTGGAATATATTTGTCATTCCTGTTGAGAACCAATCACTTTTATTTAACCCTAATTATGTCAGTAACCTTTTACCTGTTAGCTATACCATCTGGCCCCTTATCCTTTCAGTAGTTACACCCCCAGTTGTTGATTAGGTTTGTAAGTCCTTCAACCCTCTTACAATCCTGATTGTAACAATATGTCAACAGAAAACAGCAATGTGGGGAACTGAAAATATGATTTGGCCAACTCAATCAACTGATATAAATATAATTGAACTGTTATTGAATGAGCTTCACAGGAAAGTGAGAAAACTGAAGTTATCTAACGTTGAAGATCTGTGGAATAATTTACAGATATGGTGGACTGCAATATCTCCAAAAACACTACACAATCTTATCTCCAAGAGTTCGGACACCGGTTCTGAGAGCAAAAGGTGAATACTTTGAAGGGGTTACAATTGTACTGTGCATTGTATTATACTTAATATCGGCTCATCGAAAAGTCACTCCGCTCCCCTCGTGTAACCAAGGTTCCCCCAGAGTTGAGAATTCCGGTGGCAGCATGGATGCCGCGAGCGTATGGTGTTAATGCTAATTTTTCAAAGTTACGGTAGAGTAGCTACAAAATAAGAATGAAAATTGGTTGAGCGAATACGGTTATCCTTCCGTCTTGATGTTGCCAGTTCCACGGCAAGCGGGCGACAGAGATGGAAGATATATCTCTCTTTGTCTCAACCTAGCAAGTATCACACAGATTCTGAGATGTACAGTGACACAGAAGTTGACATAAATTCGCTTAATATTCCAGTATGTTTGTGAGAACATACGCAATGATAATCGCATAATCTGAACCTTAAAACCTTGAATTGGAGAACAGTCCGCTTACATAGCAATCTTTCATACACACACAAAACAAAATGATTCATACCAGATGCGTTCTACGAAATAAGGTGTTTGCTACAGTGAAACAAAACAGTCACATTTCAACGATTTGTGAATATAGTTTCTATTTTAATGATGCGATATTTTTATACTGTCTGTAATGGACTTTCAACCAATTTTTGTTTCATTAAAATACTTAATAAATACGGAAAATATGCATGTATATTTAACAAGCATTTATACACGACAAAATCTCCCAAATAAAGTTGGGTATTATGCAGAGAAATTTTAGTCTTGCAGTAACAGTTTCGCTTCTTTCAAGCAGAACTTTGCGACCATCATTGGTTCTCTTATATTTGAACTCAAGTGATTTCAGAACATTATACATATAGGATACAGAATCCGTATATTATATTCTTACCTCATTAAATTGATCAGCCTTTTGGTAGTTGGATGTTCACCCTTGTCATATAAATCATAAATTGTTCTAGATAAAAAACACTTTTGAAAGTTTTCTAAGTTGGTAGTAAGCTTTTAGCTGCTCGATGTTTCCCTGGAGATCTAAATAAGAAAACTTCTACTAATTTCGTGAACTGTTTGCCTTCTTCAACAATGTTCATCACAGAATGAGCACTCACGTGACAAGCTTGTAACATTAATTCTTGACTCTGGGCGACATTTTTACTTTCGAAAATGTCTTTAATTGACATCTGTTTAAAAAAGGAATACATATTAACAAGAATACTTTTAGCCTGATTATGTAAAATCTTATGAGTTGTTTCGCAGTTACTACTAGACGCACCAGTACTAGTCTTGCTAAGCGGTATATTTACTAACTTTAAAAAGCACGTGTACACGCTTAAAAGATCACACTTTACTGAATGTAAGGTACAAAATGCAACTGTAGCATAGCACGTGTGTGGTTTTCTTTCCCGACAGTTAATAATTCTTTTGTTTCTAGTCAGCCGCTTTATCATTCCATATCTCCGAAACCAGATCTCCTACAAACATGGCAATTGGACAGTAGTCCTCAGAAAAAATTGCTCTGTATCTTGGGAAAAGCAAAATAATCTTTAATTGGTATCTTTAGAGCGCGCAAAGAAATTAGCCGCATGCTTCAGCAAAGCGAGCCAGTATGCGTGCTTAACTGTACAACGTTGTACGCACCACATTGGCTAGTAGCAATAGAACAGCCACACCTAGCTCTGTCTTATGTCAATTCCTATTCTGTAGCTACCTTAGTTAAGAAAGCTGTTAGGTTCAAATATGACACGCATGAAAGGTAATATAAAAATAATATGCAAGTAACGTGTTTAACCAAGATATTGGAAATGTGTACTATTCTCTTGAAAACATAGATTTACAGTGACACACTCGTTTTAAGTTATTTTCAAACGCTGTAATTATCCCCTAGGGGAGGGGATACATCCCCTTCAGCTGCCGTGGTGTGGACGCTGCGGACCCCTAGCACTCGTGGTACCTCTGACGTTACTAGAGGAACCTCGGGCCGAACTTTCGAGCCCCTCCCTGAATGGGAGTTGTTCGGATTGGGTTGGACTCGAGGGGGCAGTGGTTCCCGATACTGGGAGATCGGGTACTTATCCGGACGGGGTTGAGGGAAGCCATATATTCCCGCGGACTAGCCTGCATGGCTAGTAGAACTTGTGCTAGAACACCAGGCGGCCCTACCGAGGACTATTCCGTAGCATTCTCCTTTTGGAGCTGGCGCACGTATGTGGCGAATCAACTTCCATCCCGTCTTGAGTCCACAGGACCAGATGGTGGGGGCTTGTTAGTCTCTAGGTATTGCCCTATGGGAAGCCCCACGGAGGCGTCGGGCGTCCTTTTGGGACAGCTTAGTAACTCCCTGGTCATTAGAGGGGAGGCCAGTCTTCAGTTTGTGTGGATTGCCCTGGTAAATACCCTCAAGTTTATATATAAACGCTGTAATTAATGTCTCCCTTGTTATAGGTATTATGTTGCCTTCTAACGCCGTTTTCAGTTCATTAATTGTTTTTGGATTGTCCTTGTAGATCGAAGCTTTGGCTGCTCCCCAAAGAAGATAATCGGGAAGGGTAAGATCAGGAGACCACGGAGGCAACAGTCCTTTAGTAATTAGTGCTTCCCCGAAAATTCCATTAACTATCCCATAGATTTTTGTGCTGTATTAGGATGGCGTTATCTTGTTAAAAAAAATGCACCGACCACTTCATCTTCATTTATATGAAATAAATGGAAACAGAAATATCCGAGCAATAAACATCTGAATTAACTGAGGTAGCAAAAAAGTTGGCCCAAGAATTCCAGAGCGAGAAATTGCAAACCGCAAACCAATTTTCCCTGAATGTAAAGGGGTTTGGTGAATAGCATTGGGCTTTCAAGTAGACTATATTCGCGTATTTGGTGAATTTGCACAGCCTGATAAGTGGAACCAAGCATCACCAGTAAAAATGTCCTTTCTAACATGTCAATTCTATAATACAAAATAAACCTCTGGAACCATTCACTCTACTGCACTCTTCTCCCGTGATCTGTGGGTTTTAATTCGTGCACAAGTAACACGTTGAATGGGTACAAACCGAATTTCTTTTTGACTGCTTTGTATGCGGAACCATAAGAAATACCACATTGTTGGGCCACTTTACTTATTGCTTTCTGTTGACTTTGGAGCATTCTATCCAATATACGAGGGTTCGTCAATAAATAACCGCAGTGATTTATTTGTATTTGAATAAACCGCCCTGGGGTGCCGAGGCTGCTAGTGGTGGAAAGGTGATTCCTTCCTCTAGGAGTGCTGTGAATGCCAGTCTTGCACAGTCAATTAGTTGGGTGTTAGAGCCCGATATGTGAGGTCATGTTTACTGCACCCACCATACAACTGAATCTGCAGCAACGTGCATCAATAAAGTTTTGTGTTCTGTTAGACAAAACTCTTACAGAAACCTTTGAAATGGTGCAGCAAGCTTTAGGCAAAACACAATTCTTTGAGTGGTATAAACGTTTCAAAGGGGATCATGAAGACCTTCAAGGTTCCCCACGTCATGGGAGACTCGTAACAGCAAAAAACGGAAGTCAACATTAACAAAATTGTTGCAATTGTGCGAGAACATGGTTGCATAACAATTTAGAAAGTTGCAGACATAATGCTTTTGTCTGTTGGAACTGTAGACGACATTCTTCGCAATGATCTTAGCTATCGAAATATTGCAGCTAAATGGACACCGCACGTGCTGAAGGACGAATAGAAGGCTCACCGCGTCATGACGTGTCAAGAATGGCTCAGAAGCTTACAACGGGAGATTTCCTGAATAGGGTCAACACTTGTGACGAGAGTTGGTTCCACCATTACTTCTCGTTAACAAAACAGGAGAGTTCGCAGTGGAAACATGCATCGAACAAACAGGGCATTCTGTATGATCATGTTGTAGATAAACAATGCACAGTAACTGCTGCTTACTATTGTGACTTACTGAAGGGGCCACTGAAGAAAAAATTCGCCGAAAAGCGACCAGATCTTGCAAGGAGAGGATGGATCTTGCATCAGGATAATGCTCATCGAGCTCGTGCAACTCAAGATGTCATCGCAGAAATGGGCATTGATATCATGCTTCATCCACCTTATTCTCCGGATCTCACACCATATGATTTTCACCTCTTCCCTAAAGTGAAACAGCACCTTCGTGGTCGTCATTTTCAAAGTGATAAGAAATTGAACAATTTTCATGGGTATTCTGAACAGACTGTCCAAAAATGGGTTCAATGAGTGTTTCAAACAATGGGTAAATTGTTGGAATAATTGTATTTCATCAGAGGGAGAATACTTCGAAAGTCTATAGGTAAATGTTAGTGAAATAAAGCTATTATGTGTTAATTAAACATTTAGTTCGGATGTTTATTGAAGGACCCCCGTATCTGACAGTTTTTCGTCTGTGAATTAATTGTTCTTTCACGCTGGCCGTGTGTAGGCTAAAGTATGGACAGATAGAGTCAGACTGAAAAATTCAATGCCATAGCCGGGATTTGAACCACGGATCTTCTGGTTGCCGTCCAGCCGCTCTAACCAGAATATCCATGGTTCAAATCCCGGCTATGGCATTGAATGTTTCAGTCTGACTCTATCTTTCCACAGTTTTTCTTCTGTTAGCACACGCGTTTACCACTCCTAGCAGCATCGTGCAAGGAACCTGCCTCCCGAAATGTATTAAATCACGCAGAGTATCTCGGTGCGGTAGTTTTGAATTAGGAAACTTGGCAACGAAACTTCGTTTCACTTTCGTGGTGCAGTTTCCGCGTTCATTAAAATCGTTTTCCACTAGAAAGCCACGTTCCTCATTAGAATACATTGTTGTCACCTCAAACACTCAAAACAGAAGCACAGCACATGAAACTGACAAGCACAATGACTAACTGGCAGCCGGTGAGTACGTATTGGAAACAATAACATCTGCTTCAGAATCGGATGCAGAAAACTAGGGATGCCAACCTTTCCTCGAGGGGTTGGCTAGTACCCAGTGCGGAAGGAGTTGTTGCTGACCCGTTACCAGAGAGAAATAATATTAATTTTGTTGGCGTTCTTAATTTTACGACGTGTTTATACAATGAAATAAAGTATTTAGGGGATCCAAAACTTTTGACCGGTGGTGTATGTTTTTTGTTCCATTTATACCCCGCCGTTAAGGTGAGAACGTACTTCACTTGGTATTAAAATTCACTTTTTCATTTTTACATTTTATTATATTGTCATCCTTTTGGATTACAACCATATAGTTAAAAGTCCATTGGAGCAATGTGTTATACCTAATTTGCTAATTATATTAGTGGGTGTTAAGTTTTTGCCACGACCCTTTTCGTAAACTTTCAGTAAATCGATAATAACTTCTGTAATACTGAACAGATATTTCTGAACTAAACATTTTTTTCATTTTTACATTTTATTATATTGTCATCCTTTTGGATTACAACCATATAGTTAAAAGTCCATTGGAGCAATATGTTATACCTAATTTGCTAATTATATTAATGGGTGTTAAATTTTTGCCACGCCCATTCTCGTAAACTTTCAGTAAATCGATCATAACTTCTGTAATACTGAACAGATATTTCTGAACTAAACCTTGTTTTGTAAGAGATCTTTCAAGCTTTCTGCTGGTACCACCGTAACTCCAATGATGCTAATTTTTCTTTTGTCTTTGGCTGAATAACTGAACAGTTATTTGTTCTGAATAATATCTTGTACTAGTTATTGGTGAATATATAGTATGGGTAGGCCAAAAGCATTTCGAAAGAGAAAGTTTACAGGAAGTGCTTTTTCTAAAACCAGAACAGTAAATGTAGAAAATATAAATAGTATAGACAGTGACACCACATGTAATATTGAGGTTAGTAGGCCCAGTTCACACAATACATGTGCTAATCATGATAGTAGTCATATGCAGAAATTGATGAACTGCAAGTACTGAAGGCAGATCAAATGGTTGAAGAACTGGCCAAGAAGGCAAGAAAAATGAAGAGGAGCTGGAAAAGAACATATGAGAATACAGAGGGTCAAGTCTATGCAGCAGGAATGTTCCGACTCATGTAAGAAGTCAGTAATCAATATTGAGACGTTGTGGGTTCGTGAAATTAAAAGTCCAATTGCAAAAACTAAAAATGTTGTTCATTTCCACCGAATTACGGTTGGAACACTTCCCGATTACACAGAATTACGTAATGCACATAATTACAATTCGTCAGTTCGTCTGTCACAGGTCCACTCTACACTATTACATTCACCTCCTCTGATGCACGTACATAGTCTTCCGGTCCGTTCACGCACCCGGTGCTCCTCACGGCTGCTCGCCAAGAACTGCACTGACTCGCCAACTGCAGCCCCTTTTTATAGAAGTATCGCTGTTTCTGGAAGTCTCGCGGTTCAGTGGATCATCCTGAAGGTTCCAGACGTCAAGAAGGGGGAAAGAGATGGCTAGCGATGTTTTTCCGAACATCTCCCTTGTTAGCGCTACAAGACAAATGGGTAGGCGTGTGCTGAATGCCTCCTGTCGCCTACCCGGCTGCTAGCTGGTCGGGCCTTCCGATAACTAGGTGACACTATATTTGACTTTGTGGGTTCGTAGAATTAAAAGGCCGAGTTGCAGAAATTAAAAATCACCTTTATTTCCGTAGAGATACACTGTTCAATTCTCATGTAACAACATTACATCACATAATAACACAATCTTCCAAGATCGATGACAGTAACAAACCGTGACAGCTGATTACCTTAGCTCTCGTTACAACACTCTTGCTACACAACTGTCTTTTCAACAACAACACTCTCAGCTGTTCTCTGCTTACTCTGTTTACAACTCTGTTTCACAAAAACTGTCCTGCTGGCGTGTCACAATCGCTTATATATCACATTCATGATTCGAGAGGCTTCTCGAGCAAATAGGAAAAACAACTATTCTCTGTCAATCGAGAAATCTCTGGAACCTTCCAAACGTGAAATTGCCGGCAAGTTCTTTCTCTTAGTTATCTTCATTTGCCGGACTTTCTGTGTACACTAGCCGCGCTATTGTTACTGCTTATGCAAGCTCGTGAAACATTATGCGCCGTCTATTTTCTAATTGCGCCGAGACCTTTATGCCCGTTGCGTGACAATATAAACTTTAAACCTGTTACTCTCACTTTCACATTTTTTCAAGTTCCGATTCAATTTTTTAAAAAATTAATCAACCAAAGCATATGAATTTTTTATGTATTAAGCAGACTCATAAGAATAATAATAAGGGATTTTTCTCTGAGATTCATAACAATTGTTTAAGCAAATAAAATTATCTGAAATTTCACGGCTTATTCTTTTACAAAAACTAAAAAATTATAACAAATTATCAGTACAAAATTTTCAAATAATAATAGGTATTATTAAAGATAAAGGTTTTAAGAATATGCCTGAAAATCTTCATGTAAATATCAATAATATATCAGCAATTAATGTGCACCCAAAAATCATGGAGTTAGCATTGTGGAGATATGCAGTACCTTCTTACCTTAACTGCAATGGTCACATCCGTGGCCGTTCTCCTTTGGAACATATCGACCCTGTTAACTCGTATTCGTAGGGTTTTAACCATTACCTTATTCAAACATTCACACTCTCATGCATACTTCCAGGCTCTGGAGAAGATGTATAATCATCTTCGTTGGAGAACAGTCCCCACCCCAACTAAGTATGAAGAAATGTGTGTTTATTTCCTGGGCTCGTAGACCGTCATCTGGAAGTCATTGGTGTTACCGATGTTTTACCAAAGACTGCGATTGGCACCTGTGTAATGACGATCCGCAGTAAGCACTGGCCAGAGCGCGAATAGGGAAATAAAAAAATAATAAAATCAAATCTACATATCTAAGGTAGCTACAAAATAGTAATGAACATAAGGCGTGGCTAGGTGTGGCTTATCTATGGCTACTAGCCAATGCGGTGCGTGCAACGTTGTACGGTTAAGCACGCACACTGGCTGGCTTTGCCGAACCACACGGCTATTTTTATATACACTTCTGGAAATTGAAATAAGAACACCGTGAATTCATTGTCCCAGGAAGGGGAAACTTTATTGACAGATTCCTGGGGTCAGATACATTACATGATCACACTGACAGAACCATAGGCACATAGAGACAGGCAACAGAGCATGCACAATGTCGGCACTAGTACTGTGTATATCCACCTTTCGCAGCAATGCAGGCTGCTATTCTCCCATGGAGACGATCGCAGAGAAGCTGGATGTAGTCCTGTGGAACGGCTTGCCATGCCATTTCCAGCTGGCGCCTCAGTTGTACCAGCGTTCGTGCTGGACGTGCAGACCGCGTGAGACGACGTTTCATCCAGTCCCAAACATGCTCAATGGGGGACAGATCCGGAGATCTTACTGGCCAGGGTAGTTGACTTACACCTTCTACAGCACGTTGGGTGGCACGGGATACATGCGGACGTACGTTGTCCTGTTGGAACAGCCAGTTCCCTTGCCGGTCTAGGAATGGTAGAACGATGGGTTCGATGACGGTTTGGATGTACCATGCACTATTCAGTGTCCCCTCGACGATCACCAGAGGTGTACGGCCAGTGTAGGAGATCGCTCCCCACACCATGATGCCGGGTGTTGGCCCTGTGTGCCTCGGTCGTATGCAGTCCTGATTGTGGCGCTCAGTTGCACGGCGCCAAACACGCATACGATCATCATTGGCACCAAGGCAGAAGCGACTCTCATCGCTGAAGACGACACGTCTCCATTCGTCCCTCCATTAATGCCTGTCGCGACACCACTGGAGACGGGCTGCACGATGTTGGGGCGTGAGCGGAAGACGGCCTAACGGTGCGCGGGACCGTAGCCCAGCTTCATGGAGACGATTGCGAATGGTCCTCGCCGATACCCCAGTAGCAACAGTGTCCCTAATTTGCTGGGAAGTGGCGGTGCGGTCCCCTACGGCACTGCGTAGGATCCGACGGTCTTGACGTGCATCCGTGCGTCGCTGCGGTCCGGTCCCAGGTCGAAGGGCACGTGCACCTTCCGCTGACCACTGGCGACAACATCGATGTATTGTGGAGACTTCACGCCCCACGTGTTGAGCAATTCAGCGGTACGTCCACCCGGCCTCCCGCACGCCCACTATACGCCCTCACTCAAAGTCCGTCATCTGCACATACTGTTCACGTCCACGCTGTCGCGACATCCTACCGGTGTTAAAGACTGCGATGGAGCTCCGTATGCCACGGCAAACTGGCTGACACTGACGGCGGCGGTGCCCCAAAGCTGCGCAGCTAGCGCCATTCGACGGCCAACACCGCGGTTCCTGGTGTGTCCGCTGAGCCGTGCGTGTGATCATTGCTTGTACAGCCCTCTCGCAGTGTCCGTAGCAAGTATGGTGGGTCTGACACACCGGCGTCTATGTGTTCTTATTTCCATTTCCAGGAGTGTATAATAACTAATGTTATATAACTAGTTATTATTAGTTAAGATCTGAGTTTATATATATATATATATATATATATATATATATAATCTGCCTCGGTAGCGTAGATAGTAGCCTGTCTGCCTCACGTTCAAGTGAGTTCGAAACCCGGTCAGGGTGAGTTACTTTGGATAAGGTATTTTCCGGGATATTCCCTTATCCTTCAAGACGAATGTCTGGTAACTGTAAGCTCCACGCACCATGAACTCATATGAGCATATCATCCAAGTCATTCACCGTCCGATATGACTTAACGTTGGAGGACGTAAATTACAAAGAAAAAAATAAAAGCTCAAGGGTATCTACCAGGGCAATCCACACAAAATTAAGATTGGCCTCCCCTCTAATGACCAGGGAGTTACCCAGCTCTCCCAAAAGGGCGCCCAGCGCCTCCGTGGTACTTTCCATAGGACAAGACCTAGAGACTAACAAGCCCTACCTCCCATCTGGTCCTATGGACTCAAGACGGAATGGAAGTGGATACGCCACTTACGCGCGCCAAACCCAAAATGGGAAGGCTACCGATATGTCCTCGCTAGGGCCACCTGGTGATCTAGCACACCTTCTACTGGCTATGCAGGATAGTACGCGGGAATATGTCTTCCGTCAGTGCCATCCGGAGACGTACCCGTTCTCCCACTGGTATCGGGAAACCCTGCCCCCTCAAGTTCAACCCAATCCGAACAACTCCCAATCAGGGAGGGGCTCCAATTTTCAGCCCGAGGTTCCTCTAGTAACGTCAGAGGAACCACGAGTGCTAAGGGTCCGCAGCACCCGCACCACGGCAGCTGAAAGGGACGGATCCCCTCCCCTACGGAATAATTACAGCGTTTGAAAATAACTTATAACGAGTGTGTCACTGTGGATCTATGTGTTCAAGAAAATAGTAAACATTTCCAATATCTTCGTTAAACAAGTTAGTTGCATATTAGTTCTCCATATTACCTTTGATGCATGTCATATTTGAACCTAACAGCTTTCTTAACTAAGGTAGCTACAAAATAGGAATGAACATAAAGCGGTGCTAGGCGTGGCTGATCTATCGCTACTAGCCAATGCAGTGTGTGCAATGTTGTGCAGTTTAAGAACGCATACTGGCTCGCTTTGCCGAAGCATGCGGCTAATTCCTTGCGGGATCTAAAGGTACTAATTGCAGAATTATTTTGTTTTTACCATGTTACAAAGCTGTTTTTTCTGAGGATTACTGTTCAAACTGCATGTTTGTAGGACATCTGGTTTCGGAGATATAGAAAGATAAGGCGCTTCACTAGAAAGAAAAGAATGATTAACTGTTAGTGAAGAAAAGCACACACGTACTATGCTGCAGTTGCATTTTGTACCCTGCATTCAGTAAAATGGCGATCTTTTAAGATTGCACACGTGCTTTTCAAAGTAAATAAATATACCGCTTAACAAGCCTAGTGCTGGTGCGTCTAGTAGTAACTGCGAAACAGCTCATAAGAGTTTACATAAGCAGGCTAAAAATATCATTATTAATGTGTATTCCTTTTACGAACAGATGTCAATTAGACATTTTTGAAAGTACAAATTTCGCTCAGAGTCGAGAATTAATGTTACAAGCTTGACACGTGAGTGCTCATTTTGTGACGAAAATTGTTAAAGAAGACAAACAGTTCACCAAGTAGGTGAAGTTTTCATATTTAGATCTCCAGGGGAACATCCGAGCAGCTAAAAACGCAATATCAACTTAGACAATTTTCAAAAGTGAACTTTATGTAGAACAATTTATGATTTATATGACAAGGGTGAATATCCAACTGCTAAAAGGCTGATCAATTTATAAGGGGGGAAATAGAATATACGGATTCTGTGTCTCATATGCATATTATTCTAAAATCTCTTGGGTTCAAATAATGCAGAACCAATGACGGTCGCAAATTTCTGCATAAAAGAAGTCATGTCTGTCTAATGTGAAGGACTGTTGCATTTAAACGCACTTCAAAATCATCGATATGTATTTTAGAAATTTTTGAGCTGCATCTGAATATCACTCTACCTCTTTCACACATTTTTTAAATATATTCATTTCCCCATTGATACCGAAATTAAGGTTTGCCATAAGTACAGAATCATGATGGATGTCAAAGGAATGTTGGTTCTTTGTTACGACAAGAGCAAGGCCAGTTGAGTTGGGCGGAAAGTTGTTATAACAAAAGCAATGTAAGAAACAGTGTCCTTAGCAGTTTTCTAAAGGGGCTCACTTGACTCGTCGAATAGGGTATTCTGTGGATCATTTAGAATGCCATGACAAAACAGCCACAAAGAGATTTTTGGTTGAATGGAGAGGGCTTTCAATAAGTGAAAGTGATACACCCACGCGCAGCTGTAGAGAAGAGTACTCCGTGGCTTGCAGGCGATCAGAAGAGTCTTCGGCGTCAGGCCAATGAGAGCAGTCTGAGGCGTGAGGGCGATTAGGGGCAGTCCTCTTGTTCTGTCTTGAATATTTGTCGGTTCATATATATGAGGAACGAATACAGTTTATCGAGTAATAAACATTCTGCCGTCAGTAACTCTAAAAAGAAATTGGTAACCCTTGGTCGGCAACTTTCATTTCGATGTTCTAAAAAAAAGAAGCAGTGAATAAATAAGTTGGAACGGGCATTCCAGTGTCATTAAATATCCTTCTCACACGTCCACGCATACCCTGAGAGAAACCTCATTGCTCGCCGACTTATTTGCTCGCCATTAAATTATTTGCATCAAATTGGCGTCCACAACGTGGAATTGTGTCACACCCAGAAACATTATATAATTGCTTCACCATCTACTTGATATTAATCAAGGTATGCAGATATTATCCTATTCCTAATATTTTATTTCACTTTCTCCCATCTCAGATCATAATGTACAATAAATGAAATGGATAAAATGATGCTGAAGTGAGCCTAGAGCCCATAAAGTTTACAGCGAGCTGAAACCCAACTTTCAGGATAAAGGGAAATCCCGCAAGAAACCTAATTGGAAGACTCATCCTGACCGAGATTTGAACTCGGCAGCTACAAAAATTTAAAACACGTTAAGAATTAGAACAACACAGTGCAAGATTTTGCATCCATTCCCACCCCACCTGAGGTACATTAAAATTTGTTAACTCGAAATAATTTCTACCGCAAAACCGACAACCGATCCTACAACATCACGAAAAGAGGAAATCTACCTACCGTAAGACCCTTAACGAGTGAGCACGCATCTATAACCTTCTGGCTTTATACAACCAGCCAGCACCTCGGTCGGTCGGCTTATGATGGTGATGGTGATGGTGCTTGTGATCATCATCATCATCATCATCATCATCCTCATCATCATTATTATTATCATCATCATCACTTGTTGGTGTTTGTTGTTCAATATGCTAGTATTAAAGAAAGAGGATTTTTTAAATTAGTTGAGTGAAACAGCACTTTGTTTATCTTTTTGCCTGTGTTTGGTAGCATTCAGCTTCCATTGTTTTTTTGTTGTTTTTTTTGGTTTTTTTTTTAAATTTGTGCTTAAACATTTGTATCATGGTAATCGTATTGGAGATAAAAATACAGAATCTGGATTATTGCCGAAGTGTTAACCCCAAGAGAAGAAAATAAAGAGACAGGAGAAACAACGGCAAAAGAAGTGGAAATCAGGAAAAACTGCGAATGATAAGGAATTATTATAAATATTCACAAAGATCCAATTTGAAGACAAACAGTGCAACATTAGAAGAAAAGACCTGAAGGTTAATGTAGAAGAGGCATACGCAGGTTTTATTTCTAGCATACATTTGTAACTTTTATTCTCAATGACAATGTTTTATTTATTAAACGTTTTAAGCAAAATTGAGAAACGCTATTTAATTTAGCATAAAACAGCATGATAATTTTAAATTGTTTGTAAATATGAAAGCTAAGAGGACCAGTAAGGAAGAAGAATACAAAGGGAAATAAAACTAAAATCGAATATTCGTTTGGCTTATGGCACTGTAAATTCTACGAGTTAAACTGTTCGTTTTATTGGCGCCAAGGCATTATGAGTATAAACAATTGAAGAACGTGAAGGGAAAGAGAAAAAGGCGGCAAATAAATTTGAAGCGCTTTGCCGCCAAACAAAGAGATTTGATTGCGCTTCACTTAGTTCTATCTCGGGAGATAAAAAGTAAATAGAACGAAATAATATGTTGCATAGCGTGAACAATGAACAGCAGCCGGAGCGTCAACTGTCAATTTAATATTAAGATTTACCGCGATGATCTTGTTTTGTTTACGAATGGCGAAGTAGCGCCCACTAGATTTAATTTTGAGTACTACTCCCTGTACCTCCAGATTGTTACTTCTCATGACAGCGTCATGATCATAAACAAGAAACAACAAAACAAATAATATATAACTAAATGTTGTTGCATAAACTAAAAATAAACCGCAACCAAAATGTCAAATATCAAGTAAATATAAAAATTTACGGCGAATATCGTATTTCGTTTGAAAATAGCGAAGTAGGGTTACCCAGAGTTAGTTGTGAGAACTATTCCGTATCCCCTCAGGTTTTCTCTTCCAACCACTACTTCATCTGCTTCTATACTACTTAAATTTGTCATGATGCTTTTGAATTGTGCCTAAATATGTAGTTAAAAGTCGAAAAAAGAAAAAAAAAAGAAGACGAGGAATAAGAAGAAATAAAGTGAAAAAAGACGAAAGTTTGATTTGTTTGGAACACTGTAAACTCTACCTAGTAAACCCTTCGTCTTACTGGCGCCATTGCATTGCGAGTTGAAACAGTTGAATATCGCGAAAGAAAAGATTTAAAATATACAAAGAACTTTGTATCATTTGGGGCTAATAACAAAGAGAATTGATTGCGTTTCAGTTATTTATATCTCGAGAGATAACAAGTAAATAAGTGATTAAGGTGGTAAATAAATAAGTAAAGCAAAAATATACATAATTTGCATAAAATAAACAACAAAATGCAAACAAAATGTCAGATGTAATTTAAAAACCAAAATTTACAGAGATTATCTTGTTCCGTTTACCAATGGTGAAGTAGTACAATCTAGAATCAGTTTTCAGTAATATGTCCTATTATTCCAGATACTTCTCTTCTGATAACTGCACCATCACTATAAACAAACAACTACAAAATTATGCAGATCTGCCGTTTGAATCGCTAACTGGGTCTAAAGTGGAGTCCTACGGAAAAAAACATTCAAAATTATCATAATAGAAACGTTTCCGGAACATTTTTGTTATGTTTCTTTTCATAAAATCCTAATCCATCTATCGCGAAGGTTTAAAAACAGATATCTATTTCCAAAATAATCTTAGTGCCTTTAAGAGGAAGGAGGGAAAGATAGAAACACAGAAAGAGAGGTTGAAAGAAGAATGGAAAGAAAGAAAGGAATAAATGAAGAAAGAATTGAAGTAAGAAAGGAATAAAGGAAAGAAAGCCTGAAATAAAGAAGTTTAAAAATGTAGCAAATCACTTACAAACTCTGAATGATAACAAAGTAGCTAAACCATAGTCAAAATCCAATTGACAAAAATAATACAAGTTCGCGGAAGGAAAGAGTAAACTTAATAAAGTGATTTGAATCATTGGGAAATTCTAGCTAAGAGGATGATTGCCTTTCAGCTATATTTATTTAGAAGGTAGCAAATAAATAAGTAAATAATAAATAATTTTGGAAAAGAGCAACTAATATGTGAAATGTCAACTACATATCAAAATATAGCACGAAGATCTTGTTTGCTTTACAAATGATGATTTAGCGCAATCTCAAATTAATTTTCAGTAATATTCCTTACTCTCCCAGTTTATTCTTCCGCTTACTGTTTCATCATGACCTTAAATAGAAAAGAAATAGTTAGGCACGTCCAACGTTGGAAATCATGAGGTGGGTCCAAAATGATTGTAGGATTTTCTTTTATTTGGATTATTCTCTACCCTTCAGAAGCCCAGATAAAGATAGATAAAAGCTTATAAATTCAAGTGCATTTTTGTTGGTAACGGATAAAATTACGTATTGAGTTAGCCAGGTTTGACGTTTAATGCCTCGGAGCTTAAAGTTTTCACTCGCTGATAAACTTCAACTTACCTCTCAAGCCCCATAAATAACTTTTAAGTGAATGCCGGAAGAAACGTTGGATGCAGCAAAATTATTGCAAATTTCCATTTTCATTCGTTATGTCAAAGAGAGAGTAATAGTTTTAGTTTTTACAGATGCCAGAAATAATCACAACGTAGTTGTGTTAAGTGAACGTTTCAGATTTTCAATGTAAGTCTAAGAACAAACTCGCAACTGAAGGTAATGCCACGTTGCAACATTTTCAGGTCATTTAAGTGGATTGCAAGTAAGTATTGAAGAAATAAAGATATTGTACATGAAACTGCATGATTGTGATCAGGTTTGCTTTCTTTATCACTTAGATAGTAGGCACAAGTGGTAAGGAATTCTACACAAAAATTGGATGCCAGGTTTCACTAGGATTACATATTTCAAAGTCCCCCAAATAATTATTAGATCCATGCATTGGGTTTGTGTGTGTATTTGAAAGCACAGTCTATCAGTAGCTCTCAAAAAGGGAAAAGTCTGTTTCGGCGCTCATTTTCAACGTGCCTCCCAAAATGTAGCTCACAACAATTCAAAAAATGCTCTCTTCGCAAATTATTGTATGCATGGAAAACTTTTCAAAGAATGTTGACCTCTCAAACGCGTATTAAAATACGTAATTTTTATGATATGTTCATGAATAATGAAACGTTTTGTATTTCATACTTTCTACAAATAGCATCTGTAATACTATTCATTTGGAATGATGGTTATATAACTGTAAATCATAAGAGATACACACAATCGTTATACATAAAACATAAAGCTCCAAATAAACTACAAAATTTATGCTAATTTTATGTAATTACATTTCCGAGATGTTCCTAGTTACGTGTTTGAGTTTTCCATTACTTACACATTTCTCAAGTGGGAAGTGGGTATTCGCATTTTATGCTTTGACCATACAAAGGAATGTAATTAGGAGGCCAATACCATCGGAAAAACATCATCACATTATTTGGTACATATACATATATATACACCAAATAAAAGGCAAATTTTATTGTTTACTAGAAAGCTTTAAATTGATTAACTTAAATGTAAGTGTGTAATACATAAACTTCATTCCCAGTTACAGAATAACTAAAATCCGAATTTGAACCATTTTGGCGTCGCACAAAGAGGTTTGACTGTTTTTAACTTATTTCTATCTCGGGAGATAACAAATAAATAGAATGAAATAAAAAGCTGCATAGCATGAACAAATAACACCAAGAAAATTTTCGTTTCTGAGTAAAATGTCAAGATTTACCGCGATGATTTTGTTTTTTTTTTCTTTTTTTTTTTTACGAATGGCGATGTAGCGCCCACTAGATTTAATTATGGGTACTACTGACTGTACTTCCAGATTGCTTCTTCTCATGATAGTGTCATGATCACAAACAAGAAACAACAGACAAAGAATATATAAATATATGATGTAGCATAACCTAAAAATAAACTGCAATCAAAATGTCAAATGTCAAGTAAATATAAAAATTTACGGCAAAGATTTTGTTTCGTGTAAGAATAGCAAAGTAGCGCCATCTAGAGATAATTCTGAGAAATATTACCTATTCTCTCAGATTTTCCTGATCACTACTACATCTGCTGTTATACTGCCGAAATTTATCACGATACATTGAGTTCTACTTAAATATGTATGTTAAAAAGTGGAATAAGGAGAAAAAGAAGACAAGGAATAAAAAGAAGTAAAGTCGAAAAAGGCGGAAATTTGTTTAGGTTGGAATACTGTAAATTCTACGAGGTAAACTCTTCGTCTTATTGGTGCCATTGCATTGCGAGTGGAAACATTGGTATGTCGCAAAGAAAAGATTAAAAAATTCAAAGAACTTCGTATCATCTGGAGCTCGTAGCAAAGAGGATTGATTTTGTTTTAGTTATTTCTATATCGGGATATAACAAGTAAATAAGTGATTTAGGTGGTAAATAAATAAATAAAGTAAAAATATACATAATTTGCATAACGTAAAGAACAAACTACAAATAAAATTTGGGATGTAATTTAAAAACCAAAATTTACTGCGATGATTTTGTTCCGTTTACTAATGGTGAAGTTCACAATCTAGAATCAGTTTTGAGTAATATTGCCCACTTTTGCAGGTTGGTTCTAACGATTAATACGTCATCACTATAAACAAAATGAACTATTCATATCTGTGGTTTGAATCGTTAGCTGGGTTCAAAGTGGAGTTCTACAGAAAAAAAAGAAACACATTCAAAATATTCCGAACTTACACATTTCCGGAACACTTTTGCTATTTTTTCTTTGGTGAAAACCCTAATTCGTCTAAGGCAAAGATATAAAGCAAATATCTGCATCCAAAATAATCTCACCGCCCTTAAGATGAAGCAGGGAAAGAAAGGAAGGCTGAAAGAAAAGTTGAAAAAAGGAAAGATAGAAAGAAAGGAAGAAATACATAAGGAAAGCAAAAAAGAATGGAATAAAAGAAAGAAAGCCTGAAATAAAAATGTTTAAAAAAGTACCAAATCACACACAAATCTGAATGACAACAAAATAGCTAAAACATAACAAAATTTAATGGACAAAAATAATATAAGTTCGCGAAAGGAAAGTGTAAACATAATAAAGAGAGTGGAAACGGCCAGTGTGAAAGAATAATTAATTTCCATAATAAGGAGATTTGAATCATTGGGAAATCCTAGCAAAGAGCTTGATTGCCTTTCAGCTATATTTACTTAGAAGATAAAATACCAGTAATTAAATAATAAATACATAATGTTAGAAAAGAGCAACAAGAAGTCAAAGGTCAACTAAATATCAAAATCTGGTGCGAAGATTTTGTTTGTTTTACAGATGATGAATTAGGGCACTTTCAAATTAGTTTTCAGTAATTTTTCTTACTGTTACAGTTTTTTCTTCCGATTACGGTTTCATGACTATAAATAGAAAACATTAAGAGTTAGGCACGTCCAACGTTGGAATCGTGAGCTGGTTTGCTTTAGCTATGAAGTTAAGTCCAGTAAACTTTTATTGTTGGGACGAATTTCGCCGGGTCAGCTATTTTTATGCACAATTTATGTACATACGTAAAATATGAAGCAATTAACAGTGAAGCAAACAAATATATACAAATATTACAATTTGTAGCTTAAAACTTCACTTATGTTATAAGAACTGATGACACTTTTCTTATAAATTGTCCGGGATCGCGATTACATGTAAAACTTTTACACTTTCTCAGCCGGAAACAAAGCTTTTGTCATCGTTACGAACGCTAGGTGTTAATATGTTGTTGTTGTTATAAGAACAATTTATAAGAAAAGTATTATCAATTCTTATAGGATTAGTGAAGTTTTAAGTTACAAATTGTCATATTTGTAAACACAATTTATGTTATATCTAGGGTTCCTTTTGAGTAGCCGCATTTGCTGCCCGTCAATCTTTTGAGCATTGTTAACATTTGCTGTATACCTTCTGCAATTGTTTATTTGGTTTTCCCATGTTAGCTCTGAATCTACACTAACTGCTATATACACTCCTGGAAATTGAAATAAGAAAACCGTGAATTCATTGTCCCAGGAAGGGGAAACTTTATTGACACATTCCTGGGGTCAGATACATAACATGATCACACTGACAAAACCATAGGCACATAGACACGGGCAACAGAGCATGCACCGTGTATATCCACACTAGTACCGTGTATATACACCTTTCGCAGCATGGAGACGATCGTAGAGATGCTGGATGTAGTCCTGTGGAACGGCTTGCCATGCCATTTCCAGCTGGCGCCTGAGTTGGACCAGCGTTAATGCTGGACGTGCAGACCGCGTGAGACGACGTTTCATCCAGTCCCAAACATGCTCAATGGGGGACAGATCCGGAGTTCTTGCTGGCCAGGGTAGTAGACTTCCACCTTATAGAGCACGTTGGTGGCACGGGATACACGCGGACGTGCATTGTCCTGTTGGAACAGCAAGTTCCCTTGCCGGTCTAGGAATGGTAGAACGATAGGTTCGATGACGGTTTGAATGTACCGTGCACTATTCAGTGTCCCCTCGACGATCACCACAGGTGTACGGCCAGTGTTGGAGACCGCTCCCCACACCATGATGCCGGGTGTTGGCTCTGTGTGCCTTGGTCGTATGCAGTACTGATTGTGGCGCTCACCTGCACGGCGCCAAACACGCATACAACCATCATTGGCAACAAGGCAGAAGCGACACCACTGGAGGCGGGCTGCACGATGTTGAGGCGTGAGCGGAAGACGGCCTAACGGTGCGTGGGACCGTAGCCCAGCTTTATGGAGACGGTTGCGAATGGACCTCGCCGATACCCCAGGAGCAACAGTGTCCCCAATTTGCTGGGAAGTGACGGTGCGATCCCCTCCGGCACTGCGTAGAATCCTACGGTCTTGGTGTGCATCCGTGCGTCGCTGCCGTCCGTTCCCAGGTCGACGGGCACGTGCACCTTCCGCCGACCACTGGAGACAAAATCGATTTACTGTGGAGACCTCACGCCCCACGTATTGAGCAATTCGGCGGTCCGTCCACCCGGCCTCCCGCATGCCCACTATACGCCCTCGCTCAAAGTCCGTCAACTGCACATACGGTTTACGTCCTCGCTGTCGCGGCATGCTACCAGTGTTAAAGACTGCGATGGAGTTTCGCAAGCCACGGCAAACTGGCTGACAGTGACGGCGGCGGTGCCCAAACGCTGCGCAGCTAGCGCCATTCGACGGTCAACACCGCGGTTCCTGGTATGTCCACTGTGCCGTGCGTGTGATCATTGCTTGTACAGCCCTCTCGCAGTGTCCGGAGCAAGCATGGTGGGTCTGACACACCGGCGTCCATGTGTTGTTATTTCCATTTCCAGGAGTGTATTTATAGCTTATGTTCCATCTGTGGTACTGTTGTCTAGGTTCCGAAGTCAATGTAGTACGCACATTGAATGTATTGTAATTCTTTTGGTTTGGACGTAATTTGTGGAGTGATCATCACTCTTTCTCCTGAGAAAGCACCACAAATATCTCCTCCTGTTTGTGTAGCAATTTCCTTCTTTCCCTTCAAGTATTTGTTTCCCGTTTAGTTTGGCTTTTATTCTATCTCGTGCACTTCTGCCTGAACATTTCTTATTTTGTTCCTTTGTTGTTTTAAATGTAACTCTAACTATAGTTGGTTCGACTTATTAAACTATGCAAAAACATCTTAAATGTCCCGCATTTTATGCTTTCTGTACATTTCTTTTCCCTTAAACTGTAAGGAATACGAGCTACAGACTGTTGTTTATCCTTCCAATTATTACAGCTATGTTCTGTTTCTCTGCAATGATAAACTACACTATCATTTTTTATTACCCTACCCGCAATTCGTCTGTGTTTATTTTACTTTAATTATGTGATAATATAACATATCATATGTGTAGTAAATACCTCGCTTGTGTTATCTTTAATATTCCTTAGATTGTATTCGTGACCTGTATTGGCTATAGCGCTCGTCCAGAAAGGCTATACTGGCTCTTCCGGTAGATGGCAGACGATGCGCTTTTTTACGTGGATATCACAACTAAGTGCTTTTGGAACTACCGTGGAATCTTAGGTTGACAAACAACGTATGACAAGTAAGAACTATCGTCTGTGGGGTATTCAGTTGGGTCTGCAGCCTAACGGGATTGCAGCACGGCAGATTTCGATTGTGGAGTGCGGACGTTATGGATAGAATGGTTCCAAATGGATATATAAGACAGCGCTGTAGAACGATAGGTTCGATGACGGTTTGAATGTACATTGTCTTTCGTTTTATAGGTGAAATAAAACAGCGCATGGAAATATATTGAACATAGTCAGCATACTGATTTAATATATTATCATTTACACAAAATAAGGAAAGAAAAGTTCTTATCATACATTTTAGTGCTCGGAATGTGTAGCAAGTAGCACTCGTTTAAGACATTCAGACGATGTTCGACGGACCCAACACCAGAGGTCAACACCAACCGCCGCAGAGATCCTACACTCGTCAATAAACTTAATTCCTCATTCACTTCCAAACAAGAACGCTCATTACTCCCTGACATATTACCCAGAATCCAGTCACACCCCACTCCTAAAAAGCAAAGCGTATGCAGGGCCTTGGTCATGCTTATGTCCTGCCGCATTCCTCACCTTGGACCAGACCTTGGCCTGGCAAATATATCCCTTCCTTGAATCTGCAGGTGCTACCGCGGTACTGCCACAGCCAGCAACACTCCTGAATACTCACCGGTGGAGATTTTGTATTCGGTAGGCCTGGCGGTTCGATTCCCCAGAGGAGCCCCACACTCCAATCCCAGGGTAAGAGCGTAACATGCATTTTTCCTCCACTCGAAAAAAAAAATTGTTGGGGCTATTCATCCTGGAAGACATAAATACTCTAGCAGGGTGTTTAGCCTTGTACAGAATCTCCATCGTTAGCAAAATAAGCCCACCTTGATAGCGTGGTGGTAGCGGGTTTGCCTCACGTTCAAGAGGTCCCGAGTTTGAATCTCGGTCAGTGTGTGTTACCTGGATAAGGCTTTTTCCGAGGTTTTCCTTTGTCCTGATAGACGAATGTCAGGTAACAGAAGGCTCTATGGACCGTGGGCTTATTTGAGCATCATTTCACCTATCCCACTCAACGTGGTATACGGCTTAACGTTGGAGGACGGAAATTACAACAAGAAAAATTAACAAAATAATGTCCCGTCTTTATCGTTTATAAGAGTACTTCTTATGATGTTCAATTTTATAATGCTGGAACGTGTATTCGCGTATACAAGCTGGGGAATATTAGAGATAACAGCAGCGAGGTGTGACTAAAATGTGAACTTTGATATTATCACATAATAAAAGTTTGTAAAATAAAGAAATTTATTTCGGTTAAGTATTTTTTATCTATTTCTTGTGATATCTGATTATTGTGAAGGGCTGTTTCAGTTAGACTCTCTTTCAAGATCATCGATATATATTTTAGAATCGGTAGAGCTGCATCTAACCATCACTGTACCTCTCTCTCTCTCTCTCTCTTTCTCTCTCTCACAAACTCTCCTCTCCTCTCAAAGTCTCCCTTTCACTTCTTTTTAAAATATATTAATTTCTCTCTCTACTTGATGTTAATAAAGTTATGCAGAAATTATCGTATTCCTAATACTTTGCTTCACTTTCTCCCAACTCAGATTCTAATGTAAAATCAATGAATTGGATAAAATGATGTTGAAATGAGCATAAGGCCCATAAAGTTTACAGCTAGCTGAAATCCAAGTTTTAGGATAACGAGATACCTGGCAAGGAACGTAATGGCAAGACTCATCCTGACCGAGATTCTAACTAGGCAGCTACAACAATCTAAAGGGGATATAAAATTAGAACACCAGGGTACCAGATTTTGCAACTTTTCCCACAACCTGAGGATCATAAGATTTGTTACCTCGAAATAATTTCTACCTAAAAACCCAGAACCCATCCTACAATATCACGAAAAGAAAAGGTGTACCTGGGTAAAGCCCTTAACGGGTGGGCAGGCAGCTATAACCTTCTGGATCTATACAGCCAGCCAGCACTACGGTCGGTCGGTTTATGATCATCTTCAGCGTCATCGTCATCGTCGTCATCATCATCATCGTCATCGTCGTCGTCGTCGTGATCGTCGTCGTGATCGTCATCGACATCAATCATTCTTATTATTATTCATCTTGTTGTTCTTCAATATTCTATTATGGAAGAAAGAGGAGCATCTAAATTAGTTGAGTAAAACAGCACTTTTTTGCAACCTTTTGCCTGTGTCTAGTACCATTTGGCTTTCACTTTTTATATGAAATATGTGCTTAAATATTTCAAATATTTGAATTCTTGTACTCATATTGGAGAGAAAAATACAGAACCTGGAATATTGCCTAAGCGGTAAATTTAGGAAAATGAAACAAGGAAGATTAAAAACAAAGGGAAAAGAAGAGGAAATGAGGCAAAACTGTGAATGATTAAAAAGTACTTATATAAATATTCACATATATCGAATTTAAAGACAAACAGTGCAACATTGGAAAGAAAAAGCTGAAGGCTAATGCATAAGAGCAATGCACAGATTGTATTTCTAACACATATCTGTAACTTTTATTCTCAATGGCAATGGTTTATTTATAAAATGTTTTAAGGAAAATTGAGAACCGGTATTTAATTTGCTATAAAATAGTTAGCATGATAATTTTACAGGGTTTGTAAATATGAAAGCTAAGTACGAGAATAGGGAGGAAGAAGAAAATGCGAAATAAAAATAATATCGTAAACTCGTTTGGTTCGTAACACTGCGAATTGTGTGAGCTAAACGCTTCGTTTGGCTGTCGGCATTTATTGCGACTAGATTCTGTCTATTAATTTAATTAACGAGGAATATCAATTCACTTGAGAAGATAATTGGGTCAGTTTGTTGTTAACGCATAAGTGTTTGTCACCTCTAACATTAATTTGTTTAACATAAAAAGTTATAACTTAATTTATTTCATGAAGCTATCGTGCACAGCACTAACATAATCAAAACCCAACTAACAGGAAAAATTGAAGGGCGCGGAAGGAAAAAGTTAAAAAGAAGGCAAAAGATATGAATTACATGGGGGATGTTGCAAGCGATTTGATTGCGCTTCGGTAATTTCTCAAGAGAATACCTATATAACTATAAAATAAGTAACAAACCAACAAAAAACGAGCAAAAACACCAAATAAATTCATATAGATAAATATATAAATAAACAACTAAATAAATAATACTGAATGGCATTAACAAAGAATAGCAACCAAAACTGGAATGATAATTAAATATCACATCTTACTGTTATGATATGGATTCGCTTAGGAATGGCGAAGTGGCTCTCTCTAGAAATAATTTGGAGTAGTATTCCTTATTCTGTTAGATTTTCTCTTCTGATTACTGTTTCATCTCCTTCACTACTGCTTACAATTATCACGGTAGTTTTAAGATGTGTATAAATGTAAATGTGAAATATGTATAAGTAGGAAAAGGAAGAAACAGAAACAAAATAGCATCGAAAATGCGTTTGGTTTGTGATACCGCGAATTCTGCGATAAAAACTTTTTGTCTTATTTGTGGCATTGCATTATGAGTAAAAATATTGAAAAACACGATAGGAAATATTTTAAGAAAGCACAAAGAGATTAGAAACATTTTAGAGACCTATAAAGAGGTTTGAATTGCGTTTCACTTATTTCTATCTTGGCACATAACAAATATATAGAATGAAATAAAATGTTGCATAGCGTGACCAATGAACCGCAAGCAAATTTTCGAGTGTCAGTTAAATATCAAGATTTCCCGCATTGATCTTGTTTTGTTTACGAATGGCGAGGTAGTACCCTCTAGTGTTAGTTGTGGGTAATATTCCTGTCCCTGCAGATTGTTTCTTCTGATAATAGTATCATGACCATAACGAAAATGCAAGTACACAATACATAAAGGTATGATGATGTATAAGCAAAAAATAAAGCGAAAACAAGACGTGAAATATCAAGTAATTACAGAAATTCGCAACGATGATCATGTTTGGTTTAAGAATAGCTAAATACCGCTTGTAGAAGGCTGTGAGTACTATTCCCTATTGCTTTAGATCTGCTCTTCTGGCCACTGCTTCATTACTGCCTAAAATGTATCATAATAGTTTTATGTTGTACATAAATGTGTTTTTTAAGTACGGATAAGGGGAAGGAGGAGGATGAGGGGGTGGAGATGTAGAAGAAGACGAAGAAAAAGCGGTAAAGCAAAACTTAGTCCAATATTTGTTCAGTTTGTAGCACTGCATATCCTCCGAGCTAAATGGTTCGTCTAATTGGCGCCATTCTGTAGCCACCAGAAACATTTAAATATCACGAGAGTAAATTCTTAAAAAGCGAAAGAGCTTTGTATCATTTGCGGCTCCTAGCTAAGAGAATTGTTTGCGTCTCATACCAGTCTCATGAGATAAGAAATAAATTAATCAATAAAGAAGAGATTAAATAAATAAGAAGAAACTTAAAATTGCATAACATAAACAATAAACGACAAACAAAATATCGTATAAAGTTTGTTGCCAAAATTTACTGCGATGTTATTTCGTTACTAATGGTGAAGTAGGTAGAGTAGGTATTGTGTAATAGTCTTTATTCTTACAGATCTTTTTCTCTAAATACTACTTCACCACCAAAAACAAGCATCAAAGATAATTACGCACACTTGATGTTTGAATCGTGCGTTAGGTCTAAAGTTTATATAAAAATCCTACAGTTAAAGACTAGTAGAATTTACAGAGTGTAAGCGTTTCCGGTAAACTTTTACAACATTTATTTTCATGAGAAATAATTTGCTTATCACAAACACTCCAAAAGAGAATACTCATTGAAAAATCGGTATAATTATTTTTAAGTGGAAAGCAAGAAAAGGAGAAGAAAAATAAGGAAGGTACGAAGTTGACAAAAACGGTTAACAGAAATGCAAATCATACAAAAATTCTGAATGATAATAAGCTAGATAAAATACAGTTAAAATCAACTGACAAAAGATTTGAAGATCGTGGAAATTTTGAGAAAAAAGGGGCAAAGTGATGTGAACTCATTTGGCGATCGTAGAACAGAAGATTGATTGCCCTTTATTTCTTTCTATCTACGTAGTGTAACAAATAAATGAATAAATAAAGTAATGCAGTTAATAAATATAAATTAATAAATTAATGAATAAATATAAAAATTTTAATAAATAAACAATGTAAGGCAAACAAAACGTCAAATGTGAATTAAATATCAGAATTTGCCGTTGTTATCTAGACTCAATAAGGAATTGTGAAGTGGCGTTCTCTAGAACTAGTTTGGAGTATAAGTTCGTATTCCTCAACACCTTTTCCTCTTGATTACTGCTTCATTTCCTTTACAATAGCTTAATGTCAGTAAAATGTAAAAATGTAGGTAAAGTAAGTAAATATGGATGTTATAAAGGGTTTAGGGAGGATAGATTAGAAGCATTGAAAATTTGTTTGGCTTATAGCACTGCAAATTCTACCAATTAAACAGTTCGTATTTTTCGCGCCATTGCATTATGAGTATAAACAGTTGAAGAGCCGTGAAAGGAAAGAGTAAAGGCGGCAAAGTGGTTTGAACCAATTTTGTACCATCAAAGAGGTTTGATTGCGTTTCACTCAGTTCAATCTCGGGGGATAGCAAATAAATAGAACGAAATAAAATGTTGCATAGCGTGAACAATGAACAGCCAGACTGTCGAATGTCAATTTAATATTAAGATTTACCGCGATGATCTTCTTTTGTTTACGAATGGCGAGGTAGCGCCCACCAGATTTAATTTTGAGTACTACTTCCTGTACCTTCACATTGCTTCTTTTCATGAGAGCGTCATGATCATAAAACAAGAAACAATAGACAAATGATATATAAATATGTGACGTAGCAAATATAAAAATAAACCGCAAACGGAATGTCAAATATCAAGTAAATAGACAAGTGTACGGCGAAGATCATGTTTCGTTTAAGATTAGCGAGGAAGCGCCATCTAAAGTTAATTCTGAGAACTGTTCGCTATTCTCTCAGGTTTTCTCTTCTGACCACCACTACATCTGCTTTTATACTGTGTAAATTTATCATAATACTTTTGAGTTGTACTTAAATATGTATTTAAACTGTCGAATAAGGATAAAAAGAAGACGATAAATAAGAAGAATTAACGTGAAACAACAGCAGATATTTTTTATTTTGGAACACTGTAAATTCTACGAGATAAATGCTTCGTCTTACTGGCGCCATTGCATTGCGAGTAGAAACAATTGAATATCGTGAAAGAAACAATTTAATAAATGCAAAGAAAGTTGAGTCACTTGGAGTTCGTAACAAAGAGGATTGATCGCGTTTCAGTTATTTCTATCTCGGGGTATAAGTAAATACATGATCAAGGTGTAAATAAATAAGTAAAGTAAAAATATACATAATTTGCATAACATAAACAACAAACTGCAAATAATATATCGGATGTAATTTAAAAACCAAAATTTACTATCATGATCTTGCTACGTTTACCAATGATGAAGTAGTACAATCTAGAATCAGTTTTGAGTAATATTGCCTACTTTTTCAGATTGTTTCTAACGATTAATGCGTCATCACTGTAAACAAAAAGAACTAATCATAAATGTCGTTTGAATCGTTAGCTAGGTCCAAAGTTGGCTTCTAGGAGCCGAACAGAAAGGACGTGCCGACTAGAACTTCTCCAGCAAGCGCATTGCCATATCGGAAACGACCCTTGCGCAGTTTCCGGCAATTGCGGCTTGAATCTTCGGCTCTGCTTCCAGAGAACCTTGGGAAAAACAAGCTGCCTTCATCTGAGGGACAACTAACAGCCAGCTTGCCCACCAGCGCCTGCTCCTTAAGAACGGAAAGCCAGCATAAGGTAGCCGGTTGCCACTAACGGCCAAAGCCATCCAATACCTAGTACTGATGATACTTTTCTTATCAATTGTTCTTGTAACAACAACATATTAACATCTAGCGTTCGTAACGATGACAACAGCTTTGTTGTTTCCGGCTGAGAATATGTAAAAGCTTTACATGAAATCGCGGTCCCGGATAATTTATAAGAAAAGCGTCATCAGTTCGTGTAACATAAGTACAGTTATAGGGTACAAATAGTTATACTTGTATATATTTGTTTGCTTTATTACTAATAGCTTTCAATTTTACGTATATATATATATATATATAAATTGTCCATAAATCTAGCTGACGCGGCGAAATTCATTCTGTCAGTAGAAGTTTCCTGGACTTAACTATACAGATAAAGCAAACCAACCAACTCACGATTCCAGCGTTGGACGTGTCTAACCCTTTTTCTAGGATGTGGAAAGTAAGAAAATAGAAATATGTAATAGTAATAAGTAAGAAAAATTGCTGAAATCTAATTTGAAAGTATCAGTATAGTTTTTTATATATCGGGTAAGGCACATCTGTTTATACAGCTGTCCGGTCCGATTAGTGGCACGCTTCTCAACCTCTGCTACCTTCAGGTGAGGGCACACGTTCGTGTGTTTTTGTACCTGTCTGAGCCTAGTCAGCAGACCCATTAGTGATGGAACCCATCCCATCCACTACTTCTGCTCCTGACAGGCTAGCCAAGTTGGCCGCAACGGCTTTAACTAGCACCTCTACTGGTGCAACCAGGAACAGAAAACCTCGCCAGCAACGCCGCGGCGGAGAAGACAAGGTAGTACTCCTTGAATCAACCGATCAGGGCGACTCACGTGAGCCAGTACTTCTTTTAGACAAAAATTCGGGGTCTGACTCCGAGAATGAGTGTGCCAGTGTCCGCACCTCCTTTTCTTACCGTAGTGGGAGGACCACTACGTACTCCAGCTACTGCTCGACATACGAGGATGGTTCAGAGCATAGCTCCTCGGACATATCCACGGATGTCGAGCAGGAGGGGGAGTTCCCTTAAGTTAAGTCAAGGAAAGTCAAGCGCGCTGAGAGGCTGGCTGCAGAGGGCGTGTCCTCTGGCCGGTCCAGCCGTTGAACCCCTGCCAATGCTGGCAGAGGTCAGGATGGTAGGGGTCAACGGAAACACGTTCCTCCAATCATTATGGGTGACTTTTCCGGGGCTGTTGGCTTCCTCAAAGAAGTCATGCGGACCCTGGCACAGCGCGGAGGAACAAAAGCCGCTATATCTTCCAGGCTAAAGAAGTGGAAGATTACAGCCTATTACTGCTGCACCTCAAGAAGAGAGGGATACCCAACTTCTCCTTTGGGATAGAGAAAGCCCGTGATGTGCACCGGGTTATCTGCGGGTTGCCGGTGGATACCTCAGTGGAAGACATCAGGGCAGATCTCTTCCGCCAGGGTATCACCCCCAGAGTGATAAAGCAGCTGACAAGGCCGGCTCCAGATCTACAAGGCACAAAATCCCCTCTCCCACTGTTCCTTGTAGTGGTGGAGCGAGCCAGTGACCCGGAAGTCCAGTTGGATGGTGTCAAAACCATCTGCTACCTCCGGGTTCAGTTAGAACCAGCAAAGGGCTATGGCGGCCCCCCACAGTGGTATAGCTGCCCGGGGTTTAACCACTCCAGCAACTTCTGCCACCGTAACCCACGCTGCTTACAGTGCGGTGGCACCCAAACAAAAGATGTCTGTCTGCGTGCGATCACTGAGGTACCTACCTGCGCTAACTGCAAGGGTGATCACATTGCGTGCTATGGTGGCTGCCCGACTAGGAAGGCTGTGATAGCCTCTAGGACGGCGCCAGCACCAACATCAGCTAGGCAGAATTCTGCCCCCGCTGTACCAGTGCAGCCAGCTGCTTCCGGTACAACTCAGAGGGCACGAGGTGTGCCTACCTTTGCGGAGGTTGCGCACAAGCCTGCGGATTTGCTGGTGGTATCACGGGCAAAACACGGACGTCCACCTAAGGCTTCACAAACAGCCACTAAGGCCACTCCCTCTGGTGGAGCGCAGGGACGACGTCCTGCCAGAAAGCAACAGTCCGATTCTGAGGCGTCGTGCAGGAGACGTACTTCCAAGCCCGCTCGTCAGCTGAGGGATGGACGGGCTAATGGTAGGCCGGCGCCCAGGAGCTCTTCAGCATCACCCACTCCCACCAAAACTTCCTCTTCAAATGAAGTTTCTGCTCCCACCACACAGGCCTCAGAGATGCTGGGTTGGTTGCAGCAACTGTTGCAGAACCACGGCTGGCGTCTCTGTGAACTGGTGGTGAGGTTCTTTGACACCACAGATTCTGCAGCCCGAATGGTCATTGCCATGGAGGCGTTTGCCTTGTTGTCTATAGTAAGCCGCGCGAGCCATAATGGCGGGTCGAACTAGGTCTCTGACCTCGTTCAGATTCGCGTTCTGGAATGCGAGTGGCATCAATGGACAGCAAAATGAACTCCTACAATTTGCAAGGTCATTTTCTTTGGATCTCATCTTGGTATCGGAAACACATCTCCGACCTGAAATGTCCTTCTGGATTTCCGGCTATCACTGCCTCAGGGTTGACCGTGTGGGATGTCGTGACGTTGGCATGGCGATCTTGGTGAGGAGACGTGTGTTCTTTGAACCTTTCCAGATCCTCCCTCTTCAACCAGTTGAAGCCACGGCCGTCTGCGTGAACTTGGGCGGTTCCGAGGTCCTGATAGTGTCTGCATATCACCCTCCTCGTCAACAGTTCGTTGCTAATGATTATCGCTCTATTCTCGCCCTACATCCCTACGTCATTAAGGCTGGGGATTTGAATGCTAAACATCCGCGTTGGCATTCGGGTCCCCGGACATACGCAAGAGGCAGAGAAATCATCCGCATAATAGATGGAAATCCTCAATTGAGAGTTGAGGGTCCCTGGCAACCCACTCATTTCCCGCGAATTCAAGGCCATCCTTCGGTCATTGACTTCGCAGTTATCAAACATTTTCCATTCCATCTATCACTCAATTCACAAAGCGCCTTACATTCCGACCACAACCCAGTTGTGGCTGAGGTCAACTTACGGGTTATCAGTCATGTCTTCACGGATCAAAACCGTGAGGTCGATTGGGACTAAGTACGGGTATGCCTAAATGACTCCATACCTCCTAACCCACATATCACAGTCACGCCAACACTAGAGACGGTGATCTCTTCCTTCACCTCCATCGTAGGACGAAATGTTCGTAACCTCACCGTTCACACACCAGCACCTCCAAACCCTCACGTCATCCCGCTAGACATCCATCTAAAATTCCGCTGCTCTTGGGCGGCTCGCAGACTCTATCAGCGACACAGCACTTGCCATAATCGAGTTCTGCTCGGGCGCTTGCGCCGAGAGTTTCGACTTCGCCTACACGAGCACCGTGTGCGTGCGTGGGAGGAGTTGAAGTCTCGAGTGAATTTTGAGAATGGCGAGGCATGGAGGCTTGCAAAAGGACTCCGGAGTCGCGGAGGAGCACCAAACACCCCTATTCAAGGCACCCAAGGCCTGGTGTATGAACCCCAAGCCAAAGAAATGTGTTTGCCGACTACCTAGAGAGCACCATGAGGCCTAAAGATGACCCCCAGGACCTAGACTTTACTAACCGCGTCAAGAGGGTGGTACTTCAGTATCTTCAACGTCTTCTTGCTGAGGCAGACCGAGTCCCTGTTATTAGACCCAGTGCGCTCCAGGGCGCACTCCGGCGTCTAAATCCCAAAAAGGCGCCGGGACCTGATGGATTGACCACTATCATGCTCCATCACCTTCTTTTCAAAGCCGTGCTTTGCTTACTTGGGTATTTAACATGTGTCTCGCCTTGGGTCACTTTACACGACAGTGGAGGGAGGCTTGGATGATTTGCATTTTGAAGCCCGGTAAAAATCTGGCTTTCCCTGACAGTTACCGCTCCATTAGCCTCCTGTCAGTCCTCTCGAAAGCTTTAGAGAGGCTTCTTTTAGCAAGCTTGTCGCCTCTACTGGGGGAAATTCAAGCTATCCCTCCCCATCAGTTTGGTTTTCGTCCTGGGCACTCGACATCACAGCAGCTGCTCCGTTTGGTGGAGGCCGCTGCCCTGGGTTTCCAGGAAAGGGCATACACCGCGGCAGTGTCTCCGGATGTCGAGAGGGTTTTCTCTACCACCTGGCATGAAGGTCTCTTACATAAGTTAATCACCCTGGGGCTTCCTACAAATATGATACACCTACACACTTTCCTTAAACACAGACATTTCACAGTCACTATGGCAGGAGGGCTATCTACCAGACGACCTATCAGAGGCGACGTCTCCGAAGGCTATGTTTTATCCCCTACACTTGTTATCGTGTATGTGGCGCATCTCCCCACGGAGCTACATGTCAACAAAGCCCATGATGCAGACGATGTGCTGCTATACAACACAGGTATAAATGCACGCAGAGCGTTCAACCCAATACAGCGACACCTAAGCCTCATTCACGATTGGTGTAGTCTTTGGCGATTGTCCATCGACCCAGAGAAAAGCCAAATCATAATTTTCTCCAAGCGTCATTTTTCCGCCAACTTCCACTCCTTTAACTATTCTGGCAGGATAGTGTCGACTAATTCTCTTAAGTATCTAGGTGTAAGGTTGGACAAGGGCCTAACTTTTGGAAGTGATATCCAGGAGGTAGCTCATCGGGCATGCAGAGCTTCGGCTTCGTTATGCCCCATGATGCGGTCAGAGATGCCGCACCCCTTAAGTTGCGCATTTTTCAGGCTTTAATTCTTCCAATCATGCTTTATGCGTGTGGGATCTGGGGCATGGCCGCAGGAACCAATATGCGACAAGTTCGGCGTGTAAAGAAAAGATGCCTTAGGGGCATCAATTCTGTGTGCTGGAGGTTTTCCGTCAGATACCTTCGTGAAGCTTCACCGCTCCAGTATGTGAAATTGGTCACTAAGCACCGGGCCACAAAATTCTACGCGAGTTTGCCTCAACATCAGAGCGCCCTGGTTAGGTCTCTAGGGAACTCTAGATCCGCAGAAAGGCGCTACAGGCTCTACCGACTTCCCCGCATGGCATGCGGGCACACCCGGTAACAATCAATTTGTTATTACAACCTCAAAATTATTACTGTTTGAAAATTAATTAAATTTTCTAAATTAAACTCTTCCCAAATTTTCTCACACACGCGGTGCACACAAGCGTTGCACCCGAGTTCGCTACCATGAGGAGCTACGGCTACCTCCCTTCTTTTCATCCACATAAATTTATACCACCACCCAGCAAAACCTCACATATCCTGTCATTAAGTGGTTAAGTCTGTGTAAGACGGGTACACAGACGACACACGTCGTGCTGACCCTCAGTCAGACACCAGCTTCTTGATTGATTGATTAATTTGTTGTGCCTGCTGAATCTGAAAGACATGTATACTCTTTTGGGTTCAGCAGACACTCCCAAATTCTCCATCCTTAACAAAATAAGCCCGCTTCCATAGCGTGGCGGTAGCGTGTCTGCTTCACGTTTAAGAGCTCGCGAGTTCCTATCTCGGGCAGGGTGTGTTGCCTGAATAAGATTTTTTCTGGGGCCTTCCCCTATCCTGAAAGACGAATGTCGGGTAACACTAAAGTATAAACAACTGAAGAACGTGAAAGGAAAGAGTAAAGGCGGCAAAGAGATTTGGACCATTTTGGCGTCGTACAAAGAGTTTTGATTGCATTTCACTCAGTTCTATCTCGGGGGATAAAAAATAAATAGAACGAAATAAAATGTTGCATAACGTGAACAATGAAAAGCAGACAGAGTGTCAACTGTCAATTTAATATTAAGATTTACCGCGATGATCTTGTTTTGTTTACGAATGTCGAGGTAGCGTCATCTAGAGTTAATTCTGAGAACTATTCGGTATTCCCTCAGGTTTTCTCATCATGCCACTACTACATCTGCTTCTATACTGCCTAAATCTTTCATGAAACTTTTGAGTTGTACCTAAATATGTATTTAAAAAGTCGAATAAGGATAAGAAAACGAGTAGTAAGAAAAAGTAAGGTGAAACAAATGTAGAAATTTGTTTATTGTGGAACACTGTAAATAGTAGGAGGTAAAAGCTTCGCCATATTGGCGCCATTGCGTTGCGAGTCGAAACATTTGACTATCGTAAAAGCAACAATTTAAAAAATGCAAAGAACTTTGTATCACATGGAGCTCGTAGCAAAGATGATTGATCCTGCTTCACTTACTTCTATCTCGGGATATAACAAGTAAATAAACAACTAAGATGGTAAATAAGTACAGCAAAGTAAAAATTTGCATAATTTGTATAATCTAAACAACAAACTGAAAACAATATATCGGATGTAATTTAAATACCAAATTTAATGCAATGATCTTGGAACATTTGTTAATGATGAAGTGGCACAATCTAGAATTAGTTTTGAGTAATATTGCATACTTTTCCAGATTTTTTCTTCTGATTAGTGTGTGATCAGTATGAAAAAAATAATAATTCATATCTATAGTTTTAATGGTTAGCTGGGTCCAAAGCGGAGTCCTAAAGAACAAAAACACATTCAAAAATTTTCGATCTTACACATTTCCGGAACACTTTTGCCATTTTTCCTTTAATAAAAACCCTAATTCGTCTAGGACAGAGATTTTAAGCAAATTTCAGTATCCAAAATAATCTCACTGCCCTTAAGATGAAGGAGGGAAAGAAAGGACGGCTGAAAGAAAAGCTGAAAGAAGTAAAGATGAAAAGAAAGATACAAATAAAGAAGGAAAGCAAGAAAGAAAGGAATAAAAGAAGCAAAACCTGAAATAATTTTGCTAAAAAGTACCAAATCACACACAAACTCTGAATGACAACAAAATGGCTAAAATATAAAACAATTCAATTGTCACAAGTAATACAAGTTCGCGGAACGAAAGTGTAAACATGATAAAAGGATTTGAATAATTGGGTAATCCTAGCAAAGCGGTTGATTGCCTTTCAGCTATATTTATTTAGAGGATAAAATACCAATAAGTAAATAATAAATACATAATGTTAGAAAAGAGCAAAGAGAAGTTCAAATATAAACTAAATATCAAAATATAGTACGATGATCTTGTTTGTTTTACAAATGATGAATTAGGGCACTTTCAAACTAGTTTTCAGTAATTTTTCTTACTGTTACAGTTTTTTCTTCCGATTACTGTTTCAAGAACTTAAATAGAAAACAAAGAGTTACGCACGTCCAACGTTGGAATCGTGGTTTGGTTTGCTTTATCTGTATAGTGAAGTCCAGGAAACTTTTATCGACGGTATGAATTTCGCCGCGTCAGATAGATTTATACATAACCCTAAAATTTAAAACTATGAACAATAAAGCAAACAAATATATACAAATATAACAATTTGTAGTTTAAAACTTTACTTATGTTACACGAATTGATGACACTTATTATAAATTGTCCGGGATCGTGATTTCATGTAAAACTTTTACACATCCTCAGCCGGAAAGAAAGCTGTTGTTATCGTTACGGACGCTAGATGTTAATATGTTGTTGTTTCAAGAACAATTGATAAGAGAAGTATCATCAGATATATGAAGTTTTAAGTTACAATTTGTTAAATTTGTATTTGGCGTTCCTTTTGAGTAGCCGCATTTGCTGCCTGTCAGTCTTTTAAGCATTTTTAATATTTGCTGTATACTTTCTGCAATTGCTTTATTTTGTTTTCCCATGCTAGCTTTGAATCTACACTAACTGCTATATATTTGTAGTTTCTGTTCCATCTGCGGTACTGTTGTCTAGGTTCCGAAGTCATCAATGCAGTATGCACATTGAATGACTTGTAATCCCTTTGGTTTGGAAGTAATTTGTGCAGCAATCATCACTCTTTGACCTGAGAAAGCACCATTAATATCTCCTCCTGTTTGTGTAGCAATTTCCTTCTTTGCCTTCAAGTATTTATTTCCAGTATAGTTTTGTCTTTTATTCTATCTCGTGTACTTCTGCTTGAACATTTCTTATTTTGTTCCTTTGTTATTTTAAATGTAACCCTATCTATAGTTGGTACGGCTTACTAATCTATGCTAAAACATCTTGTCCCGCATTCTATACCCTCTCTGCATTTCTTTTTCCTTAACCTAAAAGAAATACGAACTATAGACTGTTTATCCTTCCAATGATTACAGCTATGTTCTGTTTCTCCGTAATGATAAAATACACTATCATTGTTTATTACCCTACCCGCAATTCGTCTTTGCTTACTTTACTTTAATTATGTGAAAATATATCAAATCATATGTTAGTAAATACCTCGCTTGTGTTATCTTTAATATTCCTTAACTTGCACTCATGACCTGTATTGGCTATAGCGGTCGTACAGAAAGGCTACAGGTACTGGCTTTTCCGGTAGATGGCAGACGATGCGCTTTTATATGTGAATAGCATATCTAACCGCTTTTGGACCTAACGTGGAATCTTAGGTTGACAAACAACGTATGACAAGTAAGAACTATCGTCTGTGAGATATTCCAGTGGGTCTCCAGCCTAAGGGGTTTATACCACGGCAGATTTCGATTGTGAACTGCGGACGTTATGGATAGAATGGTTCCAAATAGTTATGTAAGACAGCGCTGTCCCACTATTCTTTATGAATAACATTATCTTTCACTCAAGAGCACTGAGGAAAACAGTACATGGAATTTTTCTGATCGTAGTGAGCACACCGATTTAATATATTATCATTTACACGTAATAAGAAAAGAAAAGTTTTTATCATACATTTTAGTACTCGGAATGTGTACCAGGTGACACTCGTTTAAGACACTCAGACGATGTTCGACGGACCCAAAACCAGAGGTCGACACCAACCGCCGCAGAGACCCTACACTCGTCAATAACCTTTGCCTTGTTTTAGCCATTTTGTTGCATAGCGTGAACAATGAACGGCAGCCAGAGTGTCGACTGTCAATATATTATTAAGATTTACCGCGATGATCTTGTTTTGTTTGCGAACGGCGAGGTAGCGATTTAGTTTTGAGTACTACTTCCTGTTCCCGCAGGTTGTTTCTTCTGATGATGACATCATGATCATGAAGATGAAACAGTAAGCACACAATAAATAAAGGTATGCTGATCCATAATCTAAAAGTAAACCACAAACAAGATGTCAAATGTCAGGTAAATATAAAAATTCGCAAGGATGATGCAAAAAGTTAATAATTACGTGAGAGCTTTGTGAGTGTAAACTGCAGTTTTGAAGTTGTTTTATAAAATCTCATATAATTATCTTCTATCATCTAAGGCAATACTATTAGGAAACTCCGGGTATATTCTGTAACGTATGGCTGAATCTGAACCGCTATTTGTTATTCTGTTAAATCGTAACCATAACATCTTATTGAGAGGAAGAAAGTTACCGTTAAGGATAACAAGAGGCGAGTCCGTGTTGTTGGTGCCACGAATACCACTTTTTCCCTTGCCGAAATTTGATTTAGAAGTAAGGAATCAAGAACATCGGCGGAGATAGATAACTTTATGTTATTTGTACATCCTAAACTGAAACCATAAATTATTGTGTGAAAATAATGTAAAGTGTATGCTTACACGAGTATTACGCAAAGAGTTTCCTAACCTAACCTTTTTCATCTGTGGTCATTTACGCGGGGATAAAGAACATTCGAAGAAATTTTTTTTAGGAGATTTATTTCTCCGTCAGAATTATCTTGTAATCAAGCATTTACATTTAATTTTCTGCCGTGTAAACTTTGAAATGCTGGTTTGGGTCAGAAAGTCCTAAAACTGTATCTTCCACATTCCTTTAGCACCTGACACAAAACCAAATAAATATCCAAAATGAAAGCAGTTTCTTTGAAATTTAATGCTAGAAGATATAACATGTATATTACGAAATCACCAGAACTCGTATTTCATATCATATTATAATTAGAATTTATACTTTCCTGTAAAATACCAGGGCTGTTCAATAAAGAATGATGATAATTTTTACGGTTACAATTTTTCGCACTAAAATTCAAACTTATTATACTATGTTAGCTTAATATGAAATAAACACGCCGTAGTAGTTTCATTGTTGGTACTCCTGCTTACCGCCTGTGAGAACCAGGAAATTTCAGACACTTTTAGTATCGCCTACCGCTGCAATTATTACGTTTTATATAATGGTCTCTGTAATGGCTGCAGGTTGAATAAACTAATTCTGTTAATAGTAACAAGAAATAGCTCTACATCATGAAAGTACATTGCCCATTCTCCAGTTCTGCGTCTTGCCATGAATTCTCTGCATGGAATATATTCATTATTTTATACTTTAATGAATAATCTCAACGATTTTGTTTGAATTTTCAAGGAATTAAGGGGACGCTCTGGTAAAAAAATGGCCAAAAATGCAATTTTTTCATAAAACTTAGTTTTCAGAAATGTTGCCTCCAGTGTGTCTGGAATATGACCATTAAATATTGTGTGTCAAATCCACCTGGAGGTTGGTGTGTTTCACAGTTGTTTAGATGCTTGGTGTGAAAAGTGGGTGTGACAGATATGTCAGATTTCAGTAATAACAGCTAGGGGAAATCTGTTTATGGTTTTTAGACTTTAAGGAGATATTTATCTTAAATATATAGATGTTGGCTGTTCTTACTACACAAGTGCTGCGATCTGTTAACAGAACATTAAAAATATAGCAAATAAATTATATTGTTTATAAAGTAGCTATGCATCCATGTGTGTGTCACACGACTGGACATTGAGGATCTGAATGTCAGACCTTCGATCTCATGCCAAATCAGGGCTAGGCCCTCTACAGGCAGTGGGGTGTTTTGTAAGCAAGGATAATATACGGCAGAAGATGAGGTTGGAGTTGTATATAAGCCATCTGATGTGTTATTTTGTGTGTCTAGAAGCAGCCTCGGGCGTTTGTAGCGCTCTCCAGGATCGATGTCGTACTCACCTAGACCGCGGATCAGGGAGTTGAAGTTGTGGCAGAGGTTTTGATAGAAGGAACGTGAATGGATATGGATGTAGTCTGTTATTGTGGGGATACGTAGGTCACGTCGGATAACTAGATTGGGGATGTACCAAGGGGAGTCTGTGGCAATGCGGAGGAATCGGAATTGTAGAATTTCAAGGCGGTGTAGTTTTGACTTGGCTGCTACTCTCCATATTTCAGTTTTGTAGGCAGAGACATGACTGATCGTCGGTTATAGAGAGGGTATATCATACCCATTCTTTTGCTAACTTTATTAGCCACATATGTAATGTGGTCTCTCCACGTCAATTTGATGTCGAGTAGAACACCAAGATACTTAATTGCATCCATGTGTGTAGTTCAATTGCTGTAATACTTGTGTCATTTTAGCAAATATAATGGGAAAATTGTATAGTGGAAAGTTAATAAAGAAAAAGAAAGCTAAGCTTTTAGCTGAAACAAGATGGAGGCATTCCACAGTAGATAAAAATGAAGAATCTTATGCTAAGAGCTCTACAGCTGAAAGTGTTACATTTGCTCCCCTAAAGTTGTAGAGCCAGATTACCTTGTTGTGTCAGTAATGTTTTGAAGAACTTGCTTTTCAAGAGTATTGTGTAGTGAATGTAAAGAGGAATGTGTTACTGTAAATTTTAGAGAATTCTATGGATTTTCTATGAGGATTGTAGTGAAGTGCCAAGCCTATAGTTATGTTTTGTATGAAAATTTTCAAGCAAAAGAAAGGGTACAACCACTGAAAAGAAAACTAAAGGTGCTTTTGATATAAACATGTAAATTGTAACAATATTTTATGTGGTATGCAACACTGTACCACTGCTCCAGCTCATATCAAAAGCCCATGCATTCAAAACGCCCAGTGGGCGTATGCGTGGTTTTATAACATAGCGGATGCAAAAGGTGACAAGCCTAAGAGCCATAAATATGTGAGCCATACACCTCTAAATGCCAATATAGTGGAGAAAATGGAACCCCTATTCTAACCGTTGTGTTCAAGAGAGCTGTTAGAAAGAGGTACCAATGAAAAACTCAGGCCCGGTTCTATAAAAGATAATCTAAGTTCAAAATATGAAAATGATCTTCAGTCAAGGTGAACTTAGAATTTTGGTTGTATAAACATTGATCTAAGTTCATGGCCTCTTGATCCAACATCAAATCTAACTGGTGAATTTTCTCCAGTTAACTTGATTGAACTTAGATCAGCATTACTGCAGCATTTACACAATAGTTTCTGAGAAGTAAATAAGTAGTGCAGCTTTAAATAAATAGTAAATAACGCATTTTTGTGGCTACTTGTATAAGTAATTAGCCTCTTTATTTTACAAATGTATGCTAAAGATGAATTGTTTGTGTTCATAACCTATACATTTTTATTATTTTCAGAATTCAGATTACTCTGATATCTCTGATGATTAGAATTTTCAATTTGAAAGCTCTACTCATTTTTTCCAAAATAGAGGAAATTCCATATCAGAAATAAATGACAGAAAATTCAAAACGGGATTTTGACTATCAAAGCATGTAGTTCAAGAACTGGAGCATAGGCTGCATGTACAATTAAGAACACAAACCCTGAGGAATTATGCACTCAATCCAATATTTATGATCCTGCTCTCAGGACGGTTATATGCAACTGGAAGCTTCCAAATGGTGATTGGGGATGTATTTAATATAAATAAAGGGACTCCGTTTAGAACAATATACAAATTTAAAAGTGAGATTTCAGCTTTAAGATCTCATTTCATCAGGATGCCTATGGAAAAGGGTGAAATAGGAAGGGTTATGCGAGATTTAAAGCTAGCTGAACGCATCTTCACTTTTGCTTGAACTTCTACTTTTATATACAGATATAATAATTTGTAACTTAAAACTTCATTTGTCTTCCATTTTTTGTTCATGTTTTCCAATTCACAGTATTGTAAACAGACGAAATTTAAAAGTATGTACATTGGGCATATAATGAACATAAAGGAAGCGACACGATCAACTGTTGATAAATAATGTTTCAATATGGAGTAAATTCTTATACTCTTTATTTAAAATAGGATTATTTCTTGGACAAATAAGCAAAAAGCGAAAGATTTATTTAGTTTTTCTGATGTCTAGATTGGCTATTCTGTGCACTTGAATTAAACAGTGTCGAATTATTCCGATAATAATCGAATACTTGCGATACAGCACGAAGGTTGCAACATGTTTGGCGATGTTGCCGCATTTGCTTTTGTGATCTCGGATAAGTACTGAACGGCGTTCATTAGATCTAAGATCAGCATTTTACAACCCACACGGTTACGTAAACTTGGTTTAATTTTTATCTTGGATTATAAATGAACTGCAGTTAACGATTTTTATGCAACCAGGCCTCAAAATACAAATAAAAGGCTATATTAGTTTAATTTGGAATATTTGCTCCAAGAAGGTCCTTATTTTAGCCAAAAAGTTTGACATTGAATTGGAAGAAGCTATATCCCTTGTAAATAACGGGTAGCTTTTGACTAAATTGGCAAAGAAGTCAGAAAATTATATCCTATTTCTACCAAAATAAGTAAACACAGAGATAAACGTCGTGTCAAGTGTTTGACGACTCATAAATTTATAAATCAAAAGGAGAAATGGAACAAGGGTGGCAAATATCATCAAAGAAGATTTGAGGCTGAAGCTTGAGGGAATGTTGTACGCTGCAGGAGAATCCTAATGAGAGAATGAAGTGCAATATTTCCAATGAATAAGTTCTAAATTTTTAAATAGCTTTTTTCTCCGTATAGCAATTTTCATGCTTTGGGGTAAACACTTTTGCAGTAAATATTGATAACTAAGGTTGAAAGTTTCAGAATATGTAGAATATAACTTGTTAAAGAAAATAGTGCATTGGTTTGTTGATCGCACTCATATATACTTTGAAAGGACCAGATTGAAAATAAATCTGCCTCTATACATCCTGCTCACTGATTCAGAAGCTAGCGAATTTTCTCACTAATTTAAAGTATAATTTTCTCATAACACCACTGATCATAATCAAGCCTCGCGTATCTAACCTCTCTTTTCAATCGTTATCCATCTTATTTAATGATATTGTATGTGTTAGTTACCCTGTTATATACATTGTCTTTTATTCTCTTTAATTTAAATGTGTTCTTAATTGTTTTCTGTTTATACGAGGTACGTCCAGAAAGTAAGCTCTGTTTGGTAATAAAATTAAATTCTGTACAGATACAGAAAAATTATTTATTGCACAAAATTCTACAACTCTTAAACTTCTTTTCCACATAACTGCCGACATTTTGCAGGAATCTGTCATAGCGAGGCCCAAGTGTTTGTATACCTTCTTCACAGAAGTTTGCCGTCTGTGTCTTCAACCAGTTGGAAACATTTTCTTTCAGTTCTTCGTCATTGTTGAAGTATTGACCGCCAAGGAAAGATGTGAGTTGCAAAAACAGATGAAAGTCGCCAGGAGAGAGGTCAAGGTTGTACGTTCAGTGGTCAACCACGTCCCAGCCAAATCCCTGTAGGATGTTTTTCGTCGCATTTGCAGTGTGTGGTCGTGCGTTGTCGTGAAGAAACACAACACCGCAAATGTGCCGACAAATTTCAATTGGTTTCACTTTCCTATCATTCAGAAAACGAATCACAAATCTGATTTCACAAGTGGCGGGATTTTCAATCAACACCGACATTCTAAGCAAGCACAACAAAGCGTACGCGGCTGACAGCGATCTCACAGTGGCGCAAGTTTCTTCTCCTTGATACGCCCCGTAGGGGACCGGATCCCTCCCCTTCAGCTACCGTTGTGCGGGCGCTGCGGACCCCAGCATTCGTGGTACCTCTGACGTCACTAGAGCAACCTCGGGACGAACATTCGAGCCCCTCCCTCCATTCTTTAAGTTCTGAGCCGAACACTTCTCTTTCCTAAACTGTATACGATTTTCAATTGTTTCATCTATATAGGCTCATTTAATTTCTCTGGTCAGGGAGTTGTTCGAATTGGGTTGGACTCGAGGAGGCATTGGTTCCCGATATCCGTAGGTGATCGGTTACGTCTCCGGACGGGGTTGAGGGAAACCATTAATATTCCCGCGTACTAGCCTGCATAGCTAGTTGAAGGTGTGCTAGGTCACCAGGCGGCCCCACCCAGGTCATATCGGTAACCTTCCCATTTTGGAGTTGGCACGCGTAAGTGGCGTATCCACTTCCATCCAGTCTTGAGTCCATAGGACCAGATGGGGGGGGGGGGCTTGTTAGGGTCTAGGTCTTGCTCAATGGAAAGAGCCTCGGAGGTGCCTGGCGCCCTTTCGGGAGAGCTCGGTAACTCCCTTGTAGAAGGAGGCCCGGGTCCTTAGTCCCACGGGTCCACGACTAATGGGAGTAGATCCTCCGGCATGAATTGAATCTCCTTGATACAGAGCGTCTACCGCGCATGTGCGGAACTGCGATCGCAGCGCTGCAGCAGAGATAAATTGAAACAGAACTTACTTTCTGGACTCCACTTGTATGAAAAATGTATCACCTATTGAATATGTTAGAGGACAGTAATTCCTAATTTTTCAATTTGTACGCAATACTTATGTAATTAATCAATGGCTTGTATAGAAATACTGCTGATCAGACAAATTTAAAATTTAAAAAACTCATACATAAAGGTGTATGACTTTTTTCTTTGTAAATATTAGTAATATTTCTTTTTATTCTCTTCAAAAGAGAAAGAAATTCATAATTCTAACAAATATTAATATTTTGGAAAACTTATGCGCAGTTTCATTGCATAGACATTGAAAAACGAGAATACCAAATATCAGGCCTCTAATTTAATTCTAAAGTCCACAAGTATACCCTTTATTACAACACAATTCCTTCAAAAAACATGATAAATAAGTTTTAGCTTCAAAACTATTTCACATAGAGCAGTGAAACCAATACCAAGAGTACATCATAGCAGGTGTCACTTAATCTAAACGTTTCATTAAAATTGGTTAATTAGGAAAGAAAATCCATTTGGTACCAGGGTATCCTCCAAAAATAGGATTTGGTATTGAACAGGAACATTTGAATAACAATACTGTTTTGACAGTTACTGCTTTCTTTTATTATTCTATCTTATCAGGATAATGGATGTAAATGATATTTACTTAAATAGCATGGGTAATTCATTTGCATCGGTTCCGAAGAATCTATAGCACAACATTAGTTTTAACATTGTAGCTATAACAGAAAACACTTAAAAGTGATATAACATGCCTATAACTATACCGCGAAGAAAATGCAGCTGAAGGCGTGGTTTACCAACACTGGAGTACTGTAGCTTACCCCCTCCATCGTTATTTTAGGTTGCCTCTCCTACATCGCGCGGGATGCACTGTCTATCTGTTTAACTCACTTTGGCGTTCACTGTTACATCACACTTCGCTTATTCTGCCGAATCACTGCTTTGCTCCTCAGGGTTTAAATAAACCACGATTCTACGTATTTGTTGATCGATTGTGAGGTCATGTGCGAAGTAATTACTTTCTGTTAACTTTGAAAATCAAAACAGCATTAAAATACATGCATTTCGTGTGGTCTACGCTCTGTAGCATGAAGGAAGGGAGGGGTGGGAGTCATGTGATGCTAGGATGGCGTAGAAGGGGAGAAGGCTCTCCTCGCGCATGCATCTACCGACCGCAGTTTGTTTTGCGGTCTACCTGTAATTTAGTTAATTACAAAGAAACGTTAGCAAAACGTTCTCTTAACATTCTATTCACTGCTAAATCATTTAAATGATATAAATAACACAGTACCTAACCTTTTCTATTAATACAAAGACACTTTGAAGTAAAACTGCAGTTTTTGCTTAGTTATATAAAAATATATAAATAAGAGATATGATAAAATTTAGGTTTAACTAATCTTCAAGTTCTAATTGTAGACAGAATAAAGGGCAAAATCCCTGTTGTTGCATGTAGAAGGTCCTTTTTTAGGTTAAATCAATATAAGGCCAGAAATTTAAGACAAATTAAAACAATCAACCCTAATACCTGGGTTGCAATTAATGTAATAAAGACTACTACACTCAAGAACAATACTGATAGGGATAATAGAAATAATATTAATAACAACACTGGTCAACAATGAAAATTTTAAATAAATAATTTCTACTGATTCTTACGTATTTGTGCCAAATCCAAAAGTCAAGTTAGAAATGCTCCAACACCCACAATTTTTGTAATATTAAACTAAATGTTATCATGATTACACTGGGCAACGATGAAAATGTTTTGGGATTAAAAATATTGAATTTATATGTATTTCCATCTGCTCAATTCAAAAATCAGCATAAATATGATAGATTAGCTCTTGTATTGAAGATAAAGTGACATTTCATTTTTTACAGTGAAGATTTTAAATTTGGGTGAATTTTTTTTGGGATTTGGCACACCTGTCAAGTAACAAAACATAATCCGAGAGAAACTTGGGAAATTAAGTGATGCAAAAGTTAAGGAAGGCATTTTTGTCGGACCACAAATAAGAGAACTTGTAAAGGATCCTGCATTTGAGCAAATTTTGGAGGGGGATGAAAAGGAAGCTTGGGAAGCCTTCAAGGGTGTTGTTCATGGATTTTTAGGTAACAAAGAGATGATAACTACAAGCATTTGGTGACAGTGCTCCTGGAAAAATACCGTAATCCTGCATGCAACATGTCCCTTAAGATTCATTTTCTCCACTCCCACCTAGACTTTTTTTCTCCTAGTTGTGGAGCTGTTAGTGATGAACATGGGGAGAGATTCCATCAGGACATTTCTGTTATGGAACAAAGATATCACGGCCGTTGGAATGAAATAATTCTTGCGGATTACTGTTGGTCTTTGTATAGGGATTCTGCGAAACTCCATCACAAGAGGAATACTAAAAGATGACGAAGTCAATAGGCCACCACATGATTCTCTTCAGACAAGACTATCTGTTATTGCCAGTTAAAGAAATCAAATGCACTTTCATTGTTGTTAACATGTATGTAATTAAAATTTATACTTTTCTCTCAATCCGCTAATATGTAATACTTTCATCTTGTGTATATCATAAAAACTAGAGCTAATAATAATTTTTCATTGTCATATTTGTTTTTATCAACCCAAAATTTGTTGAAAGGGCCTCATGAAGTGCTCGAAACATTCAAATATTATTTTTGTTGCCCAGTGTTGTCAGCTTAGGGCGGTAAATGTGCTTATTAAAAGAAAGTAGTTTTATCTTATTAGGTCAGCACACAGGGCAAAACATGACATATTTGCTTTAAGTGATTGTTGCCTGTGACTTCAGCAATGACAATGACCAACAATGAGCGTCTCCAAAGCTATGCTTTTACCGTCCAGGTAAATGTTTATCCAACAGCAGACAAGGAATGTTTGTTGCAGATACAAAGTGTCCTGCATAGTTGCCAAAGGAATAGAAGCTAATCCTGCGTGTTCTCAGTTCTAAATTAACAAGTGCATTGTTTCTAATGGTGTATTTTCTTAAGCATTGAGAATCAGGAGGATAAAAGTCTCGCAAAAGTGTAAACGATAAAAGCAACCATTACTTTATTAGGTATGACATTCATAATCTTCCTATGCAGCTACAAGTTTTGACATTGCAGTACAGATTGATTTATATCTGCAAGTGACGGGACATGACGTAATATCCCACTCGCATTGAAGTTCAGCTATTGGATCAATCAGCTATCTCTTGATTAATTGCTGTATCTGAAAATAAAATTAAAACATTGATTACTTTTCCGTGAATTGTCGTAACAGCAAAGCGTTAACCAACGTGCTATAGCGTCTTAAAGTACAACATTAATTGACAGTGATTTGCATTTTGAAGCCAGGTAAAAATCCGGCTCTCCCCGCGAGTTACCGCTCCATTAGCCTCCTGTCAATCCTCTCGAAAGTTTTCGAGAGGCTTGTTTTAGAGCCGCTTGTCGCCCTTACTGGGGGACATTCAAGCTATCCCTCCTCATCAGTTTGGTTTTCGTCCTGGGCACTCGATATCACAGAAGTTGCTCCGTTTGGTGGAGGCCGCTGCCCTGGGTTTCCAAGAAAGGACATACACCATGGCAGTATCTCTGGATGTCGAGATGGCCTTCTCTACCACCTGGCATGCAGGTCTCCTCTATAAGCTAATCACCCTGGGGCTTCCTACACATATGATACATCTTCTACACACTTTCCTTAAACAGAGACACTTCACAGTCACTGTGTTGGGAGACCTACCTACTAGAACACCCATCAGAGGCGGAGTCACCGAAGGCTCTCTCTTATCCCCTACACTTTTTAGCGTGTATGTGGCGGAGCTCCCCACGGAGCTGCATGTCATCATAGACCAGTATGCAGACGATGTGCTACTACACAACACAGAGAGAAACGCACGCAGAGCCTTCAACCCAATACAGCGACACCTAAACCTCATTCACGACTGGTGCAGGCTTTGGCGATTGTCCATCAACCCGGAGAAAAGCCAAGCCATACTCTTCACCAAGCGTCATTTTCCCGACAACCTTCCCGTACTTTAATTATACTGGCAGAAGGATAGAGTGGACAAACTCTCTCAAGTATTTGGGTGTAAAGTTGGACAAGGGCCTAACTTTTGGGGGTCACATCCAGGAGGTAGCTCATCGGGCATGTGGAGCTCCGGCTTCGTTATACCCCATGATGCGGTCATGGATGCCGACACCCCTTAAGTTGAGCCTTTTTCAGGCTTTAATTCTTCCAATTATGCTTTATGCGTGTGAAATATGGGGCATGGCCGCAGGAACCAATATGAGACAACTCCAGCGTGTACGAAATAGATGCCTTAGGGTCATCTATTCTGTGTGCTGGAGGTTTCCTGTGAGATACCTTCATGAAGCCTCATCTCTCCACTATGTGGAAGATGTCATTAGGCCACAAAATCCTACGCGAGTTTGCCTCCACATCAGAGCGCATTGGCTAGGTCTCTAGGGAACTATAGATCCTTAGAAAGACGCTAAAATCTCTACCGGCTTCCCCACATGGCATGCGGGCACACCCGGTAACAATAAAGTTGTTATTACAACTTCAAAATTATTAATATTTGAAAATTGATTAACCATACTAGATTAAACTCTTCCTAAATTTTCTCACTCCAGCGGTGCACACAAGCGTTGCACACGACTTGGCCAGAATGAGGAGCTACGGCTACCTCCCTTCTTTTCATCCACCTAAATTTTAACCACCATCCTGCAATGCCCCTCATATCCTTTCATTAAGTGGTAAAGTTTGTGTAGGACAGGTACACGAATGACACACGTCGTGCTGACCCTCAGTCAGCCGCCAGCTGCTTGAATGAATGAATGACTGAATGAATGAATGAATGAATGAATCATTGACACCTGCAATAACAATGAGAGTTATAAACACAGATACATTATCATGCTTATTTCTATGGACCTGGAGTAAGTAGCGAAGATAACAAATCAACGCTCTTTCTTCTAAATACAACTTTCAAAGAGAGACTACAGAACAACCAACAGCTACAATTTGAAAAACTGAATCTTAATTTGAATCAGCCTATCGCCTTACGTGATGAAGTATGCTAGCGCCCCAGGAGGCTGCGTGGTACACTAAACCTCTTGTTGACATTTCTTCTACCCCGGCTACATTCCCGAGGTAGGAACTGTTTTCCTTCATAAATCCACAGAAAGAACACAATACAGAAAACAGAAACACAGGTATTATGGTTTAGGAATTTAATTTAATGAAAATGCACGTTGTGAGAAAAAAAAATGTGTGTGCTTAAGACCACATGACAGAAGTGAAAACTAGAAAACTTTTCATTACAAATTATTCTCAAAAATATTTTCAAAAATTTAATGTTGACACATTCTTGCCAGTTGCGAGCTAAACATTTCATGCCTTACACTAAGTGTACTCACAAATGAAAATACTCTGAAACAATTGAATGACGACGACCGGCGACCGTGCGCAGAAGATTATATATCTAAATGACGTATAAAGGAAGTAAAATCAAATCATAGAGGTAATATACCTTTTTACATGTATTTTATTTTTATATTAAAATACATGCTATTTTACAATAATTTTTCATATTTTTTTCCTTGCTGATACACATATTTCATTGCATTTTTATTTATAACATCCATGTTTTTGATCGATGCTTTTGTTCGATGTTTTGTCTTTAAATTTTTATTTTACAAACTAAATAATATATATTTAAATATTTTTTCTATAAAAAATCAAATTAATATATCAAATCTTCTGTCCCTCATTCGGTCTTTCAATTTTTGGAAAAACATAACCTATAAGTTTTAAATGAAAATAAACGCAAAACGTCATTTTGATACGTTATAATTTTATTATTTACGTGTTATTACATTTATTTTTTGGTGCTTTACGATTAACTACTCACAATAAAGAGAAATTGTCAATAAAACTAACCAGTTCTTAAATGAAACATCTCTTTCGCGAATTCCTAAAACTTTTATTTCCAATTAGCACACTCGTTTTATTTTCCGTTATTATGGTTTTAATTATACAAATACCGAACTTCGGTGATATTATCTGTTACTTTTCACTATTACTATTGTTTAAAGTGGAATTTGGCATGTTGTCGACTTGTTAAATGACAGAAGGCTATCTCACCAGATCGGTTACTGGCACATGACAGACGTTTGTAAGAAAGGTCCTAACACAATTATTTTTTTAACGAAACTCCAGTATGGTTTCTGAATTTTTCATATTATTTGAAATATGTTAAAATATACCTGGATGCGTGTTGTTGATACGCTGTTGAGTGCTACAGAAACTCTACGGTGTATAGCGGTATGGACAACGTAAGACTGAAATAACGAATGAGTGTTGGGGGTTAGTTCGGATTGAGCCGACTCGAGCCGACTTCACCCGAATGAGCGTCATATATTCCAGCGTGACGGCTCCGTTTAATTCACTACCCACGAAAAGTGCTAAACACGCCTAATGAATTTGTCACATCAACAAAGCACGTTGACTAGCTTAACTAGATGCATTTGATACAGTAAAGTCTGTATTTCTCCCAAAGTTTCGATACCGAGATATTTTTAGATACACCTTATTAAAAAAGCATTAAACAAAATCTCCATGTGTATGTATGTGTATGTGTGTAAATAGCAGAAGCCAAAAACAAAAGACATTTAAATACCAAACATTTTATATATGTATGTATATATATATATATATATATATATATATATATATATATATATATATATATATATATATATCAACATCTTTAAAGATGTGAAATTAAGATTTTCAGCGAACTACTATTATCATGGAGAAATTTTCGATGGTTTTTCGATTTTATTAAATAAGTTGACATAGATTAAAATGTAATATTGAAAGATACTTTCATGTGTAATATATATTGTATAAATCGTCTCTGATATCTTTTTTAGTTGTGGATGATTTCTCCATAATTGGTAAGCCGTAAGAGATATTTAGAAAAAATGTTACTTCACAAATAATAGATCTTGTTAAAACATATAATTTACGTAAAATATTTAGTTGTATAGTAAACTATTTCTGTGTTATTTGTTGTTAATAGATTTAATTTTCCAATATACAGAGGTTCTTTTCTGAAATGGAAAATGGTTGGTTATATCTGCCTGAGGTAGGCATTTCAAAGCCATCACGTAACGACCAGCTCTTGATGGTTTTGCCTATTATTAAACTTAAAAGATTCCCACACTTATTAGTATTGTCGCGCATCCATTATTACGATAGCGCTGCTTGACGCACACAAAGGGGCAGATAGTGTAGCACGGAGATAAAAGACAGATAATGCACTGCGGAGATAAAACGGCTTGCCGAAACAGATATATAACTGGAGACTTCTGGTGACATCTTGATTGATACAGAACAGTCCACAATCTTCTGGAATTATGAATGGTCATATAAAAGGAGGCCGGGGTTAGTTGGACAACAGTCGTAATGAGAGAGTGTAATCGGAAATAAATCGTGTGTGCCCTACTCGGTAGCGTGGTGGTAGCCTGTCTGCCTCGCGTTCAAGATGTCCCGAGTTCGAATCTCGGTCAGGGTGAGTTACCTGGATAAGGTTTTTCCGGGGTTTTCCCTTATCCTGTAAGGTAACTCCAAGCTCCATGGACCCCGCACTCATTTGAGCATCATTTCATCCATTGCATTCATCGTCCGATATGACTTAACGTTGGAGGACGTAAATTACAAAAAAAAAAGAAAAAAAAGAATCATGTGGCTGCAGCAGGGTTTTGAAAGTGAACCCTTTGTTGTGGTCAACGACCTTGGAAGATTGTATTCGTGTATGCTACGAAATTCTGCTACAATAAGGATTAACAAAAGCGTATTTTTACGGAAATAAAAAACATTTTTAATATCTGCAAATTGGACCTTTCATTCTACGAACCCACAAAGTCACAGCATTTATAAGGAAGGGTGTGATAAGGCAATTTCTATAAGTGTATGTTTCGATTTAACATTAAATGGGTAGAATTAACCCTTGTGCTGAAATTGTAATGGGTTTAATGTTAATGCATTTTATGGTTAAGAAGTTAAGTTCTAGAAGTTTAGAACTTCCATACCGGTAAATTATATCAAATAACAAACAACTTTGTCTATACACTTTTATGTTTAATTGATGAAATTCAAATCGTACACTAACACTAAAAGGAATGGACATCAATAATATTGAAGTTATTCATAGAAGGCTGAAATAACGCTGTCAGAAATACCGCTTCTTCAGATTTAATGTTGGGTTTTGTATACGGGGCCGATGAGAGACAGCTGAGCTCCTGATTGGACAGTTGACATTGACGGATAAGTGAACAGCAGTTCCGTTTTACTTGACTATGTATCTCAAGGGCAACATTTACACTGAAGAGGCAAATTAAATATGATTACCAGCAAGTAGTACTCACTTTTGATAGAATATTAAACACAAATTGCTTTAAATTCTTTACACAATGTTACAGAGTAATAAGATTTTCTCAATTTTATTGCTGTGCATTTTCCTTCTCTGGTTCATTTGGTGCGTTAATCAAAATTTAAATAGCCCATTTTTCTCAAGGTTTGATTTCAGAAAAAACAAATATATTATGAGCTAAATGTTCTTTATTTATTAAGTGCTATCAGAAAATGTATAACTTTTACATCATGGTTCTAATTAAAATTCTGCAGTTTACCCCTCCTCAACCCCAATGAGGTGCTATATGCAAGGCTCTTATCGCCCACTTAATTTAATTGCTGCATTTAACTGTTGTAGACCAAAATTCATACTCTTTGTTCATTCTGTATGTAGTCGCAGATTTACATAGTTGGTCTAAAAAGTTTCCGGTCCAATAAAGATACAATACATGTTCTCAGAATCTTTAATTTTTTAATTATTTTTTCAACATGGTCTCCTTGTAGCTCTACACACTTCTCCCAGCAATGCTCCCATCTCTGTAACCCGTCCAAATAGTACTCGGCGTGTTTCTCTGCAAAATAATTGTTCAAGAAAGTGACTGACTGTTCATTTGACGAAAATCTCTGTCCCCCGAGCGCAATTTTCAGATGAGGGAACAAAAAGATGTCTTTTGGGGCTAGATCTGGTGAGTAAGGCGGATGGTCAAACAGCTCAAACCATTATTCGTGGACTTTCGTCATTACAACAGCTAAGGTGTGAGACGGTGCGTTGTCTTGGTGAAACAGGATTTTCTTTTTCCTCAAATGTGCCTTCAGCTTGAAAAGTAATTATCCTGAAGCTATTAACAGTGAAGCAAACAAATGTATACAAATATAATAATTTGTTACCTAAAACTTCACTTATAAGAAGTGATGATGATTTCCTTATAAATTGTCTGGGATCGCGATTTCATGTGAAACTTGTACATATCCTCAGCCGGAAACAAAGCTGTTGTCATCGTGACAAACGCTAGATGTTAATATGTTCTTGTTAGTACTACCAAAATCTAAAAATGAACAAAATTTAAAAACATATAATCGACTGCCGTCATTTCATAATTCATTACGCGAAGTTGGTGTTTTAAAATAAATATATTTTCGCAAACCATTAAATCTAACGGACCATTTAATTGTTTTAATAACTTAACTTCTGCATTTATTTCATGGCTAAGTGACCAAAAATGTGCTGCTACGGCCGATTTATCAGTCTGTTTATACTTAATGTTACGAAAATGTTCTTTCGTTCTGGTTTCCTAAGTAGGTTTTGTCCTTGCAATATAAACTTTATCACAATCGAAACAATTAAACTGATAAATACCAGATTTTTTATTATTAGGAATTTTTAGAGAAGTGCAATACATTTTAATACCATATTTAGTTTGAGGAACTAAAGTTATACCAAATTCTTTAAAAAAAAAGTTCAAAATGTTTATTAGCCCAAGGATGGTAAGTAATTTTTTTTAAAATTATAATCGTATTTTACTTTTTAAGGATTAAAATGTCATTAATTATTATAAATTAATAATAATTTAATTACTCCATGATTATACCAAAAAGTCGCCATATTTTTCCCAGCCGAAAAAACAGTTTTGCTTTTTCTGGGAGCCTTTTCCCCTTGGCAGTCCACTGTTTGGAGTGTACTTCTGTTTCGGGCGTATAATGGTGTATCCAAGATTCATCTACAGTAATTAATCTGCGCAAAAACTCGGATTTATTGCGCCTAAACTCCGCCAACAAAGCTTTGGAAATGTTAATTCGAACACTTTTTGGTCTAAGATCAGCCAACGCGGCACCCAACGCGAGGAGAGCTTTCTTATGTCTATATGTTGATTTAATATATGACAAACACGTTCTTTTGACATGTTCACAGCCTCTGCTATCTCTCACTTTAATTCGGCCGTCGTATAGCACCGTTTGGTGAACTTTGGGGATGTTTTCGTCAGTATTTGTAGTTTTTGGACGTCCAGAACGTTCATCGTCTCCCAAGCTGTTTCGGCCACGTTTAAGTTCAGGTGCCCAAAATTTCATTTGGTAAATGATGGTGCAGAGTCCCCATATACAGAATCCAATTCATGTTTGATTTGCGTACACGTATTGCCTTTCAAAGACAAATATTTAATGACAGCTCTATACTCGATTTTGTTTATTTTATAAGAACAGTCACATTAACTCACTCAAACATGTTTTACATAACAACTGAGCGTCCAAAATGGCTGAAACTTTGTTGAGTAACTCTCTACAGATAAACAACGAAATTCACTAGTTTTTTATTTGAGAGTGCTAATATCTTCATATTGAGCTCGGAAACTTTACAGACCACCCTCGTACCTATGCAAAGTTAAGTTCCAGAAGAAAACACAACTTCACATTTCATATACTGTCTTTCCAGTGCTTAGCAACAATAGCAGTAGCACAACAAAAATACCGAAATAAATAATTAAAACTGCTAATTATACTCCACCCCTTTACCTGGTTTCCTAACACGGGGGTGCGTTTCAAATTCACATAACTGTGTTTATTTTAGAAAAACATGCACTCAATAATTCTTAACATACAATTAAAAATGAATCAAAATAAAAAGTGACAGATCTATCACAAGAAGCTGGCAAAACAAATATATGTTGATGCAGTTACCCTGGTCAATGTCGTTGTGCGCATAACAAGTTCCTCAGCTTCAGTTCTATGTTTTGGGAAAATAGGAAGCCATACTGTTCGTAATACCATATCAATGATCGACTGGAACGGTTTACTTTTGTTTTTGTTCACTTCAGCATCAGTAGCTATGGAGCGTTGGCCAGTGGCACACTGTGCTTGAGCCGTGCTACTCTTTCACGAGAGTAAGTCTCGCTGTGGCAACGCAGAGAATATTGTCGCAATAGAGACTGATTTGATCAGTGCAGATGCTAGAGTTTGTATTGATAATGTAGTAGTGACGTCACGTGTGTGCGTCATCACCCCCTGGTGGCATAAGTGAGTCTGGTGTGAATCTCTTTGTCTTTGGTGCCGGCCTTTGGTTGGATGGTTGGTAATGCCCTATCTATAACAGGTGTGGTCCGATGCGCCAACTTTGTAATTATTTAGTGTAGTAAATCTTCTTGTAAAATTAATTCTGGTTTTAGTTAGTGCTACCAAAACGTAATAGAAAATGAATTAGTAGAAATCCCAACCTCTCAGAATAGCATAAATCACGTCTGAATTAGTTTCCCCGAGCACGATCTGGCCACAGGGCATTTTAATCGGTGTCCATCGATGACCAGGTCATCACAATATTTCGAGTTCATTTTAATGTAACCAGGCACGGTACATTTCCGTCACGGAAAACAATTTTGTAATAGTTCAATAAGTTTGCAACATGTGGTTGAGCCCTAGACATTAAACATGGTCCACCTAAAACAGTGAAGACACCAGAAAATACTGTTTTAGTGAGAAAAGTTTTTGAATGCAGTCCACATCGTTCACCTCGTAAACGATCAAGAGTATTGGACATTTCTCTTAGGTCTCATCTTTAGATCGTTAGGACGCATACCATTGAATTCAGTTTTACCCGTACTAAACGCAAGTGAGCCAAAAACTTCTCCCTGCGGGTCGCCCTTCAAGAGCTATCTTCTGCAGCACCATTGTGTGGCCTTCGCTCTCACCTAATCTTACAGTTCCTGATTTCTTCTTGTAGGGCTATTTGAAACAAAAGTAGTGTACGTCTTGCAAGTCTGCAGGCGTTGAAAGAAGCCACTACTGAAAAAAAGTTAGGTCTATAGCTGGAGAGTTACTGCTCGCGTGTTTTTCCAGTTTAATTGCACGCTTGTAGGAATGTGTGGACTGTAATGGAGGTCATCTAGAAGATGTTATTTTCAAGACATAATTCTAAAGCATGACGTAAATAAATGGCACCTTGTATACTTTCAGTTGGTACATCTGTTATGTTCCTCTCCTGTCCGAGTAATTAAGTTAAAGCCCCCAGATTTAGGGAGCTTGCACTGCAGCACCCAGTATATGGAAAATCTAGTACTTTTTTGAATACCTTTTATGATTTCTAGCGACCTTCTAGCATCGCGAAGGCGCCAACTGATTCTGTGTAGAGAAAGCGCTCGGCCAAATCTGTTCTATTAGCTTACCTTTTCGTCTGGACCATGCAGGAGCTGTGTGACTGATATCTAATTTTAATACAACATAGACACGAATAGAAGTGTAGAAACTGTGTGTCCACGACGGACAAAAACGAATATAGTTTACCCTTCCATAGTGAAAACATTTGGTTGGCCGCAACCATCTGTGTTTATAAGAGAGGAAATGAATCAGTTACTGTTGAAATGCAGAAGGCTTAGATCAGCTATCATAACAGATCCATAACAATAGATTTATACAGCCCTGGCCCGCTGTATGCGATAACACCATGTAGTAAAATTAATGTAAAATAAATAGAAATCAATTCTGCGTGTTCAAAGAGATCTTTATCTTTTGTGCAGTAAAATGCTATCCATCTCTTGTACTTTACCATTTACGTAAAAGTCATCCATAATGAAGATGAATTTTGAGGACATGGCCAGAAAGTTCAAGATATTTATTTCATTTTATGCAAATATCTTCAATATATAGCAGTTTGATGAAAATCATTACTGCCATTTTCAGGAAAGTAAAACTAAGGTAGAATATTCAATGTAAACGTAATTCTGGAATGGACGACTGTCTTGTAAACCTTTGGATGATAATAAACTTCAATACCATTCTTTATTTTTGAGTTATGCTGTTCACAGACAGACACTGGAGCTAGCTTTTTCATTTTTTTCAGGGAGCGTCAGAACGTGTATTTGCAGTTAAAGTGGACGATATACCATACTTTATCTACCTGTTGGGTACGTATTAAAATATGAAACACAAAGCGGACGGCTACCTTTAACAATACACTCTTATCAGATAAGTGTTTACTGACCGACTATAGCTGTGCGTGCGCATTGCTGGTTTCACATCCACCAGACGACACATCTTAGCAGGTGTAGCTCAAGGTTCAGTACTAGCACCATTCCTCTTTAATGTATACATTTATGATCTTTCTGCTATAGCTTCAATTTGCACGGCTTTATGTGCTGATGAGATTGCTATCGTTTATTCTCACTCGAATATCCGTCATGCCATTCACGAACTGCAAACTGCGCTTGATCGACTAACACCTCTCCTGGTTATGAATCCTAACGCAACACTAACGCGACAGAGGTTAAGATCTTCTCATTACCTCCTTATTGGGGTTCTCCTTCACTAAAGCTGCTCGACGAACATGTCTCATGGTTACCTACCAGTGTGCCGGTGAAATGCCTTGGGGTGCTACTGGAAACTCGACGTACTTGGAACGCCCACATCTGTCGGCCTGTTACGCTTGCGTTTGCTTGGCTATCAAAACTGGACCCTTTACCCAACAGGCGCACTTCACATGGTTATGAATCCTCCCTTTTTCTTTACACGTTTCTAGTCCGTCCCATTTTTACCTATGTAGCTCCAATCTGGGGTGGCACCAACAAGACTAATCTCCGCCGAATGCAGGTATTACAAAACAGAGTGCACCGTACAGCTACAAATGCCCCAATGGCTTATTGTAGTTATCCAGACTTATTGAACCCTATTTTGCACAGTGGTATATTGGGCTTAGAGTTGATACATACAAATATACAACCTTAACAAAAAGTATTTTAAATACTAGAAGGAAGAAATTATGTTTTAATCTAATGCATATTAATTTAAACTATTTCAGACGTTTAAACACTGAGTTTATAAACATCATGAAGTACTTATACTGTTGTGGCTTCATTAGCAAAGCTGTGAGCGGAGCATAAAATTCAGTTCCTAGAGAGTCTAGCTTGGATATTAATTCTTGTCTTTCTCTCCAGAAAATGGGACAACAGAAAAGGAGATGAACCACAGTTTGAATTTCTTCACCACACATGCACTCGGGTTTGGATGTTAAGTGAAAGCGTAATAGGTATTCACCAAATATACCATGTCTACTTAAAAATTGTGTCAAAACAAATATTTGGTACAAGAGTTTCACATTTTCATCTGCCATATACACTAGGGAAAAATAATGTTTTTGTTTGGAGTTGTTAGCCATTGTTGGTTCCATTCTTCAAGAATATGTTGATGTATTATTCTCCTTACATTAGAAATAGGACATAAAGAGTATGTCACAGGAAGACTGGATTCTGCAGCCTTCTTAGACAAGCAATAAGCTCTCTTGTTACCTAAAATTCCACTGTGTCCTTTAAGCCATCCCATGCAAATATGTCCTAGATGGTTTTGAAGCAAGGTTCTGATTTCATGTGCTAATGAATTTAAATTGTATTTATTATTAATAGCGAGTAGAGCTGATTGTGAGTCACTAAGAATACGGGCACTGTTCCCATTAACCGTACACCATTTTATAGCTTCTTTAATTGCTAAGAGCTCCGACTGGAGTACAGAACATTCAGGTGCTAATTTAAACATGGAGTGAGTTAGTTCCGTTTGGTTTTCGTAAACAACAAAAGCACATCCTACTGCAGATATATTATCTTCAAATTGGAAACGCGAACCGTCTGTATATATGTAATATCATGAACATTACGTATTTCCTTTAAACAGGTTACAAAACTTGATGGGTGTCCTGCTGTGGTAGGATGCTCCGGGATTTGTAGTTTTAAGTGAGCCAGATAAGGCGCACATTCACGTTCATGTCTAAAATTTATAATAGTTGCTGTTGATAAACAAGTGAGAGCCAAATGTTCGATGTTAGCTATAATCTGAGCTGCACCAGTGGAGATTGTACGATATCCTCGAATTATGCGAAGGAGGAATCCCCTTTGAATTTGTGCAAGCTTTTTAACTGCCAATTTTTTGTTAAGAACATCCTGGAATGCAGATACACCATACAAAATTAGTGGCACTACAGCACCTTGATATATAATTTTAAGAGTACTAGAATTCAGATCCCAGGTGGGTCTTGTTGTTGTTACGAGGGCACCAAGGAGCTTGCTGGCTCTTTCAGCGATATAATCAAAGTGTGATCGAAATGTTAATTTACAATATAGTATAACGCCAAGGTATTTTACCGCAGATACCACCTTCAAATGCAACCAAGGGATGACACGGCCTTTCTTTTACCATCTCCAGGAGGTCCCTGGAGCTGTTACCTACAATCTTGGCGCTCACACTCGCCAACCAACTCGCCTCAAGCGACGACTACTACGTAGTGAAACACAAGAATACAAAGCAGGCGGCTGTCTTTAACATAACACTCTTATCAGATAATGGTTTACTGACCGACTGTAGCTGCTATTTTCAGTGCTAGAAGTGAGCAGTAACAAAACTTGTTTAATTTCTTTTTTTTCTTTCGTGCATTGTGACATTTTAATAGATTCTTAGGTCTGTATTCGTAGTTTAAATGTTGCCTCGTGTGGTTGTAATTCCCATCCAAAAACGAACATAAAGAAGAGACCAAATTATGTATAATGTTAAACCTTTTAATTGAGTTTAAGCTTCATTAACAAACCAGAGTAAGCAGTTTTAGTGCCGATTTTCAAAACATCACATGATGCGTAAGTTGTATATTGAGGACAGAGTTGAAGGGGAAGCGAATGAGAGAAAGAAATGGAAAATAATTTTGAGGCGAAAGACGTGTGGAAATTATAGACGCAATAGACTGTCCAATTTTAACTAATGAAAACAATAAAGAACATACCTCAATCTTAAGGCGGATATGTAACACACAAAGGACGGGCTTCAGCAACCGATGCTGAAATTACCCAAGCATCTTGTTTGTTAACATTTAATTAAAAGTTTACCATAGTTTCAGATATGTGTTTTCACAGCAAATTGCTTACCTAACATCTTGTTAACGTTTAAGACAACTGTCAATTTGGTGGTTTCTAAACGTGGTTCGATGCAATTTTGTCTGCGTCTTACAGCGCCCTCTGTGTCAATAGCAGACAGCTCGTTGAGGCATGTAATGTTCTTGATTTGTTTGAATGACGATGTCAACTGAAGAAATCTAAATGCAGAGGAACTAAGACGTTAGTTATACAATTACTTGTTCCTAAGTATAGAGTGCGACAGTGTTCCGCGATAAATTTGAGTGAAGTTCGTGTATTTCTCGCAGTTCCCGTAAACTGGTAAAGTAAAACGTCAGATATGTTTAGAATGGTTTAAAACTCGTCGCAAACACCACATTGCACGAAATTGTGTTATCGCTGATTAACGTTCAAATATATCCAAACTGCTTCTTGAAATATTTGCTTCGGAAAGCACAATATATGGTTTTAGAAATAGCAAAATCATCACCTACCGTTAAATAAAAAATTCCATTAGCAAAAAACCTGAAGTAATTAACATTTGTGATATAGGAGAGGGAGGCATATGTCTAACCTCTCGTATTTCCAAAAAAACACGTTCATGACTTCCTCTTGGAGGTATTCAATTGTATTATGACTGCTCTTTCACTAGGAATGTCATTCAAAAATGAAACTCAAAACAAACTTGGTGTGTGTTGAAAAAGAAAATGAATCTACAAACATCACATGGCAGGGAAGAAATTGTTAATATCCACAATTGTACTCCTTGATATAAAAAATGGCTGGCACACAGTTCCACGTTGCCGCTACAGTTTGAAGCAATAATAAGGGTAGCTCAGGGTTGAGCAATGAGGTCGGCCTCAGGGTATGCGTGGCTATGCATGAGTAAGGATGGTTCTAATGACACTGGAATGCAAGTTTCAAACTGGCTTAATGACTACTTCTTTGTATCACCACATCAATCTCGAAGTTGCCGACCAAGGGTTACCAATATCACTGTTTAGAGTTACTGTGTGTGAAATGCTTATTACTCGATAAAACTTAATTCGTTCTTCACGTACATATGAACTGACAAATATCTTCTCTCATCACTTCTGGTCTGCCCTCGACCAAGAGAGGAGAAGAGGATTGCCGTAATCGGCTTCACGCCGCGATTCATTTAAAAACAGTGAAGTAACGCATTCTAGAATAAGTTTGGTATATTGCTTTGCTCCAAATTTTTTCTCGTGGTTACTGTTTCATCTCCTTCACTACTGCTTTAATTATCACGACAGTTTCATGTAAATATGAAGTTAAATAAAATATAAGAAGGAAAAGGAAGAAGCAAAATGCAAATGACATCAAAATTTCGTTTGGTTTATAGCACTGCGAATTCCAAGAGCTAAACACTTCGTGTTATTGGTGGCATTGCATTATGAGTATGAACAATTGAAGGTCGCGAAAGGAAAGAGTAAAAAGAGGCAAAGAGGTTTGAACCATTTTGGTGTTGTACAAAGAGGTTTGGTTGCGTTTCACTTAATTCTATCTCGGGAGATAACAAATAGATAGAATGAAGTAAAATGATGCATAGCGTGAACAATGAACAGCAACCAAAATTTCTAATGTCAATTAAATATCAGAATATACCGTAATGAAGTTGTTTTGGTTACCAATGGCGAAGTAGCGCAATCTAGAATTAGTTTTCGTTACTACTGCCTGTTCCTGTAGACCGTTTCTTCTGATGATTTTATCATAACGATAAACAAAAATCAACATATAACTAATAAATAAACACATGATTTTGCATAACCTAAAAATTAAACCGCTACCAAAATGTGGAATATCAATTAAATGTGAAAATTCACCGCGATGATCTTGTTTCGTTTAAGAATAGTGACGTAGCGCCCTCTAGAATTAGTATTGAGTACTAGAATAGATTTCCTCTTCTGACTACCACTTCGTCTGCTTCATTACTGCCTGAAATTCATCATGAGTTAAGTTTTATTTAAATATATACACTAAAAGGTCGAATAAGGAGAAGCAAAAGAAAATGATGTTGAAGAATAAGATGAAATAAAGTGATATTAAGGCCGAAAATTTGTTTAGTTTGTAGCACAGCAAATTCTGCGAGGTAAACGCTTCTTCTTATTGGCGGCATTGCATTGGGACTTGAAACAATTGAATTCAACTAAAAAAGGAAGAGATTTTATCATGTCGGCCTCATAGCAAATATGTTTGATTGCGCTTCAGTTATTCCTATCTCGAGAAATATCAAATAAATAAAAGAATAAAAAACATATATAATGTTGTATAATGTAAACAATGGGCACAAAAAAAACGTCGAGTATCATTTAATTACCAAAATTTACTGCGTTGATCTCGCTTTATTTACGAATGACGAAGTAGCGAGATCTGGAATTAGTTTGAATAAAATTCCCTATTCTTCCAGGTTTTCTCCACAGATTACAGCTGCACATTCTGATTCATCTGCTCCACTACTGCTTAAAATTATCACGATAATTTTACACTGCCTATACATACGAGGGTTATTTAATAAAGAATGATCATAATTTTATACGGTCATAATTTTTCGCAATAAACTTCAAACTTATTATATTCTGTTATCTTAATGTGAAACAAAGACGCCGTAGTAGTTTCATGGTTAGTACTCCTGGTTCCCGCCTGTGAGAACCAGGCAAGTTCCGACACGTTCAGTATCACCTACTGCTGCAACATGGGAGGAACAATATGAGGCTTTGAAATTCTGCTTTCGTCTCAACAAATCTTCAGTTGAGGCCTATACAACGTTACAGGAGGCCTATGGAGAGTCTGTTCTTCCCTACAGCACAGCTCGAAGGTGGTTAAAAATGTTTAAAGAGAGAAGACAATCTATTTCAAAGGAAAGTGGACCCGGTGCTCCAGTTACTGATCTTACCAAAGAAAACATCAACACTGCTGTTGTCATTGTGAAAGAAGATCGACGAATTACCTTAAAATCACTTTCTGAAATACTGAACATATCATTGAGTGCCACATTTCCGTGAAGCAGGCTTGATGCTGCACCACGATGATGAGCGGCCGCATATTGCCAATGTTGTTGCTGAATATCTGGCAAACATCAACGTGAAGTCATCCCTCACCCTGCCTATAGTCCGGATTTTGCCGCATGTGACTTTTTTCTATTCACTAACTTGAAGAAGCGCCTTCGTGGGAGGCATTATCCATCATCAGAAGCAGTGGCGAAGGCTACGGAGGCGATTTTGAAGGATCTCTCAAAAGATGAATTCCAGCATGTCTTTGAAGACTGGCAGAAACGCTGGGACAAGTGCATCGCATTCAGGGGAGACTATTTTGAGCAGGGCCATCAAAATTATGAGGATGAGTAAAGGTACGATCTCCAAAGAGATATATATAGGAGTTAAACGATTAGAGCTAGTAAACTCAGTATTCCAGGCTGAACTTCTAGGTATTAAAGCAGCTTTGTAGTGGATAGAACAACAGAAAACCGGTAGCACAACTTTCACCATACATGTTGACTCAATGGCCGCTCTCCTCGTCATTGCACACAGAACAACCAACCCCTTGGCCGTTCAGCTCAGAGAAAAGATCATCACCCTAAACAAGGCACACAACGTCACTCTTCACTGGGTCAAAGGACATGCAGGTAGAGCTGATTACCTCGCTAGGATTGCTGCCAGTCACAGGACCACCTTAGACTACAAATCAAACCCCATAACTCGGGGCAAGCAGCTGCTAACCGAATACTACACTACAGTTTGGAACACCATATACACCAGATCCAACAATGCCTTTTATACCAAACTTTTAATTCCCAACATACAACACCGTCTGTCCTTATCTCTATGGCCCAATCACATAACCACACAATTCCTCACAAATCACGGCCGTTTCCAAGCCTACCTTCATAGAATGAAAATAAGAGCCTCGCCATCCTGTAACTGCACTGTAAAACACCCACAGACAGCTCTGCATTTGATGACAGAGTGCAGTAATTTTTCAAAAGATCGACCAGAAGTTTTATTTTCGGCCCCTCTACCCGTGGTTCTATGGATTCACTTCAATACAGTTCAAGTATCAGGATTCACCAAGAGCATCTACCGCACACTTGAATAATTCTGTAGGAAAAGGAAGAAGCAAACTAAAAATATAATAGAAAATTCTTTTAGTTTTAACACTGCAAATTCTGCGGGCTATACGCTTTGTCTTATTAGCGGCATTGCACTGCGATTGGAGCTTGCCAGTCTAATTCGATTACGAGTGGCGAAGCGGAGCCCTGTAGTACTAGTTTTCTGGAATATTCGCTACACTTACAGGCTTTTTCTTCCGATTACTGTCTCATGACCATAAATAATAAAGAAAAGGAATTACGCACATATATCGTTGGTATCGTGAGTTGGGACTAAAGGGATTGTAAGGTTTACTTTTATTTGGACTATTCTCTACCCTTCAGTAGACGCGATAAAGGTAAAGAAAAACTTATAAAATCAAGTTGATATTTTCTTGATAATGGATAAAATTACGTATTGGTCTAGCGAGGATTGATGCTCCTTGGAACTGGTTTAAGCTTTCCCTTACTTCTACTTTTCTCAAATGGGAGGTAGGTATTCGCTTTTTATGTTTTGGCCGTGTAAAGAGAATGGAATAAGGAAGTCAATACCATCGGAAAACCATCATCTTTATATATTCACGCACCACAGTAAAACACACACAAAAAATTTGTTAATCCGAAAGCATTAAGTTGATTTACTTATTTGTAAGTTGATACAGTCCCTGTTAGGTATAACATTGGCACAGTAACCGCGAAAGTCATATTAAATGCATTATTGAGGGCGGACAGATACCACAATAAAAATTAAGCTAAATTATAGCAAATATACTCAAACCAAACAGGCAATACCAGTGCATACTTTATTGCAAGCTCGAGAGCTGAACGTGTAATGTTCCCTGTGTTGAGCCGACAAAGGGGCATTGTTCGAGAATCACCCAAGGGTAGACCCAAGCGACAACGAGTCGTCCGTCAATGCTTTGATTTGCACATGATACGTGATGAGAGAATAGCTACCGGGTATTTAAGCTACACTTTTGCAGGCGTGCGTTTGCATTAATTACCTAGACCGTGTGGAAGAGAAAGTTGTGTGAAATACATACCTCAGAAACTCGAAATTGCGATGCAATTTAAGAGTAGGGATGAAACACAACCTATAAGGAACGAATAACAGGTCACATGACCTCTAAGGTGTTCAAATTTCGGCGAAAGGAAGGGGAAATTTTTGTAATGGCGACGTTTGATATCTGCTAGGAAAAGCACTCTGTTTTGGCGACTGAAAGGAACAACACGTACTAAAAGTTCATCAAAATCTGAGTTCAGGAATGGATGGAGCAAACATATCATATGGTTATCGAACATTCTGTGTTAGCGAGTGAAAGAAACAGCACACATTATAACATAATTAAGATGTTACCAACCTCTGTTGTTGAGTAATCCTCCAGAAATACTCTATTGCGAGAAGTAATGCTCTCGCGACGTCCAGAAACGACAACGTGTACACGGCTACATACATCACACGGCGCGGCCTAGAAATTTACAAGTTCACTCGCGACTGTGATTCAAACTAGACGTTATGTCACGCGCACAGCAAGGGCAAATCCTAAATCTCGCGGCTAATCTGCGAGTTACACCAACACAACAGTGACGAGTGGAGAGGACGACTTGTATAAATGAACTTGACATTCATCGATCGTGGTGTCTTCTATGTGATAATACCCATACACTGTCAGGACGCACCCACTCCCTGAAACCCAATCCATACAGAGCTACCCTGAGAAAAAACCCGACCTGTAGTAAACCTCGCATCCGTAGCCCTCACCCGTTACATATCCTATCACATGAGGTGTTAAGTGTCGGGAGGGCTCAACGAGGTATTTAACGGGCAAGTACCACCTCAGAATGTATTGTATTTAAATTTCGCTCCCATTTGCAGAATAAACAAGTAATGCAAATTTGTTTTATTTATATTGTGACTTTGTGGGTTCGTAGAATTAAAAGCCTGGTTTGCTGAAATTGAAAATTCTCTTTATTTCAGAAAAAATAAATTTTGTACACCCCTTACAGGCAGTAAAAATGACGTGACACACACCAGCGCAGTCCCCCGTTGCTTCACCACACGTAAACAAACAAAAGAGCTCTCTGCGCTACACTTAAACAGCCGCACACACAATTAACCACTGCGTTACACTTCAAATGTACGCACTGCTGCAGACTACAACTGTCAGTTCTCCACTAGTTGAATGGCTGGCCGCAGCTTTTTTATACCTCAACTCACTGTTTCTAGAAACTTGTGGACGCTTCAAGGCCTTTCGTGGCGCAGCGAGAAATTCCAGACTATCTCCGTCTCTTTACCTCTCGGCAAGTGATCAGCGTTAGCGCGCGCGTGGGCGAGGTTTGGGGCACTTTCTGTCTGTTTCTTCCCCGCTTCCCACTCTCTCTATCGGCGTTGGCCTACGCACGGGCCAGCAACAAGACAATGCCTGGCGACAATATAGATAATTCCAGACTGGTTTTATTGGCGGTACAAAGTTTGCCAGGTCAGCTAGTTTTACATACGAGACGTGTCCGTAAAATAAGGTCTCCAATTTTATTTAACATACAAAACATGTTTATTGTCAATGAGTGTTACATTGATGGAAAGGCGAAATTTACAGCTATTTTTCAAAGTAATCACCATTGCGATCGATGCACTTTTGCATGCGCTATGGCAGTTTTTGTATACCCTTGTCATAGCACTCTCCCGCCAAGTTGCGCAGGTAGCGCTCAACGTCGTTTTTCAAATCATCGTTGGTCTGGAAATGTGTTCCACCCAGGTGTGACTGCAACTCAAGAAATGGATGATAATCACTCGGTTCTAAGTCTGGACTGTAGGGGGGATGGCTGAGGATATCCTATCCGAAATGGGCCAGGAGATCAGCCGTTGCGTGTCAGTATGCGGATGAGCGTTGTCGTGATGAAAAATTACTCCCTTCGTCAGCATTCTCCTCCTCTCATTTTGAATCGCAAGTTGAAATTATTTAAGTCTTACAGTAGCTAGCGGCGTTTATTGTTTTGCCGGTAGGCATAAACTCGCACAACAATACACCTTTTCTGTCCCAGAACCCACAGGCCATCACTTTGCCGGCAGAAAATGTTTGTTTGAACTTTCGCGGCCCCGGCGAAGTCGAATGCCGCCACTGACGAGAACGTTCTTTAGTCTCTGGTGTTGTGTAGTACACCCAGGTTTCATCGTCAGTGACAATTGAATCCAACAATACATCGCCCCGTTCTGCATAGTGCTCCGGGAAACGGTGGGCCGCTTCAACTCGTTGCCGTTTATGGTCTTCGGTGAGCATTTTGGGGATCCACCTCGCACACACCTTGCGATAATGCAAATTTTTGGTCAATATCTTGTCAATCGTAGTCTTACTCACTTCAGGGATTAGTTCGCACAGCTCGCGAACTGTCACACGTCGATATTTAAGCATTTCTTGCTCCACTTTTGCAATTGTTTCGACTGAAACCGAAGGCCGACCAGAACGCTGTTCGTTACGGACGTCTGTACGTCAGTCTTTGAATTGTTTGACCCACTTTCGCAAATTTTTGACTTCCATACACCGTGGGCCATAGACTTCGCATAACTGAAGATGAATTTCAGTGGGGGTAGTCCCTTAGCACTCAAAAAGGAGTCACTACCCGCAACTCGCACTTGGCGGCGGAAGTGATAGGAAGCTCCATCGCAAACGACTGCCCAGCTAAGACTAATGGTTACAACGGGTTCGTTGTGGTGGAAATTTGAAGGGGGAAACCAAGGTACACCCCAGTGTTTCCGGATCTCGCGCAATAGCATTCCTCACGGCTCCAGCGCCTTGAACACCTTATTTTACGGACACGCCTCGTACAATTTATATGTTATATTTAAGGTGCATTTTGGGTAGCCCCATTTGCTGCCTGCCATTCTGTAGAGCATTGCTAGTCTTGCTGTACGGTTTTTACAACCTTTTATATGATTTTTCGATTTTAACACTGAATCTAGAGTAACTCCTAAATATTTTTATTTTCTCTTCCTTATGTGGTACTGATTTCCAGATTCGGAAGCCATCAACATAGTGTGCACATTGGATGTTTTGTAATTCATTTGGTTTGGAAGTCAAGCCATTTATCATTAAAATTATTAATTTATTGACAATAACATAATCAACTAATTAGACGAGTTGAGAAAGTTACGAGGGTGGGTCAAAAGGTAATTCCTCCTATTTTTCCCCTTAAATAAGTAAGATATGAGAAAACTTTGAATTTGACACAATTCCTCAAACCTTCTTGTGCAATGTCCTCCATTAGTAACTTCCTAAGTCATCAGGTGGCAGCACTGCATCCTCTTGCAAAATGGCTTACATCGACATTCGTATTAGACAGCGTTCTGTGATTGAATTTTTGACTGGGGAAGGTGAAACGCCATTTCGCATTGACGAAAGGCTAAAAAATTTGTATGATAATGCAACGGTGGATGTCAGCACTGTTAGACGATGGATTCGTCGCTGTAACGAAGCTGAAGGGCAAACGCCAGTGACAAATGAAAAGCGAAGTCGGTGACTGCAGTGACTCCATGCAATATTCTTTGAGTGGACGACATCGCCGGGTAACAACAGGTGAATTGTGTCGCATTACCTCCCTCAGTAAAGGCAGTGTGATGACGATTATTCAACAACTGGGTTACTCTAAAATTAATTTACGTTGGGTACCAAGAATGTTAGCCGCCCAAAACAAAGAAACAAGGAAAACAAGAGCCTCCGAACACTTGCAGTGCTTCAATTTGGAGGGAGAGGGGTTTCTGGAGAAAAAAAAATTGTTACTGGAGACGAAACGTGGGTTCATTTTTGTGAACCTGAATCAAAGAAGCAGTCAATGGAATGGAATCACACAACGTCACCGAAGAAAAAGAATTTAAAATTCAGCGGTCGGCAGGGAAGGTTATGGCGACAGTGCTCTGGGATGTAGAGGGTGTGCTTATGATTTATATTTTGGAGCAAGGATGCACAATGAATGCTGTTGAATACGTCAGAACTCTCAAAAAGCTGAAAGCACAGCTTCGCCGAGTTCGCCCAACAAAAACTATGGAGTATGTTCTTTTGTTTGCATGACAATGCAAGACCACTAACCAGCCGTAACAGCATTTCAGAAATTGAGAAATTGGGTTGGCAAGTCTTACCTCACCCCCCACACAGCCCTGACCTGGCACCATCAGACTTTCATATGTTCGGGCCACTAAAGGAAGCTCATCGTGGGATTCATTTTGAAGATGAGGAGGCTGTGAAAACGTCCGTGCGTCAATGGCTTAGGAAGCAAGACCGTATGTTTTACCACACTGGAATACATGCCCTAGTTAAAAAGTGGACCAAAACTGAGGAAAATAACGAAGATTATATTGAATAGTGACACATTAATCGTCAATGTAGATGGATTCAATTTTCTTGACAATTAAATGAGAAAAAATTTAGGAGGCATTACTTTTTGACCCACCCTCGTACATGACGGCACACATGAGGTTTTGAAAGCATGAACTTAAGATGAGAATAGCCTTAAATCAGTTTGAGGTGTTGCCACTTACAAAATCGACGATTTACGCATTTATTACGTTCTTTTATTACTTATTTACGTACAGCCTGGATGTGTGTTAATGGCAGCAAAGACAGGTGTAAGTCATCTTATAATGTCATCAGGAGACCACACCAGCTCAGACAGACCGTCTGGGAATGTGTGTGTGTGTGTGTGTAGTGTTTAACGCACGCTTTTACTACATATGGCACCGCAGGCGAAGACACTGATGATACATGAGATGAAGATGGAGCACCGGTGGAATGAGATGACGGGGGAAACCGGAGGTCCCGGAGAAAACCCGCCCCAGCGCCGTATTGTCCACGACCCGTCTGGGAATGCCAGTATTACACAGCAAAATGCAAATCACAGAGAATTATTGTTCAGATATTTATTAAATCACAACAAAATATAACTTTGCTTGGATAAGAATATTTCACGAATGAATTTCGAAGGTTCAATGGATAAATTCATTCATTCCGTGACCATGATCATCTTTGCTGGGTGGCTGTATATGGCCAGTAGGTTTTTGCTGTGTGCCCACCCGTTAAGTGTTTTACCGCAGGTAAGGTATTTGAACGGAATTTTGTAGGATGGATATGGTGTAGGTTTTGAGATTTAAAGAATTTTGTGAGGTTACAATTTGTACCTACATGATGAAAGGACAGGACAGGATGCAATTCCCTGCACTCTGGTGTTTTTAATTTAGTTTTGGGTTGGGGAGAGCTTTGTTGCCAAACAACTTAGGAGATTAAGTGGAGCTCAGCTTTAGCTGCTGTTAGGATTAGCTCTTGGGTTATCTTGGGTGCCCCAATGCCATGCGGGGGATCCGATATTGTCTAGAACGGCGTCTAGTGGGGTCATAATCTCCCCGTGATCTAACAAGGGCGCTTCTGTGAGTTGGTAAAGTTGCGTAGAATTTTGATGCCCAGCGCCTAACTTCGTCCTCCACATATGGAAGTCCCGAGGCTTCGTGAAGCAACCTGGTAGGAGAAAAGCGACCCACAGAATAGATAGACCGTAGCCCTCTATTCTGTGCACGTTGAAGCCATGCCAACCAGCTATCTGCGGCCATACCCCAGATCTCGTAGGCATACAGCATCACGGGGATTACCAGCGCTCGGAAGAGGTATAACCTCAGGCCAAGCGGCATCGAGCTCGACCCCAGCATAGGATACAGGGAAGCGATAGCTCCCTGTACCCTTGCCGCTAGGTCTCTGATGTGTTGGCGAAAGGTTAGGCCTCTATCCAATGTTACTCCAAGGTATCGGACAGAGTTAGTCCACTCTATCCTTCGACCTCGGAAGCTGAAGTTGGGGCAGTCTGCAGGGGTGTGGTGCTTAGTGAAAAGTATGGCGTGGCTTTTGTCCGGATTTACGGACATCCGCCAACGCCGACACCACTGCTGTGTGAGACGGAGGTGTCTCTGTATGGGATTGAAGGCTCTGAGTATGTGTCTGTCTTTGCAGAACAGAAGCACGTCGTCAGCGTATTGTGTCATTACGATTCGTGGTTCTGTGGGGAGATCTGCCATAAAGATGTTGAATAAGGTGGGAGATAGTACAAAGCCTTCGGGGACTCCGCCTCTCACTGGTCTAAGTGTTGATGATTTCCCCGCGACTTTGAACTTAAAGGTGCGGTGTCGTAGGAAGCTGTGTAGCATGCTGATCATCTGTGTTGGGAGCCCCAGTTGGATCAACTTATACAGTAGCCCGGCATGTCATACCGTAGAGAAGGTCTTCTCGACCTGCAGCGAAACCGCAGCCGTGAAGGTGCCTTCCTGGAAACCCAGGGCGGCGGTCTCCACCACACGCAGCACCTGCTGGGCTGTCGAGTGCCCCGGACGAAATCCAAACTGATGGACGGGAATGGCTTGAACGTCTCCCAGAATAGGGGACAAGCGGGAAAGAATCAATCTCTCGAGCACTTTCGAGAGAGTGGAAAGGAGACTGCTGTAACTGTAGCTGGAACGGTGTACCGGATTCTTTCCAGGTTTCAATATGCATATCACCCGGGCCTCCCTCCACTCACGTGGAAAGTACCCTAAGGTGAGGCACATATTGAAGACCCTAGTTAGGAAGAGAACCGCTTTGAAAGGAAGATGGCGGAGTATGAGGGGTGTCAGTCCGTCAGCCCCCCCCCCCCCCCGCCTTTTTGGTTTGAGACGCTGGAGTGCGCCTTGGACTTCACTGGGTCGGATGGTAGGGAGTGTTTCCGCATCCTCAGGAAGACGACGTAAGAAACACGTTCGGACACGTTCGGAAAAGATTTCGTCCTGGGGGTCGTCTCTTGGACACATGGTACGTTCAAGGTAGTCAGCGAACGCATTTGCTTTGGCGTGAGGTTCATAGGCCAGGCCTTGGGTGCCGTGGCTAGATGGCTCTGTTGTTAATGCTTCTGTTTCGTCTGAAAGAGGTTCCGTTTTCTGCCTGTCATTCTCATGAGCATTGCTAGTCTTTGAATCTAGAGTAACTCCTAAATATTAGTATTTTCTTTTACTTCTGTGGTACTGATTTCCAGATTCCGAAATCATCAAAACAGTGTGCACATTGGATTATTTGTTATTCATTTGGTTTGGAAGTCAGGCCATTTATCTTTAACATCATTAATTTATTGACAATAACATAAACAACTTCTTACAAGAGTTGAGAAAGTCATATGACGGCACACATGAGATTTTCAAAGTATAAAGTTAAGATGAGAATAGCATAAAATGATGCCGATTTACGCATTCGTTACGTTTATTTATTGCTTATTTACTTACAGCTTGGATGTGCATTAATACCAGCAAAGACAGCTGTACAGACGTGTGCAAATTATTAAACTCATTCATGCTTTTTTTTACATTGCTTCAGTTTAACATTCAAAATAATAGTTAACTACCGCCGTAATTTATTTCAATTTGTCCTAATTATTTTTCTTGCCGTAATATGAAGCATATTCAATGGGATTTCTCTCTTAATAATAGCTGGGAGATTTTTCTTTTACTTATAGTAATATGGTGTTAGCTCTGAATTAATAGCAGCCATTCTCTTCATGTCTGTTTATCCAACTGTTTGTTGATATTGCTTTCATTTGGTGGATGTAGTAACTGAAGATTTTTAATATTTGCCTTTATTGTGTTTTATGGCTAATATATCCTCAGTATTTATGATTAATTGATCTCTAGCCAGGTAGCATCGTGTATCCTATCCTTAGCATTCACATTGATTCAAAAGTGAGGCTATGGGTAAAAAAGCTGACTTATCCCCAAGTAAAGTAGCTGTAACTGAGAGTCTTTTGAAAGAAACTGTTTATTCACAACGTGAAATAGCTAAGAAATTGTGTATTTCACAAAAATATGTTAGTGACATTAATGAAGCTTTAACATTCGGTGAGACGTTGAACTCAAAAAGGAATGGAAAATGCAGGAGCAAAAGAAAGCTATCACCAAGGATGCAAAGAAAACTTGTGCAGGTGGCAAAGAAAAATTGAAGAGCAACCAGCATTGACCTCAGTAATCAACTAAAGCAGTACGGTACAGAAATATCAGCTTCAGTATTTCGCAGAAGATTATGTGAAGCAGGTTTACCAGCACGAAGGCCTCGTAAAAAGGCTAAACTGACACCTGAAATGTCAAAAAAGTTTAGAATGGGCCAAAGAGATGCAGTGAAATTTTGGAGAAATGTAAATGGTATGAAAATTGTATATAGCATAAAATGAAAGTATGTACATGTAAATTGTATGGAAATGAAATAAACAGCCTAAGCTTTGTTTCTCCCATTGCTGGTTTTGTTATACTATCTTTTAGAAATTTTAAAAGGCGGGGTATAAATGGAACCAAAAAAATTGATTCTGCGCACACTGCGGAAGACAAGTACACGTAACGTTCTCATCGTTACACCATTACCTACTTTACATTAAGTACTTTGTTTTATTATAAACACTACTCATAACAACACCTGAAATATAATTAAAATAACTGCTACATACTTAGTAGTCCAAAATTGGTTTTCCCTTTAATTTTGAGGTTATGAAGCATAATATATTTATTGTTATTTTTTATTTCTTGGTGATGGTCATGATGCTGTCAACAGATGAAATAATCTGGAGGAACAGGAAGTAGTTCTCGAAACTAATACTACAGGGCGCTACCTGGTCATTCGTTAACAAAACAAGATCATAGCGGTAAATTTCGATGTTTAATTGCATTCGAAAATTTTGTTACTGTTCATTGTTGACGTAATGCAACATTTTACTTACTTAGAAATAAGTGAAACGCAATAAAATTATTTGTACGACGCCAAAATGGTTCAAATCTGATTGCCTTTTGTTAAAGTCTTTCCTTTCCCGATCTTCAGTTGTTTATACTCATAATGCAATGACACCAATAAGACGAAGGGTTTAGCTTGTAGAATTCGCATTGCTAGAAGTCAAATGAATTTTATAGGTTATTTTCAATTGCTTCTTCATTTTTCTACCTAAACATATTTAACATTTATATTTACATGCATTTTAAAACTGTCGTGATAATTTTAAGCAGTAGTGAAGGAGATCAAACATTAATAAGGAAACAATGGTTGGAAAAATAAGGAATATTACTCCAAAGTAATTCCATAAGGCACCACTTCGCCATTCGTAATTGAATAGAGATCATAAGCGTAAGTGCTGGTATATTCATTTCAATTTTTCCATGTATTTGTTTATTTATTTTTCTATTTATTTTTAGTTATTTACTTCTTTATTTGTTTATATATTTAATTGCTGATTTATGTATTCACTGATTTATTTTTTATTTATCTATTATTTACTTATCTAATTATTTATATATTGATGTAAGTAGGCCTTAATCTATTTCTTTATGACCTCTTTATTTATTTATTTATTTATTTATTTATTTAATTTTTTATTTAATTTTTTGTTTGTTTGTTTGTTTGTCTGTCTGTTTGTTTGTCTGTCTGTTTGTCTGTTTGCTTGTCTGTTTGTTTGTCTGTCTATTTGTTTACTTATTTGTTTGTTTACTTATTTGTTTGTTTGCTTATTTGTTTGTTTACTTATTTGTTTGTTTACTTATTTGTTTGTTTACTGATTTGTTTGTTTACTGATTTGTTTGTTTACCGATTTGTTTGTTAACCGATTTGTTTGTTTACCGATTTGTTTGTTTACCGATTTGTTTGATTGATTGATTTGATTGATTGATTGATTGATTTGATTGATTGATTTGGTTGATTGATTTGATTGATTGATTGATTTGATTGATTTATTGATTGATTGATTTATTGATTTATTCACTCATTTCTTTAGTTATTTAGTTATTCACTCATTTATTTAGTTATTTAGTTGTTTATTTAGCTATTTATTTAGTTAATTAGTTAGTTATTTATTTAGTTAGATAATTAGTTATTTATTTAGTTAGTTAATTCGTTATTTATTTAGTTATTTATTTAGTTATTTATTTATTTATTTGGTTATTTATTTATTTATTTATTTATTTATTTATTTATTTACTTATTTATTTATTTATTTATTTATTTATTTATTTATTTATTTATTTATTTATTTATTTATTTATTTATTTATTTATTTATTTATTTATTTATTTATTTATTTATTTATTTATTTATTTATTTATTTATTTATTTATTTATTTATTTATTTATTTATTTATTTATTTATTTATTTATTTATTTATTTATTTATTTATTTATTTATTTATTTATTTATTTATTTATTTATTTATTTATTTATTTATTTATTTATTTATTTATTTATTTATTTATTTATTTATTTATTTATTTATTTATTTATTTATTTATTTATTTATTTATTTATTTATTTATTTATTTATTTATTTATTTATTTATTTATTTATTTATTTATTTATTTATTTATTTATTTATTTATTTATTTATTTATTTATTTATTTATTTATTTATTTATTTATTTATTTATTTATTTATTTATTTATTTATTTATTTATTTATTTATTTATTTATTTATTTATTTATTTATTTATTTATTTATTTATTTATTTATTTATTTATTTATTTATTTATTTATTTATTTATTTATTTATTTATTTATTTATTTATTTATTTATTTATTTATTTATTTATTTATTTATTTATTTATTTATTTATTTATTTATTTATTTATTTATTTATTTATTTATTTATTTATTTATTTATTTATTTATTTATTTATTTATTTATTTATTTATTTATTTATTTATTTATTTATTTATTTATTTATTTATTTATTTATTTATTTATTTATTTATTTATTTATTTATTTATTTATTTATTTATTTATTTATTTATTTATTTATTTATTTATTTATTTATTTATTTATTTATTTATTTATTTATTTATTTATTTATTTATTTATTTATTTATTTATTTATTTATTTATTTATTTATTTATTTATGTATTTATATATTTATTTATTTATATATTTATTTATATATATTTCTATATATATTTCTATATATTTATATATATATATTTATTTATATATATTTATATATATTTATTTATACATTTATATATATATTTATTTATTTATATATTTATATATATTTATTTATTTATGTATTTATATATATTTATTTATATATTTATATATATTTATATATATTTATTTGTTTGTTTGTTTATTATGCTAACTAGATGGAAATAACTGAAGCGCATCAACCATTTTTCTACGCCTCCCAAATGATGTAGATCTCTTTGCCCCTTTATAGTCAAAACTTCCGCGAAATTCAAATGTGTCTTGTCCGTTGAGTTTTCGCTGTGTTTTCGCTACTTTATTATCACTTACGGTTTGCGTATGATTTGCTTTTCTGTAAAGCCTTTTCGCTTTTATATACCTTCATTATTTCCCCTCACCCTTTCTTACTTTCCTCTTAACAACAGTTCTACCGATTTGCAATATTTCGTTTTCAAATGTTTTTGATAGCCGAATTAGGATCTTATAGAAAGAAACATTGTGAAAGTTTCCCCGACACGCCTAATTTCGGGAAATTCTGAACGTGTGTTTTGTGTAGGGAATTTTATATAAATTTTTAGATGTAACTCACGACTCAAACGATAAATATGGGTAATTCCTTTCCGTTTCTTTGTTTATAGTGATGATACGTAATCAGAAGGAACAATCTGGTAGAATGAGAAATGGTACTCACGACTAATGCTAGAGGATACTACTTCAACATAGGTAAAGGAAGAGAGATCATTGCAGTACATTTTGGTATTTAATTGATATTCGAAATTTTATTTGCTCTTCTTTGTTTATGTTATGCAACATTATGTACGTTGTTATTTATTTACTTATTTATTCATTTATTTAAGTGTAATGTATCAAGACAGGCATAATTGAAGCGCAATCAAGCATCTTTGCTAAGAGCCGCAAAGGATACAAGGCTCTTTGCACTTTTTTATTCCTTTCTTTCGCGATGTTCAATTGTTTCTAGTGGCAATGCAATGCCGGCCAAAAGACGAGTCGTTTATATCGTAGAATTTGCAGTACTATAAAACAAACGAATATGCAATGTTATGTTTATTTCGCTTCTTCTTATTTACTTCCTATTCCTATGCTTAGCATTCATGTTTAATTTAAACTTATCATGATCACTATTTTATGACAAATTAACTACCGTTTCCCAATTTTGTTTAAAACGTTTTCTAAATGAGATATTGTAATGTGTATGATATGTGTTACAATTTGCACCTGCATATTCATCTTCTACATTCGCATTCAGTTTTTTTCTTCTCATGTTGCACTGTTTGTCTTTAAATTTGATATATTAATATTTATAGCTATACATTATTATCATTCACAGTTTTTGTCTGATTTCCTGTTTCTTTAATTTTTTTTCTCTTTCTTTGTTTCGTTCTTGGAGTTATATCTTCGGGAGTACTCCAGGTTCTGTATTTATATCTCCAATATATTTACCAGTGTTCAAATATTTCAGTACAAATTTCATTTAAAATAATGGAGTGTAAAACATGCTAAACAAAGGCAAAAGGCACAAAAAGCTCTTCTTTAACTCAATCAATTTAAAAACGCTCTTTCTGCCATACTGGAACACTGGGCAACAGACAGGTACGTTAAAGCATCAGAAGAAGAAGAAAATACTGAAGTTGTTGTGCCTAAAGACAATAAAGATGAATAATTTTTACTCGCTACTGACCGACAGTAGGGGAGATGCGCCCAGTACCGCACACCTAAGTTTTTTTTTTCAAAATTCAAAGAAAGTTTAATGGAGAAGAAGTAGCGTGCTACTATTATCATGAAGCTAATAACATACAGAATCAGCATTAGTAATTAATATTCATAAACGCGAGTCATGTTGACTGTTAGAAACTAAAGTATATATTAGTGATAACTGCGCATCTGAAAAAGTGTTTCCCAGTACCGGACAGACGTAAACAAATATATATTTATAAATAAAGGAAAATGAACTGCGTGATAAATCGCAAGATAATTAATTATTCCTATCATAATTGTTATATTTTTGAGATAAAAACAGAACACGGTGACATGATAACATATTTTCCAAAACCTTCACTACAGATTATCAGAACAAAATAAAAATGTCTTATAACTAATGAAATATTTTTTAACACAGTGATTACATCTATAAAAATCGATGTTCTCTTGCCCTGTACATTCAATATGTGCCCAACCCTTGCACGAAACACACTGAACTCAAGCCTTGTCTGTGATTTCCAAGCAAACGATACACTCTGTAAGAACACTTCAATCGACACTGGTTTTGCTTCCAAAATTTAATTTTCTTTTAGTCTTCTAAGGCTCTTCACTATTTCCAGTTTCTGTTAGCACAGAGCTAGAGCTAGGTTATTTATTTATAGTTTTATTAATGTTAGTCTTACGTCCCTTTGCCATTGTTTTGTTCTTATTTTTTGTGCCTGTTCTTGCAATATCAACTTATACAGAGTAGATGTTAATGTATCAGCAATATATATTGCTACTCCCAGGCTCACTGATCACTCTATCACATTCTTTATTGCTTGTTTCATATTTTATTCTAACCATTTTCCTTTATTTTGTCCTCCGTGTTGACAGGAACGCCTATAAAAAAAGTAATCACATGTCAGTGCAAGTTCAGGGAATGAAAATATAACTTCGTGTACGGTACTGAGCAACTCAGACGTACGTATATATGACGTCATAGCACGGCCCGATTCTTTTAAACCGACATTTTATTTTGTGTTTGTGTACTCTGCTTAATAACAAATAATATGGGTACAAATACGTAATTAGTTCTTCACCGGACAAGGCAGCAGCAATGTCAGCAAATTATTAACAGCCCAGCTCCAACTCACTACACGACTTCTCTAGACAATAACTTCCGATTCAACCGTCAAAGAGGAGGGAAAACTTTCCGCAGGTAACAAAGATAGTTGTTTGTCTAAATACACACCATGAGCTTCTACTATGTATCGGCAACTATGAGATACTGACACCGTGCGGTATTGGGCGCATCTCTCCTATGTAGTGGAAGTATGAGTATCACATGTTTCGAACTGTTCCTTGCAGTCAGTCTAGGAATATTCTAAATTAACTTGGGCCATCCTTATCCCAATAGACCTGTTTTAGGTTATCCTGGTTGTCCCCTTTAGATTTTGCACTTCACTATCATACAATTTTGGGTCCATGTCTTTATGTAAAAAATATCTTCAGTTTTGGAAACATATACTTGGGTGCATAAAACATTTAGTAGTTCTGGGCTGACATGGTCGTGAACTATTTCACAAATTTTGAGACGGTCCATTTTCAGCTTTATATGTTCATGGAGTACAGCATGGCCATCATCTCAGTGCACAGTGTGCACAGTAGGTCGTGCAAGTTTACCAGTTGCACGCCGGAATAGTCTACCGTGCACTCCGTACCCTTCAGTGCAGTGGTGGAATGCCGATCTTGCAATTTAAATGCGCAATTGACTGTGGAACAGTAATAATTGAATTGTAATATGAAGGATATAATGGTTATAGAAATTGTTTCATTGCTCCTTTCATTATCATTCAACTATGTATCTTATTTTAATTAATAAAAAGAAATGAACAATAAATTGAAAGTTTAAACAAAATGAAAATAATCGACAATCTACTTGCAATACAGCAGTACTAAATAACAGCTCGAAGAAAAGCAATAGGCAGAACATATTACTCAGAAGTGAAACCTAGTTTTCCAGAACTTTGTTGTCCCTTTTGACACATTAGTTTTTCAAAATTAGATATCAATCTTTGTGCAGCAGCTAGTCTGATTTGACATTTTAAGTAATGATCCGACATTTGAATTATGCTGCGGTTTTTGTTTAATTTCATAACCAAAAATTTGTTTGCATATATATGAATGTATATATATATATATATATATATATATATATATATATATATATATATATCTGTGTGTGAGTGTGCGTGTGCGTGCGTGCGTGTGTGCGTGTGTGCGTGCGTGCGTGTGTGCGTGTGTGTGTCCGAACATATTCAGAAAACGAGTGGCATTTCTATGTAGTCAAGGAAATGTATTTCTTGGAAAATGTCAAAATAAATCACTCAAACTAAGTCTAATTTGTAATTTATTTTTCATTTGACAATTGCAATAGAAATCGATAAGTTCAAGTTGCTATTCAGATAGAACATTATTAACATCTGTAGAGTAAGGATCAGCAAATATTTGGAAAAATGGCTCTAATTGCACCACGTCTTGAAAGCTTTTCTGAAATTCTTGGTTCAACTCTCTTAATCTTTGAACATATTCTTGCAAGTATATGACCTGAGCAAACTGCTGAACTGTTGAGAGCTCTGTGAAATGTACCAAGTTCTTTGAGGTTAACTGTCTTTCCCATAATGAGAGCTTCGTTTTGATTGCTCTGATACTATCACCTTCTATAAAATAGAAACACCCCATGAGGGCATAAATGTAGAAGTAGAGGCCCTCCATATTACATTGCATTATCCAACCGACATTATGTTTACGAAAACAAACCGTATGAGACAAAGCAGCACTTCTGTCTCACACTGAAGTCGCACGGCACTCGTGACAGTGCACAGTGCTAGGTCATTTGCTCTAGCACAAAATCGATCCTCTTGGTGACTCTGGAATACAGCTTTAGTAGTGCATGGATCAAATTCAATGTTTTTATATGGGAAGCATAACGGCATTTCTGATTTGAGGGATGTCTTGTATATTTCTGCAAATAGGAAGACACTGTTGGAAGGTGTGTTTGTGTTTGTACATAATTGGTTAAAAAAACAGATCCTAAACGTTTTCTAGTACATTTGTTCATGGCAGTATTTGGTAGGCTTCGATTTAAAACTCACAAAGACGCTGCGAATAGAGCCTCCTCAGAAATCTTATGCAAAATTATAAAGCGTTAGCCTTTTACTACGGACGTCTGAAGAGGGAAATCAAGTTCATCTCCTTCTTTACTTATAGTATGTTTCCATTGATCCAAGCTTCAACCAGTAAACAATAGGACTTCAATTGTTTCATTGTTCTCAAAAATTGAAATAGACATATGGGTTGGGAGCAGCATCGAGACTTTCATTAAGAGATTTCTTCTCTTAGAATTTTTTAAAAATTTGAAATTTATTTTCTTCCAAACTTCCCTTAGTGTAGTTACTCTTCCATGGAACAGGTTGTTTTCTTTTGAAGTCTTATTTATAAATTATAATTTAGGTAGAAAATCCGAGCTGTACTATCGATGTGTCATTCTTCTCATCGACCAAGCATAAAATGACTGTATCACTGATAGTCTACTGGGACAATGTTTGCTCCGGGATGTCTATAAAGCTCTCACTTGATTACTCTTTAGTTTGTTCTTCTAAAATTACTTCAACTGTGCAGGAAGATAGAAGTTTGGGGACATCCTCAGGTTATTAAAAGTCCTGTACACCTTTCGATGATAAAATAGGAACATTATACAAATAAATAAATAAAACCTGATATTCTATATCCAGGTTCCTAATTCCTTATACCTGGACATAATTTCCAAATTCTTACTTATTAAAAACCAATTAACTACAAAAACACTCCAATTACACTACAACATTTTTTTCAGATCATAAAACAAAATTTAAAATCATTTAGAATAAAATAACAGATATTAACTACCACTCTACAAACAATACAAATCCTGTTACCCAGTAAACATTTAACTTGTAGCCAGTTAAATTATAAAATTACTAACTAAAATACCGGTAACCGATATTTGACGTTCTGGTAATCAATATGTTGTTAATACAAAATCATTCAAAAACTTATAAAGTAAACTTTTGAAATTCTTCAAAAACTTGACTAAAAACATATAAAGATGCAAAATTTCAAAAACAGAGGAAAAATTACATTTCAACACATTACAAAATTTTAAAATGCGAGGGCTGTTCAATAAAGAATGACAACTTTTTTTTGACAACGTAACTTTACTCATAATTTTGATGGTCCTTCTCAACATAGTCTCTCCTGAATGCGATGCACTTGTCCCAGTGTTTCTGCCAGTCTTCAAAGACATGCTGAAAACCATTTACCACAGGTTCTTCAAAATCACATACGCAGCCTTCACCACTGCTTCTGATGATGGATAATGTCTTCCACGAATTCGTTTCTTCAAGTTAGCGTATAGTAAAGGGTCAAATGGGGCTAAATCGGGACTATAGGGAGTGTGAGGGATGCACATCACGTTGATTTTTACAAGATATTCAGCAACAACGTTGGCAATATGCGGCCGCGCATTGTCGTAGTGCAGCATCAAGCTTACTTCATGGAAATGTGGTCTTTTGCGCCTAATATTGACTTGAAATGTTTTCAGGACATCCCTGTAGTATTGTCCAGTTACTCATGTGTGTGCAGGTACAACATGCTGATAAAATATTCCATGAATATCAAAGAATGAGATGACCATAACTTTCCTAGCAGAAGGAACCACTTTTGTTATTTGGGTGCTTAGTGATGAAGGAGATTTCCACAATGAGCTTTGCTGTTTTCTCTCAGGATCAAAATGATGTAGCAAAGTTTCATCAGCAGTGATTACGTTTGAAAGAAACTTCGGGTCTTCCTCTAACATCAAGTTTAACTGCATGTTACCTCCACTGCAGCGGTAGGCGATACTGAACATGTCTGAACTTATCTGGTTCTCACAGGCGGCAACCAGGAGTACCAACAATGAAACTATTACGGCGTGTTTGTTTCATATTAAGCTAACAGAATTTAATAAGTTTAAATTGTAGTGCGTAAAATTATGACCGTAAAGTGTTATGATCATTCTTGATTGAGTAGCTCTCGTAATTAAATATAATCATTATAATTATTTAAACATCATTTAAAATTAACTATTCAAAACAAAAATTACATAACATTTCAAACTTATGCTAATAGAACAAAGTCCTCATAATACATTAAAATCGCTTAAAAATTTTTAAAAAGGAACATTATACAGTTAACTGGAGATTCAAACTCACGTATTAATTATTAGGATATAATTTCCCTGACTATTCGGTTTACTCACGCAGAGGCATCAACGGTGTTCAGATAGAATACCTTGGGGTTTTCCAGACACAGACTGATATAAAAATAATGGTGTGAATAATGATGATGGTGGTGGTGGTGGTGGTGGCGGTGATGGTGGTGGTGGTGGTGGCGGTGATGGTGGCGGTGGCGGTGGCGGTGGCGGTGGCGGCGGCGGCGGCGGCGGTGGCGGTGGCGGTGGCGGTGGCGGTGGCGGCGGTGGTGGTGGTGATAGTCGTCGTCGTCGTCGTCGTCATCATCAGCATCATACCCGCCTTGGTAGCGTGGTGGTAGCATGTCTGCCTCACGTTCAAGAGGTCTCGAGTTTGAGTCTCGGTCAGGGTGAGTTACCTGGATAAGGCTTTTTCCCGGGGTTTTCCCTTATCCTTAAAGACGAATGTTGGGTAACTCTAAGCTCTATGGACCCCGGGTTTATTTGAGCACCATATCACCCACTTCATTCATCGTCCGATACGACTTGACGTTGGAGGACGTAAATTACAACAACAAAAAATCATCATCATAATAATAAGAACAACAATAACAACATTGTATAATTTCTTGTTGCAGTGTATACCATATTACGTAATGATTACTGCATTAAACTAGAGAGAACAAACTCAGTTTATAAAATCTCAGAATTGTTTAAATTGCTATTAACCTCTTTGTTACGAGCCCCAAAGAATAGAGAGCACTTTGCCTCTTTTGGTCTTTCGCGATATTCAATTGTTTCTAATCCCAATGCAGTCGTTTCCTGGTAGCGGTCGTGTCAACACGTTGGGCCGCACCGCTCTGAGACCAGGCTAGCAGTGTACAAGTATTTCTCGATTCTTTCAAAATGGAAACAAAAGTAGTGCGTGTTTATACTATAAAAGCAACGTTTAATCCAACACAAACGAGGCCCTCTGTACTGGATATACACAACTGCGGGGATGACGAACTTAAGGTACGTATCGATGAATTGCAAACTTTACAGCTTGTAGGCAAAGAAAATGCAGTCTACTTAAAATTTAAAACCAATATCAGTTATGAAAATCACTTGCGCAGACATGCTGGAGAAGCAAAAGTAGCTCTGATGAATGGGGAAAAGGTTGATGTGGTTATCACTCCGGCTGATAAGGAATTTACAACAGTCAGATTATACAATATTCCACCGGAAATTTCTGATGACCGAATTACGAATGTATTACAAAATTATGGGACTGTGCACATGGTCAAAAGGGACAACTGGACAGTCAAATGGAAATTTGCTAATGTAGAGATAGGCATAAGACTCGCGCAAATGGTAATTACGAAACCCATTCCCTCGAGCTTACTTATAGGGAAATGTGAGCCATTTGTCACGTATTTAGGACAGGAACAAACCTGCTTTATATGTGGCAGTTCAACTCATATAAGGCAACATTGCCCTCAACGTTTGCAATTCGTCCAACCTGCACCTGCTAAGAGAACGTTTAGTGGATTATTTTCTGCGGTGGCCCACAGCATAGAGCCAACTGAAGGGTCCTCACAAAGTCGGGGAATGGAACCTAACCATCTGCAGTAAAGTATTCCTGCCCCACAGGATGACTTTAAGTTGCCGGAAGTAAGTGGTAAGGTGTGCAGTCCACTTGACAAGGAGGGTGCGCCATACACCTCTTCGGATACTTAAATGTTGATGGAATGTGTTGCCCGGCCGGTATCGGTTCGATATACACAAATCAAAGGGAAGGGCGGAGTCGAATTGGCCGTGGATGTTGACACTGACACAGCTGAAGATGATTCTGTTGGTGAGAGGGCAAAGTGCAGCAATAGTGACGCGGACAGCCTACAGGTAAACAAACCCCCGGGAAAAAAGAAGAAAGGCAGAAGTCGTGGTTCGGTGGTTTTCAGCGGCGAGTCGGAACATAAACAAACAACACCCAAGGGCACCACTGCTGAAGATATGGGCACAACTCACGAACTGCGGTTACGAAAGAAAGCTCCTACAGCAATTATGACTTGGAATGAAGAAGTTGAGGTTTTCCATGATCAGGAACATATGAATAAGGACGGTGGGCAGGCAGATGCGTCGTTATTTATGGAAACAACCGGAGATTCCACTCGCAAACCAGTATCCTCTTATAGTTCTACGGATGTAAACATGGTTTCCCTTTGCTTAAACCGAAGGCTCTTCTGAATGTCGTGCTTTCCTTTTAGTTTTCATATGGCGCTGAGCTTGACGGTAATAACCTTAAATTTCAATGGTAATTACTTCTCTACGAAAATGGCGATGCTACAGTCCTTTTTAGCAGTTAATGACGTTCATGTACTCTTTCTCCAGGAGGTAAAAACTCTTGATTTTTCAGTTATTAGACATTATAATACATATGTCAATAAGGGAAGTGAATCATTGGGCACCGCCATTTTAACTAAATCAGGCATTGAATTAACTTCCGTTGAAAAACTGCCTACCGGAAGAGGAATAAGTGGAGTATATAAAAATGTTCTTTTTGTTAATATTTATGCACCATCAGGCTCTAATAATACAAGGAAAGGAATTCGTTTTTTCAGTTGGATCTTCCATATCTCCTGCGTTCCTTACCACAGTGTTATATACTTGGTGGGGATTTTAATTGTGTTGTGCGGGCAGCAGATTTTACTGGGACATTTCGACCGAGTAATACTTTAAATGAGCTAATCACAGTGATGCAAATGTGTGATGTGTGGCTACAGGTGCATTCATTTGTACGATATACACATTATACAGGAAGCTCAGCGGCAAGATTGTATCGCATGTATATTCCCGCCCGCCTGCAAAGTTACATACAAGCTGTTGAACTCATACCAGTAACCTTTAGTGATCATGAGGCTGTCAGTATGCATATTTCCTTAAATTTGTATTTTATTGCACAGGGACGTTCATATTGGAAACTTACTACCTCTTTACTGACTGATCCCACAATGACAGCCAGATTTGCAGCGGTATGGATGGTGTGGAAGTCGCGCTTGCCATCCTTCCCCAATTATACAGAATGGTGGGAGCGTCTTGATAAGCCACAAATCAAACGATTCTTTCAACAATGCTCCTATGCTAAACGCAAAGATGAGGAAAATTTTATCAATTTTTATTTTCGTTGTATTCGTGAGTTGCATAATGCTTATCAACCAACAACAGACAGTGGGATGCGTTTGAAACAACTCAAAGCAAAAATTCGTACGATTTATCACAAACGAATGGAAGGGATTCAACTTCGCAGTGGAGATGCAACAACAATCGGTGATAAACGGATCGGATTTTATCATCTGCTGAAATTGAGCAAGAGACGTCAAAGCAACACGATTAAGCAACTCCAATTGGATGGGATTGAGGAGACGACCCAGCATGAAATCAGTGCTGCCTTCTATAGGCATTTTTCTTCCCTGTTCAGCGAGTCTACTGGAGAAGTGGCCAGTTTACAACATGTGAATTTCCCATCGCTGCCAAAAGTAACTTCGGAAGAGAATAGTGCATTAGAGCAGCCCATTTCAAAGGAGGAACAGTATGAAGCCTTGAAACAAGGAAAAACATCTAAAACAACCGGTTCTGATGGCATACCGCATGAGTTGTGTGCAGCTTTTGGGATGTTATTGTTGATGATTTAGTTTTTCTGTTTAATTGTATAGTACAGCACAAACAATTATGTGTGTCAAAACAGAAGGGTGTTATAGTGCTCATCAGCAAGAAACGAGATAAAGCTCAGGTTACTAATTACAGACCAATTACTTTATCGAATTATGATTATAAGTTATTGGCCAGAATAGTAATCAATCGAATTCGGCCTTTACTTGATAGGTTGCTTCATCCAGCACAGGCATGTGGAACTTCTGGTCGCTCTATCTATGATTTAACGTGTTCTCTACGGGATTCTGTAGCCTATTGTGGATATACTGGAAAACAAGCAGGTATAGCCTCGCTGGATTTTAAGAATGCATTTGATAGCATGTATCATCGGTACTTGTTTCAGATCCTGAAGTGGCATGAATTTTCTGAAAAGGTTATATCCGTCATAAAGTGGTACTTGGCACAAATACTTCCCATACCGAAGCAACATCATGGGCAAATTACTGCAGCGGTTGGTTGATATATATGGCAGGGGAATATTTTCAAAGTGCCTGTGACAACCCTTTATCAGCAACCGAAAGATGGTGGTATTGGTCTTTGGAATATAGTGCTAAAATGTAGAGCGCTTCACTTTAGTCGGAACTACATACTACAACACCAAGACTGTACCTTCTCCAGCAAGTGGATACAATATTGGATTACTACTGTCGGACTAGACGCCCCACTAGATGTTTGATGGATTCCAACAACCCTAGACTATATGCAAAGCTATGTGCATGACCGAAGTTATCTTCTGACCGCAACTGACTACACCTCGAAGAAAATCTATGAGCTATTGATGCTTCCCTGTAAGGCTTCTGCTATGCACATATCCAGGAATTGGAGAGTGGACACTCACTATTCAGCTATGTTCTCTAACATCTCATCGAAACATCTGCCGCCAAGACTTCGATCCCTATGGTTTATGGTTGTACATGATATCCTGACCACCCGCAGTGGTTTACATAGGATACGGCTCTCAGATTCAAGTAAGTGTATGAAGTGTGATGGGGAGGATACCATACAGCATAGTCTTTATAAATGCGCAGTTGTGGCGCCGATTAAGGGACGCATTTTGAAGTATTTACAGCAACTCCGTTTGACCCGATATGACTGATGTACCCCACACATTCTTCTCGAACTTTGTGATCACTCCGTCTGACAGACATAGGTTTTGCGTGTGGTTACTAGCTCATACAGTGTATTATCTACTGCAATATTCGGAGTATGTGAATCCTTTTGAATATGTGAGTTATCTGAAAACAGAGCATGCTAAGCTCTTTGGAGTTAGAAAATCTGCCAAGTTTTATAAGGCATATAAATTTTTTTGAACGAAGGTAATTGTTTCTGTAGTTTATTTAGTAATTTCGTTTCACTGTCAAAAAAGTTCGTTCTCTCATTTGTTCTTGTCCAAATTATAAATATCAGGATGTGAAATAAATGTGTTATAAAAATGCAATGCTGCCAACAAGACGGAGCGTTTACCTCGCAAAATTTGCAGTGCTAAAACGTAAACGAATTTTCCCTCTTATTTTCGCTTTACTTCTTCTTGCTCTTCTTCTTCGACCGTTCAACATACCTAGTTTAGTACTACTTAAAATGATCATGATAAACCTTGGGCAGTAATGAAGCAGATGAAGCAGTAATGAGAAGAGGAAATCTGAGGGATTTGCGAATAGTACTCAATACTAATTCTAAAGGGTGCTACTTGGCTATTCTTAAACCAAACAAGATTATCGTGGTGACTTTTTATATTTACTTGATATTCCACATTTTGGTAGCGTTTTAGGTTATGCAACATCATATGTTTATTTATTTTTTATTTGTTGTTTTTTGTTTATGATCATGATGCTATCATCAGAAGAAACAATCTGGAAGAACAGGAAGTAGTACTCAAAACAAACTAGTGGGCACCACCCCGCCATTCCTAAACAAAACAAGAGCATCGCGGTAAATCTTGATATTCAATTGACATTCTACATTATGGTTGCTGTTCATTGTTCACCCTATGCAACATTTTATTTCCTTGTATTTATTTGATATCTCCCGGGATAGAACTACTGTCCGGCCGTTCTATCTCCGGCTCTGACATTTCTCGAGAGGGGGAAGCAGGCTGTTGCCAGTTCTTTAGCGGGTATTTCAAGCAGAGGAGTAATGCGTATTTTAAATATTTCAGTACTTGCATATTACACGAACCAGGAGCCATATTATTATAATAGCGATAATAATAGGACTTACGAACATTAAAAATCGGAATTCACACACGCAAAATATAAGCAAAGAAAGTTTACCAGCGCAAGCAGCTAAAACCACGTGGCTCAAACAAATTTAACCTGGCAACACAGTGTTGGGTTCGGTAGTCACGCATAGCAGCGACAATGCTGATTGGCGCTAGCAGACAGTTTTAACTTCCTGACCACAACACCGGATGTAGAGATTCCCAGTACTACCAACAGATGCTGTTAGTGTGTGTGAAAGGTGTGAACGAAATATTCGAATAGAGTGGTGTTGTAATAAATATCTTGCATGGTAATGAAATTGTAAGTTGTATTTCAGTGTTTTAAAGCTAATATAGTCCTATATTTTCATTCTAAAGATAATTTTGAGGATGTGTTTTCAATTGCTCATTACTGTATGTTGGTACTATTAACCTCCCCCCCTCCACCTCTTGCAGACGTCAGAGCCGGAGATACAACGGCCGGACTATAAGTGAAACGCAATCAAACCTCTTTGTTCGGTGCCAAAACGGTCAAATCTCTTTGCCGCCTTTTACTGTTTCCTTTCACGTTGTTCAACTGTTTATACTCATAATGCAATGGCGCCAATAAGTAGGATCGTTTAGCTCCTAGAATTTGCAGTGCTATGAGCCAAACAATTGTCAATGCTTCTACTCTTTCCCCCCTATATCTTTTAAAACATTCATAGCTACCAACATTTTTAAATTATCGTGATAATATTAAGCAATAGTAAAGGAAATGAAGCAGTAATCAGGAGTAAAAGATCTGGAAGAATAGGGAATTATACTCCAAACTAATTCCAGAGGGCTCCACTTCGTCATTCGTAATTGAATCGAAATCATAACAGTAATTTCTGATATTTAATTTACATTCGACATTTTGATAGACTTATATTGATGATCTATTGAAATTTATTATTTATTAACTTTATTCATTAATTTATGTATTTGTGTTTATTAACATATTACTTTATTTGTTTATTTATTTGTTATGCTACCTAGATATAAACAACTGAAGCACAATCAACCATCTTTCTACGACACCCAAATGATTTCAAATCTCTTTGCCCTTTTTACACAATACTTCTGCGATCCTCAAATTTTTTGTCAGTTGAATTTTAGCTGTGTTTTAGCTACTTTATTATCATTCAGAGTTTTCGTCTGATTTGCATTTGTGTTAACCGTTTTTCTCAACTTTGTACCTTCTTCATTTTTCCTCTTCCTTTCTTACTTTCCACTTAAAAATAATTATACCGATTTGGCAATGATTATTCTGCTTTGGAGTAAAATAGGACCTGAAGCTTTCCTGGAGACGAATGCGCTGACTTTCTTCTCGGGCAGCCAGCCAGATGAAATGATTAGATATCAACGTTTCGGGAGTGTGCATCTCTCCCATCATCAGGATATTTATAAAATGTTATAAACAAAAATGAAATACTGCATATAACACAACTATAAACAAAGACAAAGCACTATAAAAATTGGCATTACTGAACAAAAGACTGTTTTTAGTAAATTAAATGCCAGGCCAGGAGATGGCGTGAGTATAGAAAATTGTGTCAAAAATAGCCATTACCTTATACATTTTCATTTTTGTATCACTTCTCACTCTGTTTTTAAAAGTTCTTTGGATTGTCCCACATATTGCTCGGAATATGTTTACTTTTTCTTCTATATCAGCATTGTTTCTAAAACTTATGTTACATCCTAAATATTTAAAACTCGATATTTGTTCTAAAATCTTATTTCCTATAACAATTTTTCATCTTACATTATAATTTCCTTTAAAACTATAATTTTTTATTTTTCTTCTGATATTTTAAAGTTATACTTGTGCACTATATTATTTAGAATATTCATTGAGTTTTGCAATTGATTTTCATTCCGATGAATCAATATTTGGTCAACCGCAAACAGCAGGGTATTAATACAAATATTTTATTTTATTTTGATTCCTGGTCTACTAAAATCTTCCATTCATTTAGAATATCGTTCATATACATACTAAAAAGAGTAGGTGATAAGCTACACCCTTGTCTTAGTCCAGTATTGGTAGAAATGTTGTTCTGTTAACCTATCCCCAGTATCAATTCTTATAGTTGTATTTGTGTATATGCCTTTCATTGCATTAATAATATGTGGTGAGTAACCCTTACTTTCCAATATTTTCCACAGTTTTGATCTATTTATTATTTCAAAAGCCTTTTCCAGGTCAATGAATGCGATATGTGTTTCCAAATTCTTTTCCCTTCGTTGTTCAATTATTTGATTAAGAACAAATACGTTATATGTCCAGGATTGGCAGTTGCGGAATCCAATCTGCTCTTCTCCTATAAGGCGTTTTGTAATAGTTTTTCAGTCAACTAATGAAGCACTTAAATCACTCATAAGGACTTAAAAATAAACTTATGTTTAATCCCTACAAAACCTTGGCGATGATTGTCACCAGAAGAAGAAAAATGGAGCCCATTATTCTTACCATGAATAACGTCAACTTGAAGGTGTTATCTACGGTAAAATACCTTGGCGTTATACTATAGTGTAAATTAACATGTCGATAACACTTTGATTCTATTGCTGAAAGAGCCAGCAAGCTCCTTGGTGCCTTCGCAACAACAAGACCAACCTGGGGTCTGATTTAGTATTCTTAAAATTATATATCAAGGTGCTCTAGTGACCCTAATTTTGTATGGTGTATCTGCATTCCAAAATGTTATTAATAAAAATGGGCAGTTAAAATACTTGCACAAATCTGAAGGAGATTCCTGCTTCGCATAATTCAAGGATATCGTACAATGTCCACTGATGCAGCTCAGATTATAGCTAACATCGATCCTTTGGCTCTCACTGGTTTATCAACAGCAACTATTACAAATTTAAGACATGAACGCGAATGTGCGTCTTATCTGTCTCACTTAAAACTACAAATCCCGGAGCATCCTACCACAGCAGGACACCCATCAAGTTTTGTAACCTGTTTAAAGGAAATGTGTAATTTTCATGATTGTTACATATATACAGACGGTTCGCGTTGTCAATTTAAAGATAATATATCTACAGTAGGATGTATTTTTGTTGTTTATGAAAACCAACCGGAACTTAGTCACTCCATGTTTAAACTGTCACCTGAATATTCTGTATTCCAGTCGGAGCTCTTAGAAATTAAAGAAGCTATAAAATGGTGTAATGTTAATGGGATCAGTTCCCGTATTCTTAGTGATTCACAATAAGCTCTACTCGCTATTAATGATAAATAAAATTTAAATTAATTAGCACAGGAAATCAGAACCGTGCTTCAAAACCATCCAGGATATATTTGCATGGGATGGCTTAAAGGACACAGTGGAAGTTTAGGTAACGAGAGAGCTGATTGCTTGCCTAAGAAGGCTGCAGAATCCAATCTTCCTGTGACATACTCTTTATGTCCTATTTCTAATGTAAGGAGAATAATACATCAACATATTCTTGAAGAATGGAACCAACAATGGCTAACAACTCCAAATGGAAGTTTAACAAAGACATTATTTTTCCCTGGTGTATATGACAGAAGAAAATGTGAAACTCTTGTACCAAATTTTGTTTAGACACAATTTTTAAGTAGACATGGTAAATTTGGTGAATACTTATCACGCTTTCACTTAACATCCAACCCCGAGAGCATGTGTGGTGAAGAAATTCAAACTGTGGTTCATCTCCTTTTCTGTTGTCCCATATTCTGTAGAGAAAGACAAGAATTAATATTCAAGCTAGATTCTCTAGGAACTGAATTTTCTGCTCCGCCCACATCTTTGCTAATGAAGCCACAACAGTGTAAGTACTTCATGATGTTTATAAGTTCAGTGTTTAAACGTCTGAAATAGTTTAAATTAATATGCATTAGATTAAAACATCATTTCTATCTTCTCGTATTTAAAATATTTTGTCAAAATTGTATATTTTTATGTATCAACTCTAACCCTAATATACCGCTGTGTAAAACAGGGTTACATGAATCTGGAGGAAAAAATATGTATTCAGTCTATTATTTATTATTTTAGTATATATTTTGTAACTTGTGTTCATTAAACAGAGTTACAAATTGTTATATTCATTAATAACACTAATGTTATTTCTCTTTTTCCGCGGACCTCTAAAATACCGAGCCCGCCCGCATTTCAGGCCCTGCAAGCAATAACGTTACGCCCCTGATTCCCAGACGGCCTGTCTGAGTTAGAGTCGTCTCCTGAGGACATCATAAGATGACTACCACATTTCTCCTCCACTATTAATGCACACACGGATTGTGCAGTGATATACGTAAATCGGTGATTTTGTAAGTCGTCACATCTCAAATATATGTTAGGAAATTCTCATCATAACGTTATACGAGGGCTGTTCAATAAAGAATGATCATAATTATCACGGTTATATTTTTGCCCACTAAAATTCAATCGTATCATATTCTGTCAGCTTAATGTGAAACAAACACGCCATAGTAGTTTCGTTTTAGGTACTCCTGGTTCCCGCCTGTGAGAACCAGGCAAGTTCAGACATGTTCAGTATCGCCTACCGCTGCAATAGAGGTAACATGCAGTTAAAGTTGAGTTCAGAGGAAAATCCGGAGTTTCTTCCAAACGTAATCACTGCTGATGAAACTTGGCTACATCATTTTGATCCTGAGAGCAAACAGCAAAGCTTAGTATGGAAATCTCCTTCATCACCAACCCCCCAATAAAGCGAAAGTGGTCGCTTCTGCTGGGAAAATTATGGTTATCTTATTCTTCGATATTCATGGAATTGCTTATCAGCATGTTGTACCTGCACACACATCAGTAACTGGAAAATACTACAGAGATGTTCTTAAAACATTACAAGTCCATATCAGGCGCAAAAGACCACATTTCCCTGAAGCAGGCTGGATGCTGCACCACGAAAATGCGTGGCGGCATATTGCCAATGTTGTTGCTGAATATCTTGCAAAAATCAACGTAAACTGCATCCCTCACCCTCCCTATACTGAGGATTTAGCTCCATGTGACTTTTTCCTATTCCCTAACTGCAAGAAACGCCTTCGTGGGAGGCATTATCAATCATCAGAAGCAGTAGTGAAGGCTGCGGAGGTTATTTTGAAGGATATCTCAAAATTGTTTCAAGCATGCCTTTGAAGACTGACATAAACGCAGGGACAAGTACATCTCATTCAGGGGAGACTATTTTGAGAAGTACCATCAAAATTATGAGGATAAGTGAAGGTACGTTGTCAAATAAAATTGTGATCATTGTTTATTGAACAGCCCTCGTACCTTCAAAATCTCACGTGGGAAGCCACATAACTTTCTCTACTCTTGTACAAGGCAATAAATGTGAATGTTATTTGTGTTAATTATATCTGATCTACAACTCAAACTAAATGGATTACAAAGCATTCAATGTGCGCATTGTGTTGATGACCTATCAATCTGGACAACGCTACTACAGATGGAACATGTACAACTATTTAATCACATGAAGGCAGCATTCCAAAAAGTGCCACTATGTATGGAAGCTAAGGAAACTAATTTGAAATGTTTATATTAAACTATTCTCCATAACTACTTCCCATAGTTCCTAATAACTTAAATATTAAAGAAACAAAAGGCTACAAATGTTCGGGAGTTACTGTACATTCAAAGCTAAAAATGGAATAAAAACAAAACAATAGCACAAAATGTACAGTAAAGACTAACAATGCTCAAAATAATGGCAGGCAGCAAATGGGGCTACTCAACAAGCACCTTAAGTATAACATATCAATTTAACATAATTCTGGGGTGATGCATCTGTGAAATTTGACCAAAAAACCTGAAAAATTGAAAAAATTGGTTTTTGCATGTTAAATTAGTATGGACTTCAATCTTTGTGAAAAGCCATTACACTTTGCGTTTTAGGCATTTAAACCCTGAAGTGTGTGACCATATAAATGCCCGTGCGCATGGTTCGCACCTGCCACGCCCACAGAAACATGTGCTTTCGAAATTGCTATGTCCATATACTTTGCTAAGTTTGAATTTAGGGCCCTTCTGTGATAGAAAAGTTCTGTTTTGTATATCCTGTTTTGGCCAGACTGCTCAGTAAGGTTTTTGTAGTAAAAATGCATACAGTTTACCGCCTATTTTTTTGTTTTCTGCTGAGAAATGACATACAACTGGTTGTGTTGATGCTTTGAAATATAGTTTTCTTTTATTGTTACAGAGCTTGTTAGTTGTTTTTGCTTCTTTTAGTGTTACAGGACTCTACTACTAATGTGGTACATTACAAATAATAGCTTTCAAAAGATAGAGTAAACATGAAAAATTCAATGCCATGGTCGGGATTTGAATCACGGATCTCCTGGTTTCCGTCCAGTGGCTCTTACCCTTTGAGCTACCATGGCCAACGTGCCATCCTGACATTAAATTCTCCATTTGACTCATTTTTCCCCGGTAGACCACTAGGGGCTCTCGTATACGAGATACACCGTTTGTGGCGACTTACTATTGTAAGTACTTAAGTCCCAGGCTTCATCATTTAACTCTTATTATTTTGGTTAATTGATGGAAATTAATAATCTCTTCACACTAGCCGTATATAGGCTAAGGTTGTTGATAGAGTCAACATGAAAAGTTCAATGCCATGGCCGGGATTTGAACCACGGACGTCCTGGTTTCCGTCCAATCGCTTTACCCCACTGAGCTACTATTTTCAACGTGCCGTCCTGGCTTTAAATTCCCCATTTGACTCATATATTTCCCCGGTAAACCACTAGGGGCTCTCGCATCCGAGATATACCATTTGTGGCGACTTACTATCGTAAGTACTAAAGTTCCAGGCTTCATCATTTAACTCTTATTATTTTGGTTAATTGATGTAAGTTAATCATCCCTTCATTTTATTTGTAGTTTACGTCCTCCAACGTTCAGTCATATCGCACGATGGATGAAACTGGTGAAATGATGCTCAAATGAGGCCGGGGTCCAGGGAGCTTATAGTTACTCGACATTCGTCTATCAGGATGAGGGAAAGCCCCGGAAAAACTTTATCCAGGTAACTCGCCTTAACCGAGATTCGAACTCGGGACCTCTTGAACGTGAGGCAGACATGCTGCCACCACGCTACCGAGGCGGGTATCATCTCTTCACACTAGCCATATATAGGCTAAGGATTTTGAACCATAGTCAACATGAAAAATTCAATGCCATGGCCGTGATTTGAACCACGGATCTCCTGGTTTCCGTCCAGTCGCTCTAACCCAGTGAGCTACCATGGGCAACGTGCCGTCCCAGCATTAAATTCTCAATTTGACTCGTATATTTCGCCGCTAAACCACTATAACTATAACTATACGAGACAAATGAAGAATTTAATGCCAGGACTGTCTTTTACTGTGCTGCGTAAATATATAATGTTGATTATGATTTAGCTACTTCATTATCCTTCATAGTTTGTTTATGGTTTTCTATTCTTTTATACTCTTTTTATTTTGTGCTTTCCTTCCTTTATCTCTTTCTTTCTTTGTTTCCTTTCACTTAAGGTCTGATTCGGCAATAGAGTTTTGTTTTAAAACGTTTGAATGGAATGTTTCGACGAATTAGATTTTTATGAAAATGTTTAAATTCGAAGATTTTGAACGCATTTTTTCCTGTAGGGCTCTTCTTTAGACCTAGCTCAGACTCAAATACCACATATGTATAATTCCTTTTGTTGTTTGTTTATGGTGATGATGCAGTAATCAGAAGAAGAGGTCTAGAAGAATAGGAAATATTACTCTAAACTGATTCTGTAGGGTGCTACTTCGCCATTTAAACGAAACGAGGTCATCGCGGTAAATTTTTTTATATATATGATACCGCCATTATTTTGTGTAATTTACGTCCTACAACGTTAAGTCATATCGGATGGTGAATGAAATGGTTGAAATGATGCTCAAATGAGTCTAGGGTCCATGAAGCTTAGAGTTACCCGACATTCGTCTTGAAAGATGAGGGAAAACCCCGGAAAAACCTTATCCAGATAACTCACCCTGATCGAGATTCGAACTCGGGACCTCTTGAAGGTGAGGCAGACACGCTACCATCTACCATTTTTGTTGTTGCTGTTCAATGTTTATGTTATGCAATAATATGAAAGTTTTTTTCTTGTTTATTCACTTATTTATTCATTCATTTATTTGTTATCTCCCGAGATATAAATAACTAAAAGGCAATCAGCCGTCTTTGCTAAGAGCCCCAAATGATAACATTTCTTTGTCTTTTTTTTTTTAAATCTATTTCTTCGTGATATTCAATTGTTTCTAGTCCCAATGCAATGTCGCCAATAAACGAAGCTTTTACCTCGCAGAGCTTGAATGAGAGAATGATTGTGGCTTGGGACGCTCAACAGCACCGTCATCAGCGCCCCTAAAAAACTAATCATGCTAAAACTAGATTAAAAGGCCTAAGTTTTGTCCAGCCTAAATAAAACACACACACACACACACACACACACACACACACACACACACACACACACACACACACACACACACACACACATCTCGTGCGTCAAAACTAAAACAGACTCAAAAACATACAACAGTTAAAACGGATAAAAAGTTAAACGCTAAATTGAAGACATACCCTCAAAATAAAAAAATTGCGATAATTGCTGCCCTCTGTTGCTACAACAGAGAGCTATCTTTTCTAGTGTTTGTCTGTCCTCCAGCAATCTCGCTAAATAGCGAGAGGTGAAGCTCTTGCGTTTCGTGTTATCCTTTACGTATAAGGTCAAAAATGGGTTAACCTGTTCATGCTCTGTGCCTCCCATCTAGTGGCACTCATGGTAACTAACATCTAAACAGGATAACCAACATAGCTACAAACGTTTTAAATGACTGTGTCCTTTCAGTTTAACTATCATTATATGTTATGAAACGAGCATATTTTTAGTTATAAGAATAAAGCGATACATGGGAAATAGACAAGTATTTAGCCCACTTCATAAGTAATAACTACCAGAAACCGTAGTGCTTCAACAGTGCGTTATGTTGGTAAACTCTACTGTGTATGTAAACAAACAATGGCGGAACTAGAAGAGGCAAAAATGAATAAGAACGTGAAAAGTGTTGAAATTATCGGAAAAGGAAGTGCAATCCAGAAAACTGGTGTAAAGAAGTTGAGAAGAAGAAACGAAATCGTGGGGAAGCGTATAAAACCTGGAATGGTGTTGCAAAAATGCCAAAATCGCAAGCTTAAAGTTGTGATTGTGCAAGAAAGTGTTTCAATAATTTTCTCGCGACTGCGCGGGAGAAAATATTTCTTGATTTTTGGAATTTGTGTAACAATGATTTACAAAATACGTACATTTTGGTTGTGTGAACATAAATCCTGTTAAAAGAAGATACATAGATCATCCAGAAAACAGTAGGAGACAGGCTCCTAACATGTACCGCGTTACTTTTCGTGAAATTGACATGCCAATGTGCAAGAAGGCATTTTCCGGCAATCTTTGTTATAAGCAGTGGATGACTGTCTCAAGTAATTCAGCAGGGGAAAAAAAATGTCTCTCCTCAGGTATGTACGTATTTCATTTTTTATCACATACTCCTATATAAAGCTATGAGATAACTTATGAGATAGTGATAGGATTTGGTTTTGCAATCTTGGTGTTATAGTAAATCCCAGGTTTTAAATAGCAAATAGTACGTGAAAGTATTACTGTTAAAGGGGGACAAGCGAGAAAGACACAACAATCGACCAAATAAGTGCAGTGATGAAGATTTGGATTTTGCACGGGCTCACATCAACAGCTTTCCTTCTCAAACAAGTCACTATTCCAGAACATGACTTACCTAAGTGGGGAATTAAATATACGCAAAATGTATTGTTTGTACCAAGATAAGTGTAAAGATAGCAATAAGCAAACTCTTAGCCTTGGCATGTATAGAAAAATATTCTATAAGCTTTACAGTATTAGGTTATCAGCTTGTACATAGTTTCCAAAATGATATACTTATTGAAAAGTGAGGCCGCGCCGTGGCTCAGTGTCAGTGGTTAGTCCGCTTGGCTCTCACCAGGGCGGCCCGGGTTCGATCCCATGCGACCGCAGAGTGAGATTGCTGGTGGACAACACGGCGCTGGGGCGGGTTTTCTCCGGGATCTCCGGTTTCCCCCGCCATCTCATTCCACCGGTCGCCTGCGGTGCCGTATGTAGCAAAAGCGGGCGCTAAACACTACACATTTCATTTCATTTATTGAAAAGTGGAATAATCCAAAGTGTACCATGCATAAGTATGCCAAATGACACACTTATTAGTTTCACCTAAAATATATGTAAAATGTATATAGAATAAAACTTAAGTGAAAGCTGACAAAGGTTTTCACTTTATTTTCATTATTTTATTTTTATTAATGTTCTTAGGTCAGTCATGTTTTGGGTTCTATTAAGGATAACCCTGATAATAGATACTGTATTCTTGAGACTCATATTCTCAGAAATGAAATACAATAATGTTAACAATTCTTTCAGCCCCATTCACAAAACATTTGTTTTCTCCATTTTCAAAAAATGTGGGTTAATCCATTTTTTCCGGGCATGCTTTCAATTCTAAAATTGACAGCTAAAAAGAACTTAAAAAATTTGGTCACCGCTTTTTTGTCGTCCACCAATGCCTCTGGCAAGCTGGCCGGCAGCTGGAGGGACCGGCGAAGTCAAACCAGGTTAAAACAGTTTATCAAAATATGGCGGACCGAGAGGGCATTCCCGCAAAACGAGCAAACTGGAGCAGGGTCCCTCTTAAAACGATAACAGTGCGTAAAAAAACAGTGGCCTATGCGCAACCGAGCCAATTGCACTTCTCGACGGGATGGACGGCAGGAGGTTACCCAACACACTGGGTATCGTCCTTCCCAGAGCGGAGTTTATTTCCGCGTAGAGCGGACCACTCTGCACGCCAGGAGGACAACACAGCTCTCCGCATCACAAAACGGTAGTCCTCCGAAGACACGAATGGTATGGTGACCTTGGACTGAATGGCTGCCGACTTTGCCGCCCAATCCGTTAGTTCATTCCCTGGTAAGCCAACGTGTCCAGGCACCCATGCACATACCACGCTAACACCAGAGGTGTCTAAAACGTGAAGGGCGTCCTGGATTCTCTGTACAACTGGATGGTACAGCTGCGAAGAGCTTGAAGCGCTACAAACTAAACGAATTTACGGTCCTTATTTCTTCTTCTTCTTCTTCTTCTTCTTCTTCTTCTTCTTCTTCTTCTTCTTCTTCTTCTTCTTCTTCTTCTTCTTCTTCTTCTTCTTCTTCTTCTTCTTCTTCTTCTTCTTCTTCTTCTTCTTCTTCTTCTTCTTCTTCTTCTTCTTCTTCTTCTTCTTCTTCTTCTTCTTCTTCTTCTTCTTCTTCTTCTTCTTCTTCTTCTTCTTCTTCTTCTTCTTCTTCTTCTTCTTCTTCTTCTTCTTCTTCTTCTTCTTCTTCTTCTTCTTCTTCTTCTTCTTCTTCTTCTTCTTCTTCTTCTTCTTCTTCTTCTTCTTCTTCTTCTTCTTCTTCTTCTTCTTCTTCTTCTTCTTCTTCTTCTTCTTCTTCTTCTTCTTCTTCTTCTTCTTCTTCTTCTTCTTCTTCTTCTTCTTCTTCTTCTTCTTCTTCTTCTTCTTCTTCTTCTTCTTCTTCTCTTCATTCGAGTACTTAATATACATACTTAAGTACAACTTAAAACTATCACGATAACCTTTAGGCAGTGATGAAAGAGAAAAAGCAGTATTCAGAAGAGGAAATCTGAAAGAATATGGAATAGTACTCAAAACTAATTCTAGAGGGCGCTACTTCGCTATTCCTTGACGAAAAAAGCGATGAGATCTTTTTCTTTCCCAGGTCGCAGTATCGGCGCTGATAAAGATTTAAAGAAAGAATACTACTTGTCTTTTTCAAAGATGGAAATTTAATTTCTTATAAACATTTTTAAATTCTTTGATGCAATTGCAAATGTTGTTCATGTAATCTTTGTACAACCAGCGGTAGATTCCACGGTAAACTATTTCTTTTCTTGCTGAGACAATACTGATGCATCTTTGATGCTCACAGAAAATAGTCTCTGGCTGGCCCCATAGCTCAGTTGGTAGAGCACCTGCCTTCTGTGCAAGGGGTCCAGGGTTCGATTCCCGGCGGTGGGGGTGGGGATTTTTCTCAGTCCCAGATAATACCTCATCTTTTCCAGAGTCTGGAAGTATGAATGAGAGTCCAAATGTATGCGTATTGTAATTATTAAAAAAAACAACCGCACAAGAGTTAACAGCTTCGATATATTCCAAAGGAGAACGGACGCCGATGTGACCATTAGAGTTAAAGGCGAGGTATAAATGGCACCAAAAAAAATTGATTCTGCGCACACTGTGGAAGACAAATACACGTAACGTTCTCATCGTTACACCATTACCTACTTTACATTAAGTACTTTATTTTATTATAAATACTACTCATAACAACACCTGAAATATAATTAAAATAACTGCTACATACTTAGTAGTCCAAAATTGGTTTTCCCTTTAATTTTGAGGTTATGAAGCATAATATATTTATTGTTATTTTTTATTTCTTGGTGATGGTCATGATGCTGTCAACAGAAGAAATAATCTGGAGGAACAGGAAGTAGTTCTCGAAACTAATACTACAGGGCGCTACCTGGTCATTCGTTAACAAAACAAGATCATAGCGGTAAATTTCGATGTTTAATTGTATTCGAAAATTTTGTTACTGTTCATTGTTGACGTAATGCAACATTTTACTTACTTAGAAATAAGTGAAACGCAATAAAATTATTTGTACGACGCCAAAATAGTTCAAATCTGATTGCCTTTTGTTAAAGTCTTTCCTTTCCCGATCTTCAGTTGTTTATACTCATAATGCAATGACACCAATAAGACGAAGGGTTTAGCTTGTAGAATTCGCATTGCTAGAAGTCAAATGAATTTTATATGTTATTTTCAATTGCTTCTTCATTTTTCTACCTAAACATATTTAACATTTATATTTACATGCATTTTAAAACTGTCGTGATAATTTTAAGCAGTAGTGAAGGAGATCAAACATTAATAAGGAAACAATGGTTGGAAAAATAAGGAATATTACTCCAAAGTAATTCCATAAGGCACCACTTCGCCATTCGTAATTGAATAGAGATCATAAGGGTAAGTGCTGATATATTCATTTCAATTTTTCCACTTATTTGTTTATTTATTTTTCTATTTATTTTTAGTTATTTACTTCTTCATTTGTTTATATATTTAATTGCTGATTTATGTAGTCACTGATTTATTTTTTTATTTATCTATTATTTACTTATCTAATTATTTATATATTGATGTAAGTAGGCATTAATCTATTTCTTTATGACCTCTTTATTTATTTATTTATTTATTTATTTAATTTTTTATTTAATTTTTTGTTTGTTTGTTTGTTTGTCTGTCTGTTTGTTTGTCTGTCTGTTTGTCTGTTTGCTTGTCTGTTTGTTTGTCTGTCTATTTGTTTACTTATTTGTTTGTTTACTTATTTGTTTGTTTACTTATTTGTTTGTTTACTGATTTGTTTGTTTACTGATTTGTTTATTTACCGATTTGTTTGATTGATTTGATTGATTGATTGATTGATTTGATTGATTGATTGATTGATTGATTTGATTGATTGATTTAGTTGATTGATTTGATTGATTGATTTATTTATTGATTGATTGATTTATTGATTTATTCACTCATTTATTTAGTTATTTAGTTATTCACTCATTTATTTAGTTATTTAGTTATTTATTTAGCTATTTATTTAGTTAGTTAATTAGTTAGTTATTTATTTAGTTAGTTAATTAGTTAGTTATTTATTTAGTTAGTTAATTAGTTAGTTATTTAGTTAGTTATTTAGTTAGTTATTTAGTTATTTAGTTAGTTATTTCGTTATTTATTTATTTATTTATTTATTTATTTATTTATTTATTTATTTATTTATTTATTTATTTATTTATTTATTTATTTATTTATTTATTTATTTATTTATTTATTTATTTATTTATTTATTTATTTATTTATTTATTTATTTATTTATTTATTTATTTATTTATTTATTTATTTATTTATTTATTTATTTATTTATTTATTTATTTATTTATTTATTTATTTATTTATTTATTTATTTATTTATTTATTTATTTATTTATTTATTTATTTATTTATTTATTTATTTATTTATTTATTTATTTATTTATTTATTTATTTATTTATTTATTTATTTATTTATTTATTTATTTATTTATTTATTTATTTCTTTCTTTCTTTATTTATTTATTTATTTATTTATTTATTTATTTATTTATTTATTTATTTATTTATTTATTTATTTATTTATTTATTTATTTATTTATTTATTTATTTATTTATTTATTTATTTATTTATTTATTTATTTATTTATTTATTTATTTATTTATTTATTTATTTATTTATTTATTTATTTATTTATTTATTTATTTATTTATTTATTTATTTATTTATTTATTTATTTATTTATTTATTTATTTATTTATTTATTTATTTATTTATTTATTTATTTATTTATTTATTTATTTATTTATTTATTTATTTATTTATTTATTTATTTATTTATTTATTTATTTATTTATTTATTTATTTATTTATTTATTTATTTATTTATTTATTTATTTATTTATTTATTTATTTATTTATTTATTTATTTATTTATTTATTTATTTATTTATTTATTTATTTATTTATTTATTCATTTATTCATTTATTCATTTATTCATTGATTCATTCATTTTATTTATTTATTTATTTATTTATTCATTTATTCATTTATTCATTTATTCATTGATTCATTCATTCATTCATTCATTCATTCATTCATTCATTCATTCATTCATTCATTCATTCATTCATTCATTCATTCATTCATTCATTCATTCATTCATTCATTCATTCATTCATTCATTCATTCATTCATTCATTCATTCATTCATTCATTCATTCATTCATTCATTCATTCATTCATTCATTCATTCATTCATTTATTTATTTATTTATTTATTTATTTATTTATTTATTTATTTATTTATTTATTTATTTATTTATTTATTTATTTATTTATTCATTTACTTATTTATTTATTTATTTATTTATTTATTTGTTGATTTGTTAGTCTGTTGGTTTGTTTGTTTTTTGTTTGTTTGTTTATGCTTTAGTTATGCTGTCGAGGCAGAAATGACTAAAGCACAATCAAACCTCTTGCTACGACCCATAAGTAATTCAAATCGTTTCCCCTTTTTTACACTTTTCTTCCGCGATCTTCAATTGTTTATTGTTGGATTTTGATTGTGATTTAGCTTTTCGCGTTTGTTTCATAAATTAAGGTAAGCTATCTTATACAAATTATAGTTAGAAATGACAAACGCTTATGCGGTAACATTAAAGTGACCCAAGTATCAACTTCAGGTGAATTGATATTTTTGGTTAATCAAATTAAGTTGACAAAATCTAATCGCAATGCAATGCCCACAACAAAACGTAGCGTTCAGCTCCAAGAATTTGCAGTGCTACAAATCAAACGAATTTTCGATGTTACTTTTATATCGCTTCTTCTGTTTCCTTCCTTCCATTTAAAGTTATCATGACGACTACTTTATATCAAGTAACCACCGTTTGCCAATTTTGTTTAAAACATTTTGTATATAAAACATTGTTATGAAGGCTAAAATGTATACATATGCATTATAATTTGCACCTATGCATTCCTCTTTCACTTACGAATTCTGGTTTTTTAAAATGCTTTAAAACAATACATTATTATCATTCACAGTTTGAGTCTGATTTCCCTTTTTTAACTCCTTTTTTCTTTCTTTGTTTCTTTCTTGGTGTTAGCATTTCGTTAATACTCCAGGTTTTGTATTTATATCTCCAATATGATTACCAGAATTCAAACATTTAAGCTCATATTTGTTATAAAATAATAGAGGCTAAAACGTAGTAAATGAAATAAAAAAGTTACAAAAAGGTGCAGTTTTATTCAACCAATTTAAAAAACGCTCTTTCTCCCGTACTAGAACATTGAGCAACAAACAGGTACAAGAAAGCATCAGAAGAATAAGATGCAAAACCTGAATCTGTTGTACCTAAAGAAAATAAAGATTAATAATTTTTACTCTCTACTGACCGATAGTATGTAGTGGAAGTATGAGTATCGGATATTTCAAACTCTTCCTTGCAATGTCGGAATATTCTTAATTAACTTGGACCATCCTTATCCTAATAAACCTGTTTTAGTTTTTGCTGGTTGTCACCTTTAGATTTTTCACTTCAAATTCAATATTTTTATATGGGAAGCAGAACTGCATATCGGATTTGAGGGATGACTTGTTTGCTTCTGCTGATTTTTACACATTGTTGGAAGGTGTCTGGAATTAATTGTTTGACAAACCGATTCTAAACGTTTTGTAGTCCATTTTTTCATGACAGTATTTATTATGTGTTTCAGATGGGAAGAGTTCTGGAGTCCATCTAATCAGATGCCGTATCACGCTCAGAGTTGCCAGCTTGTTACCCCACTCCTTTGATATTTCCCCCTCTCTCGCACACTCATACAACACGCACGCAAGGGTAAGCAAATTATATTTTACAAACTTTTACAATGATGCAGTTGCCAAAATCAAAACTGGAAAAAGCATGTTCGCAAATTTTGTATATGTTAAAATACTATAAATATAATTATAGTTTATGAATTACCTGTTTTTGTAATTCAATGGAACTGTGGCTCATCCATATCGCTGTCAATGTCACTTCCCTTAAGAGAAAATTCGTCATTGTCACTGTCTTCATCGTCTGAGTCTTGCAAATTTATGATTATAGGTTCCAAGATCTCCTGGCGTGTTACTTCTTTCTTAAAATAATCTTCTTGAAGTTTTTCTGCATGCCTCACGCAGTTTTTCCAGTCCTGTTGTGTTACATTGCCAATTTCTTCGTGAACAAGTCTTTTAACGCCCGTCAGTTTAAAAGTATTATTTATTTTTGCTATCCTCCTTTTTATTTGATCCCACACCAACTCAATTGAATTATATTGTCAGTGGTAAGGCATATTACCTCGTTTCCCGTTTCAATTGCAAGTTGATCCTGCTGATACACTTTTTCCGTATGTTTAAACGGAAGTACTCTTTGCAATAATTCATTTTTAATTTCTGTTTCCGAAAATGTTTTGAAGAACGTGTACACCGTGAAAATAGTTCTTCGAACCTGACTTCGCAAAACCAGCCTTTTTTGACTCGCCACTAATTTCACCGCAAAAAGCCGTTGTACTATTTAATTTTTACTCTAGTGTTGTGTAAAAAACAACTGAATGATATTGCTCTGAACTCTCCAGAGTAAATAGACACTACTTATTCAGCAATCATTCATAAACATAAGCACACAAGATTCCACAGGCAAACAGGAAATAAAGTGTTTGCTGTTTCTCGAATTTTACACCTTGACTTATTCACAGTAATTCCTTTATCACATCATGTCAGTAGTTTAAATTTCACTTCTAAGTAATTAAAAGTATATGTACACACATACACACCAACCACATTGAACTCTCTAGGGTAAATAGGGATTACGAACCATTCATAGACAAAGATATAATATGACCAGACACGTTCTACCAGGGCAGCAGGAAATTTGTTTCCTCTCGCTCGAATTGGATTATTCAAAGAAATTCTCTTATCATGTCATGTCAAACATTTAGGTTTCAGTTCTGAGTAAGTATAAATATACGTACACGCATACATGCCAACCAATAATGATATTCATACAGTGCTTACGTTGCGCTTTATAGTTATAATACAGGTAATAGTGGTTTATTTATTTGTATTAGAAAAACTATTTGAGCTAAAAATATGGGGTTTTCATGGTTATGTTAGATACATTACTCTCTACCTTCCACATGGATCAGTTTCGGCAAAATCTGAATTTTTGTCTTAGCGCGAATAGTAGTTCATACAAATAGATTGCCCGCCTCGGTAGCGTAGATGGTAGCATGTCTTCCTCACGTTTAAGGGGTCCCGAGTTCGAATCTCGACCAGGGTAAGTTATCTGGATAAACCCGGGTTTTCCCTTATCCAGATAAACCTTATCCAGATAAACTACTGACATGATGTGATAAAGGAATTACTGTGAATAAGTCAAGGTGTAAAATTCGAGAAACAGCAAACACTTTATTTCCTGTTTGCCTGTGGAATCTTGTGTGCTTATGTTTATGAATGATTGCTGAATAAGTAGTGTCTATTTACTCTGGAGAGTTCAGAGCAATATCATTCAGTTGTTTTTTACACAACACTAGAGTAAAAATTAAATAGTACAACGGCTTTTTGCGGTGAAATTAGTGGCGAGTCAAAAAAGGCTGGTTTTGCGAAGTCAGGTTCGAAGAACTATTTTCACGGTGTACACGTTCTTCAAAACATTTTCGGAAACAGAAATTAAAAATGAATTATTGCAAAGAGTACTTCCGTTTAAACATACGGAAAAAGTGTATCAGCAGGATCAACTTGCAATTGAAACGGGAAACGAGGTAATATGCCTTACCACTGACAATATAATCCAATTGAGTTGGTGTGGGATCAAATAAAAAGGAGGATAGCAAAAATAAATAATACTTTTAAACTGACGGGCGTTAAAAGACTTGTTCACGAAGAAATTGGCAATGTAACACAACAGGACTGGAAAAACTGCGTGAGGCATGCAGAAAAACTTCAAGAAGATTATTTTAAGAAAGAAATAACACGCCAGGAGATCTTGGAACCTATAATCATAAATTTGCAAGACTCAGACGATGAAGACAGTGACAATGACGAATTTTCTCTTAAGGGAAGTGACATTGACAGCGATATGGATGAGGCACAGTTCCATTGGATTACAAAAACAGGTAATTCATAAACTATAATTATATTTATAGTATTTTAACATATACAAAATTTGCGAACATGCTTTTTCCAGTTTTGATTTTGGCAACTGCATCATTGTAAAAGTTTGTAAAATATAATTTGCTTACCCTTGCGTGCGTGTTGTATGAGTGTGCGAGAGAGGGGGAAATATCAAAGGAGTGGGGTAACAAGCTGGCAACTCTGAGCGTGATACGGCATCTGATTAGATGGACTCCAGAACTCTTCCCATCTGAAACACATAATAAATACTGTCATGAAAAAATGGACTACAAAACGTTTAGGATCGGTTTGTCAAACAATTAATTCCAGACACCTTCCAACAATGTGTACAAATCAGCAGAAGCAAACAAGTCATCCCTCAAATCCGATATGCAGTTCTGCTTCCCATATAAAAATATTGAATTTGAAGTGAAAAATCTAAAGGTGACAACCAGCAAAAACTAAAACAGGTTTATTAGGATAAGGATGGTCCAAGTTAATTAAGAATATTCCGACATTGCAAGGAAGAGTTTGAAATATCCGATACTCATACTTCCACTACATACTATCGGTCAGTAGAGAGTAAAAATTATTAATCTTTATTTTCTTTAGGTACAACAGATTCAGGTTTTGCATCTTATTCTTCTGATGCTTTCTTGTACCTGTTTGTTGCTCAATATTCTAGTACGGGAGAAAGAGCGTTTTTTAAATTGGTTGAATAAAACTGCACCTTTTTGTAACTTTTTTATTTCATTTACTACGTTTTAGCCTCTATTATTTTATAACAAATATGAGCTTAAATGTTTGAATTCTGGTAATCATATTGGAGATATAAATACAAAACCTGGAGTATTAACGAAATGCTAACCCCAAGAAAGAAACAAAGAAAGAAAAAAGGAGTTAAAAAAGGGAAATCAGACTCAAACTGTGAATGATAATAATGTATTGTTTTAAAGCATTTTAAAAAACCAGAATTCGTAAGTGAAAGAGGAATGCATAGGTGCAAATTATAATGCATATGTATACATTTTAGCCTTCATAACAATGTTTTATATACAAAAAGTTTTAAACAAAATTGGCAAACGGTGGCTACTTGATATAAAGTAGTTGTCATGATAACTTTAAATGGAAGGAAGGAAACAGAAGAAGCGATATAAAAGTAACATCGAAAATTCGTTTGATTTGTAGCACTTCAAATTCTTGGAGCTGAACGCTACGTTTTGTTGTGGGCATTGCATTGCGATTGGATTTTGTCAACTTAATTTGATTAACCAAAAATATCAATTCACCTGAAGTTGATACTTGGGTCACTTTAATGTTACCGCATAAGCGTTTGTCATCTCTAACTATAATTTGTATAAGATAGCTTACCTTACTTCATGAAACAAACGCGAAAAGCTAAATCACAATCAAAATCCAACAATAAACAATTGAAGATCGCGGAAGAAAAGTGTAAAAAAGGGGAAACGATTTGAATTACTTATGGGTCGTAGCAAGAGGTTTGATTGTGCTTTAGTCATTTCTACCTCGACAGCATAACTAAAGCATAAACAAACAAACAAAAAACAAACAAACCAACAGACTAACAAATAAATAAATAAATAAATAAATAAATAAATAAATAAATAAATAAATAAATAAATAAATAAATAAATAAATAAATAAATAAATAAATAAATAAATAAATAAATAAATAAATAAATAAATAAATAAATAAATAAATAAATAAATAAATAAATAAATAAATAAATAAATAAATAAATAAATAAATAAATAAATAAATAAATAAATAAATAAATAAATAAATAAATAAATAAATAAATAAATAAATAAATAAATAAATAAATAAATAAATAAATAAATAAATAAATAAATAAATAAATAAATAAATAAATAAATAAATAAATAAATAAATAAATAAATAAATAAATAAATAAATAAATAAATAAATAAATAAATAAATAAATAAATAAATAAATAAATAAATAAATAAATAAATAAATAAATAAATAAATAAATAAATAAATAAATAAATAAATAAATAAATAAATAAATAAATAAATAAATAAATAAATAAATAAATAAATAAATAAATAAATAAATAAATAAATAAATAAATAAATAAATAAATAAATAAATAAATAAATAAATAAATAAATAAATAAATAAATAAATAAATAAATAAATAAATAAATAAATAAATAAATAAATAAATAAATAAATAAATAAATAAATAAATAAATAAATAAATAAATAAATAAATAAATAAATAAATAAATAAATAAATAAATAAATAAATAAATAAATAAATAAATAAATAAATAAATAAATAAATAAATAAATAAATAAATAAATAAATAAATAAATAAATAAATAAATAAATAAATAAATAAATAAATAAATAAATAAATAAATAAATAAATAAATAAATAAATAAATAAATAAATAAATAAATAAATAAATAAATAAATAAATAAATAAATAAATAAATAAATAAATAAATAAATAAACAAATACATAAATTTGGAATGAATGAAAATATATGTATATATACATATATATTATGTATCACCTTATACTGTTATGATCTCGATTCAGTTAGGAATGCCGAAGTGGTGCCTTCTGGAACTAGTTTGGAGTAATATTCCTTATTTTTCCATATATTTTTGCCCAATTAATGCTTAATATCCTTTACTACTGCTTAAATTATTACGGCAGCTTTAAATTGTATGTAGATATGAATGTTAAATATGTATAGGTAGAAAAATGAAGAAGCAAAATAAAAGTAATAATGAGAATTAATTTGGCTTGTAGCACTGAGAATTCTACAAGGTAAACACTTCGTCTTATTGGCGACATTGCATTATAAGTATAAACAAGTGCAGACCGTGAAACTCAAGATTAAAAACCGGCAAAGAGATTTGAGCCATTTTGGCGTCGTACAAAGAGGTTATATTGCGTTTCACTTATTTCTATCTCGGGAGTAAACAAATAATAAAATGAAATAAAATTGTCAATGAACGGAAACCTAATTTCAGAATTTCGATTGAACACCAAACTTTACCACGATTGTTTTCTTTTGTTTACGAATGACCATGTAGCGCCGTTTAGTATTAGTTTTGAGAACTAATTCCTCTTCCACCAGATTGTTTCTTCTGATAACAGCATCATGACCATCACCAAAAGACAATAAATAAATAACAAATATATGATGCTGGATGATCCAAATGGTAAAGGGCAACCCAAATTTCGAATATGAAGCAAACATAAAAATTAGCCGCTATGATCTTCTTTCGTTTATGAATAGCGAAGTAGCGCCCTCTAGAATTAGTTTTGCGTACTATTCCAAATTCTTTCAGATTTCATCTTCTGAATACTGGTTTATCTGTTTCACTACCGCCTAAAAGTTATCGTGATAGTTTTAAGTTGTACTTAATTATTTCTATTAAGTAGTCGAATAAAGAAAAGAGTAAGAATAAGTAGAAATAAAGACTGTGAATTCCTTTAGTTTGTAGCGCTTTAAACTCTGCGAGGTAAAATCTTCGTCTTATTGGTGACATTGCATTGGAACTAGAAACAATTGAATATCACGAAGAAATAGATAAAAAAAAGGCGCTAAGAAATTTTATCATTTGGGGTCCTTAGCAAAGAGGTTTGATTGCCTTTTAGTTATTTCTATCTCTGGAGATAACAAGTAAATAAATGAATAGCTACGTGAATCAATAAGTAAAAACATACATAATATTGCATAACTTAAACAACGAAAGCAAACAAATTGGCGGGTATCATTTAAATACCAAAATTTACTGCGATGACCTCGTTTCGTTTAAATGGCGAAGTAGCACCCTCTAGAATAAGTTTGGAGTAGTATTTCCTATTGTTCTAGACTTCTTCTTCTTCTGATTAATGCAGCATCACCATAAACAAACGACAAAAGGTATTACACATATCTGTTGTTTGAGTCTAAGCTAGGTCTAAGGAAGAGTCCTACAGAGGAAACACGTTCAAAACTTCCCAATTTATACATTTTCATAAAAATCTAATTCGTCAAAACATTTCAGTCAAACGCCTTAAAACATAAATATACTGCCAAATCAGCCCCACTGTCCTTAGGAGGAAGGAAACAAAGAAAAAAAGAGATAAAAGAAAGAAAGCACAAAATAAAAATATACAAAAATAGTCAACCAGATACAAACTATGAAGGATAATAAAGTAGCTAAATCATAATCAGCATTATACCAGGTGAGTCTTCTGGCCCTATTAACTGTGATCTATGCAACCAGCAGTTTACAGTCTAAGTGAAAACTTTGACCATTTTAACACAAAAGCCGTTATTCCAGCTGTGTATTTCTTCTATTCGGTGCTCTACTCAGCCAGCATTAATACTTACAGCCCTGAATGAGCACCAAGAAGATGCGAAATACTTAAACGGTTTCTCATGCATATAATACTAATTTGTTTCATATAACCTTTCCCCGCTGACATGTATCACTCCGCTTGCAGCTACCTTCCCCCGCACCCTAACTGGCTAATGCTTTCGCGCCAAAGGCCATAGCCTGTGCCTTCCCGTCACATTTAAACCTGCAGTAAACGTCATAATAATTGCCAGGAAGATAGATAAAATCATACAAATAATAATATGAAAGCATGCAAAATTAACGAATTTTATAATGAAACTGAGCAAGTTGAATCTGAATGAATGTGCAATGAAACTGAAACAAGTTTATAATGAAAGGCCTTAGGGCCTTTTCCAGTAGAGTTTTTTAAAGCAGCACACACACCTTGCAAAAATGCTTGTATTTCAGTCTTAAAAGTCATGTCATGCCATACTTGTCGTGTGTCCTTCATTCACCCAAGTCTCAGCAAGGTAGTATATTTTGCGTCTGGTATTCCGATACAGTCTTATTGTCCTTAAATAACGTCTTCGCCAACAGCAATATCGCCCCTGGTGTGGTAAGTTTTCCTGTTGCCTCAACTTCAGGTCGCGGTGTTCCTAACCAACTAACACTAACACCTGTAAGTTCAGAGCACAGCTGTTCGACTTCTCTCACTGACAAAGACGGACTCTTCTCTGAGACTGCATTAAACTCAAGCACCACAACCTTTTTTCGCCGCTTTGTAAGGGTTTTCGCTTGCGATGCTTCAGCGAAAAACTGGCGGTAGACTCTGCCATTATACATATAATAAGTACACGCGCAATAAACAAGCAATAAAATAATTTAGCTCTCGCACTCGGCAAAGCACACCTTCGAATGGCGATATATGACAAATCCAGTTCATAAGAAGGTCAAGGATAAGTCATATAAACAAATATGTCAACACTACTGCTAAAACACGTGATATTGTGTCATGTGAAAGACAGGCTTGAGAGCAAGGGAACCTCCTCTTTACTTCGTTTAAGAATTAACACATTTCAGATAAATCAACTCTGTTGCGTAATATATTTAATTAAAACAGTTACGAAAATATAAATTTCACAATTCTCTTCCAACATATAAAGATATATCACCATGTTAAATAACGAACTAATTTTTACCGCACAACAGTCTATACTACAATAGCAGTCAATGAGAGGTGCTAGGTCACGTGGCCGTTTAGAGATACGGGGCAAGCTTATGTGAAACAAGGTTTAACAAGATGATAACAGAATGCGTTCCTAAAGGACACCAAAGAGCACGGAGCAGCTGGCGGAGTGGGTTAGCTTGCTGGAATGTAGGGATACGAAAGCTAGGTTCGAAACGACATCTCATAGTTTATATTTTGGTCTCTTCTCCCAATCCTTATTGCCTGTATTTTAGTTACTAATTTGTTTATTGTTGCTATTGGTTCACTTGTGAGCCAAAGACAAAATAAATACAATCCGATATATACCGACCTATAGGGATTTGCTGGCCATATAAGTTGGGCTGAGCTCATCCTAACGTAAGGTAGTTGAGATCCTTGACTTTTGACCCTTATAATCTGTATGGTATATGTGTCGTGAACCATGTTCCGGAGTTGGCTTTCAGACGACATTAAATCTAATAGATTTTGATTCTTGCTTATATCTTATGCTTCGCTTTACATTTGTGAAATATTTGAAACTTGCCTGAATGGGTCAAACACAATACTCACCATAATAAAATATCTACTAGGAACTACACATTTTTAACTATATGCCAGCGGAAAATGTGGCTATTATTGTATTTTGTAAACACCTATAATGTTATAAAAGTGCATTTGTATATGATATGAAATTATAGGCCCCAAGAGATAAAACAAAGGGCAATAAACACTTTGAGCTCATCACGAAGGATTTGAACCCAAGTCAAACGGGTATACTGGTGAAGTTACCTGTATGATAGCACTTAGCCGAGGCTACGTTGCTTCTAATTTTTAAACGCTTTCGACAGCTTCATGCAGTGTTTTGAGCTCGTTTTTGGTAGTTTTTACACAAATAAAAAGACTGCATCTGCCATGACAATTACTGTATGAGCTAAAAAGTGCCGTAATTTGTGACAGAAGCGAAAACAATCTATCTAATTCTTAGCATTTTTTGACAGACTATACAATGAAAACACGTGCTGGGTGAAGATTAATTCCACTGTGTAGATCTGTCATTTTGTGTTCCAATGTTACCGTCAACTGATGCATGTGATACGGTGTTCCTTCAGGGGCGTGTTTAAAGGTGTGTGTGAATGTAGACGAATGAAAAAATAGTTTGTAAACTCTCTAAAATTATTACTGCAGCTTTCTTACCTAGGTATGATGCTTTTTGGAACCGACATACATAGTGATTGATTTCTGTCCTTCACCACACTTATGCACCGAGCTTCCTAACCATCCTCTATAACCTATTCTACTATTCACCCATTAGAGGGCATTCAAGGAAAGACAAAGTCACATACAGAGAGTCCCATAAATAATCGGACAGACTTGGCATTTCACCATGTAGTGCTCTGTAAATTAGGATACATTATGTTTATCAATCTCAAGAGACTCCTTTTTGTTAAGAAAAATCATTTGCTATGGATATCCATTTTAGAGATGGAAAATGTGGCTAAACTAAGGGTTTCTCAATTCAACCATTGTTACATCACGAGATTAGCACCCAAAAAGAATCGGACATCTCAAATGAAATGCAGTACAAATAGGGAAGTCTGTCAGTAAACAAAACAATATCGTATGAGTACGTCAACTGTTCACCAAGAAGAATTTAAGAGCATAGTATGGACCCGGAGGTAAGCAGAGTACCTTTGAACAAAGACAGTGATCTATCACAATGAAAAGAGCAAAACATACTGGAAATAGCAGAGATTGTGAATCTTAGAAAAAGTACAGTTAGTGACATAGTTCACCAGATTAAGTATGAAGACAGAATTGAATCTCGAGCAAAGCCAGGGCTACCAAACTTTCTTACCGATATGTAGTAGTCATATATTGTGAGGAAGGTAAAGAGGAATCCGCGTATAAGTGCTCCTGTGATATGTGCTGAGATTAAGGAAGAACTGGACTGACAGTTAGCCCTGAACGGGTGAGAAGAGCCATGCAAAAACAAGATTTTAATGGTAGCGTACAGAGAAAAGAGCCATACATTTCCAGCAAAAATTTGCCCAAAGTTTTTCAACGAGACAGCCGATTGTTGGGACCAAGCTATTTTTTGTGCCGAAAGCAAATATAAGGTTTTTGGATCCAATGGCAGGATGGTTGTGCGGAGGAAACAAAACACGGAGCTATAAGAGCGCAATTTACAAGACACAAACACGGCGGAGGGAGTGTAATGGTATGGTGCTGTATTTCCTCTACGGAAGTGGGAAAGCTGGTGTTCATAGACACAACCATGAACAAGTAAGTCTACCTTAGACTATTACATCAAAATTTAAAACAAAGTGCAGAAATGATAGATATTTTGAACAGCTCCTCGTTTTATCAGGATAATGATCCGAAACATACGTCCCACATTGTGCAGCTATGGCCACCACACCACTGTCCTCATGTACTACATCAAGCCCGCCTCCGGGGCATAGTCTCATAGAAGCAGTATGGGATAAACTGGAGAAGGCCAAGTCCTCATCAACTCCAAGCAACAGTTGAAGAGAAGGTGGTAAGAGGAATGGAGCGAACGTTCCACAGCCTACCTGAAAAACCTGGTTCACAGTATGCCAAATAGGTTACGAGAAGTAGTTAAAAGAAGAGGGAGAGTCACAAAGTACTAAGTCATATTTTGTATCTCAAGCAAGTTGTGTTCGATTACTTTTGAGGGCCAAAACGCGCCACATTTCTTTTTAATTCTTAAAAGAGAACATATTATATAATTTTTATGTGAAATAGCATTTATTTTCTGACAATAACGAACCATGTAACTGTCGATTATCATTAATTTCAATAAAACATCACATCAAATGTTGATTTACTCTTTCAAAACTTAGTAGTACTCTGATTTGTGCGATTATTTATGGGAGTGTCTGTATGTTACTTAGCAAGTTGCATAAATTACAAAGATAGGGGCAGGTGACTCCCCTGGTATATTTACGCAACAGAGTAAATGACAAAAAATATTGTTTATTAGAAACCTATAAATTGATTAACTTAATTGTAACTGACGGCCGCGCCGTGGCTCAGTGGTTAGACCGATTGGCTCTCACCAAGGTGGCCCGGTTTTGATCCCAGGGGACCGCAAAGTGAGATATGTGGTGGACAACATGGCGCTGGGGCGGATTTTATCCGGTATCTCCAGTGTCCCCTGCTATCTCGTTCTACCGGTGTTCCATCTTCATTTCATGTATCATCAGTGTCATCGCCTGCGGAGCCGTATGTAGTAAAAGCGGGCGTTAAACACTACACATTTTATTTTTTAATTGTAACTGTTTTGTATTTAAACCTCACCCCGAATTGTACAATAAGTAACTAAATAAGCCCAAATAGTTTTATTTATATAGATAAGTTTAGACAACTTTTATTAGCCGTACTATGTTCGTCCGGTGAGCTAGAATTATATACAATTTATATTGTCGCGGCGACGAGAGAGATACGCGCGGCTTGTGTACACAAAGAGCTTGCGGGTAAAGATAACAGACAGATAGTGTAACACGGAGATAAAAGGCATGCCAAAACAGATAAAGTTACAACATTCTGGTAACATCTTGACTGATGGACAGTGTTCGGTTCCTTGATTGTTCTGGAACAGTCTGGAATTACTAGTGGAGGTATTTAAGAAAGCGACGACTGTCCAAGAGTCAGTCGTAAACAGGAGTAAACAGACGTTGTAACAGGAGTGTTGTAAACAGATGTAATTAGAACGCTGATGTTGCGGTCATCGACCTTGGTAGATTGTTGTTTTAATTTACGTCCTCCAACGTTTGGTCATATCGAACGATGAATGAAATAGGTGCAAATGATGCTCAAATGAGTCCGGGGTCCATGGAGCTTTTACACGACATTCCCCTTTCAGGATAAGGGAAAACCCCGGAAAAACCTTATCCAAGTAACCCACCATGACCGAGATTCGAACTCGGGACCTCTTGAACGTGACGCAGACACGCTATGATCTACGCTACCGAGGTGGGCTTGGTAGATTGTGATTGTGTATGTGAAGTAATACTGATACTGTGAGTGTATTTCTACGCAAATAAAGAACGATTTGAATTTCTGCAAATTATACTTTTAATTTTGAGGACCCACAAAGTCGCAATATGTTATATTTAAGGTGCATTTTGAGTAGCCCCATTTGCTGCCTGCAATTCTTTTGAGCATTTGTAGTCTTTGTTGTACATTTTCTGCAATTGTTTTATATATGTTAATTCCATTTTTAGATTTGCATGTACAGTAACTCCTAAACCTTTGTAGCCTTCTGTTTGTTTAATGTTTATTTTATTAGGAACTATGGAAAGTATTTGTGAAGAATAGTTTAATATAAACATTTCTAATTAGTTTCCTTGAGGGGATGCAGCACCAAAAACACCAAATCCAGCAATTTCCAGCCAATCTGCTGAAATTTTTAACACTTAGTTCTGATGCATAATGGACACAGAGTTCAAAATTTGGTTTTTATATCTCCATGATGAAAATTTTAAAAATTTTAATTTTTCTATTTCTTAAAATATTCAGATCGTTATGAAGAATATACCTATCATATGAACTTCTTATACTGCGTTTAGTTCCAGAGGAAAAAATAGGTTTGGAGCAAAAAAAAAAAAAAAGAGCCAAAAATGGTTAAACCTCTAAATTTTTATATCAATAACTTTAAAAATATAATGAATATTAAAAATGCATATGGTAGAAACCTTTGTTTGCCTTCTAAGAACATGTGTTGAAAATTTTAGAGGAACTGAAAAAAACTGCATATTGTGGAGTATTTTGAATGACAAAAAATATTGAAAAAACTATAACTGAGTAAAACAAATTTTAAAATCCAAATCATTTTCATTCTCAGCTGCTTTCCTTGAAGCAGACTAAAACCCTCCAGATAGATAAGTTGGACCCTCCTACCTCTTCCTTCTCTCTTCTGCTGCAGTGTTCAATTTCAGTTTTCTTCTGGATGTTTTAGATGTTACTTTCACAGAAATTGCTGAATGAAGTAAGCGTAATTGGTATTTCCCTTTTCTAATTTTTAGAGATGCTGGATGAAATCTGTGTCCATTATGTCTGACTGCAGCTTGAGTGAGGCAGAACAACCAAAATTGAATTCACTAATGGTAGATGTCACAGCAACCTGAAGTCTCTTCTTTGACACAAGTGTTTCTTTTGGGCAATTATGCCATATCATGTGATGTAAACCCGCATTTGCATTTTGTGTCTTACTCAATGTACATCTACTTAGGATTTCATCTGATGCCAGCCTTGGTACATAGGCATTAATTTTCTAATCAGATCAGGCCTCAAGTATGTTCCCATTGTTGTGTTGTTATGTTTAGGTGATTCTTCTCGGGTATTTTTTGGGCTATTCATGATCCTAACTATGTACACAGTCAACAAGAGGTTAGTTGTTTCAAAGAGTGTTTTACCTATAACCTATATAATAGTCATATGTATGTTTTGATGTATAAAATTCTTTATAAATGTTAAATGGTAAAATAAAGCTCATCAGTTATATCTAAACAGTATGTAGTTTAACAAGAAACACAAGACAATCACTACCAAGTTAGAAACTCACACAAAAACAAAATATAAAGCTTACCATTTGCTTTCAATGCTGCAGCCAATGTTTTGTTTCCATGGTGCCACATATTGTAAGAAATAACCATCATACGAACACACAAAGTTCCACCAGAAACTTTGCCCGGTAATATCAAATGTATTAATTTAGTACATTCAATCGAACACAAATGACAGAATTCTGTACACGGCATGCAAGTGCGCATGGGCATTTAAATTGTCATGTGAGGGCATTTCAATGCCTGAAACTAATAAATTTATTTGAATTATGATATTATAAGGTTCCAAGTATTTTATTAGCTTAAAAACAAAAATATTATTTTTTCCCATATTTTTAGCCAACTTCGGTGCTGCATTTCACTAACTTCCATTCATAATTGTACTTTCTGGAATGCTGCCTTCATGTTTCATGTGTAGTAGTGATTTCCAGATTGCTAGGTAATCAACACAACGTGCACATTTGATATTTTGTAATTCATTTATTTTGGGTGGTAGATCAGTTATCATTAACACAAATAACATTTACATAAATTGCCTTGTACAAGAGCAGAGACAGATATGTGGCTACCCACATGACATTTTGGAGGTATAACGTTATGATGAGAATATGGTATGACATATATTTGAGATGTGACGACTTATAAAATCACAGATTACGTATTTGGCTGTACAATTTCTGTGTGTATTTATTGCAGCAAAGACAGGTGTAAGTCATCTTATAACGTCATCAGGAGACCACTCCAACTCAGACACACCCTCTGGGAATGTCAGTATTCCATAGATTTATAGTTCAGATGTTTATTTATCACACAACAAAATACAACTTTAAATAATTAAAACATTGCAACATGGTATTTCCAAAGCGAATAGTGCCATTAAAGAAATCTATCTGTTTTATTTTATAATATGCCGTACTCCAGGACAAGTTAAAGAGATATAATTACCTTTATTTACAAAATACCAGCAATTACTATACATATGGAAGACTTCCATGCTTTTTAAAAATAAAAATTCAAATATAAAACTATAACTACATTAATATTTCCCAATACATGCAGTATCCTTGCTCTATTTTTCAAAAATCAGATAACTAATCTATATACCTGACATCTATTGTGGGCATAAGCAGTTCAATGTTTTGAACCAGATGATATGATCTAAGGACACCAGATGGCTCTGCTGCTAATGCCTCTGTTCCAGATAAAAGAAACCTCCAATGGCTATCTCGGCCCTTCCTGTGAACGCTTTATGTCAAAGTGCATTTTAATGATAATATTGCAACGGTTGCCCTGAAAGGTTCAATCAAGACCTTGCAAAAGCATTTACATACATCTTAAAAGAAGAACAGTTATATTTTTCTGCTGTAGTATGTATCTTTATTTTGCATAGTTTCTTATTCTTCTTCTTCTTCCTCTTTTTCATCATCATCATCACCATCATCATCATCATCATCATCATCATCATCTTCATCATCATTATTAACACCTTCAGCATCAATATCATCATCATTATTAACACTATTATTATTTTTATTAGTCCGTGTCTGGAAAAACCGAAGTCTTCTATCTGAACAAATAGGGCCATTAACGGTGGTTATGTCCTCTGCGCGAGTGAACGGAATAGTCAGGGAAATTATTTCCTAATAATAAATACGTGAGTTTGAATCTCCAGTTAACCGAATAATGTCCCTTTTTTAATTTTAAAGTGAATTTAATATTGTATTATGAAGATTTTGTTTTATTTATTTGCATAAATTTGAAATGTTATGTAAATTTTGTTTTGATTAGTTAATTTTAAATTGTGTTTAAATAATTATATTGATTATATTTAATTACAAGGGCAGCTCAATAAAGACGGAGCATAATTTTTACGGTCATAATTTCTTGCACCAAAATTTAATCTTATTATATTCTATTAGATTAATATGTAACAAACACGCCATAGTAGATTCATTGTTGGTACTGCTGGTTGCCGCCCGTGAGAACCAGGCAATTTCAGACATGTTCAGTATCTCCTACCGCTGCAATGGAGGTAACATGCAGTTAAAGTTGATGTTAGAGGAAGATCCGGAAATTCTTTCAAACGTAATCACTGCTGATGAAACTTGGCTACATCATTGTGATCCTGAGAGTAAACAGCAAAGCTCAGTGTGGAAATCTCCTTCATCATCATCCTGAAAAAAAATTCAAGTAAATATTAGGCGCAAAAGACCACATTTCCATGAGGTAGGCTTGATGATATACTACGATAATGCGCGGCCGCATATTGCCAAAGTTGTTGAGGAATATCTTGCAAAAATCAACGTGATGTGCCTCCCTCACCCTCCCTATAGTCCGGATTTAGTCACATGTGACCCTTTTATATTCCTTAGCTTGAAGAAAAGCCTTCGTTGTAGGCATTATCCAATATCAGGAGAAGCGGTGAAGGCTGCGGCGGTGATTTTGAAGGATCTCCGATAAAAGGGTTTCCAGCATGTCTTTGAAGACTGGCAGAAACGCTGGGACAAGTGATTGACATTCAGGGGAGACTATTTTGAGAAGGACCATCAATATTATGAGTAAAGGTACGTTGTCAAAAAAAATGTGATCATTCCATATTGAACAACCCTCGTATTTTCAAATTTTGTAATCTGTTGAAATGTAATTTTTTCCTCTGCTTTTCAAATTTTGTATCCTTATGTGTTTTTGGTCAAGTTTTTGAAGAGTTTTAAAAGTTTTTTTTTAAGTTTTTGAAAGATTTTATAGTAAGGACATATTGGCTACCAGAACGTGAAAAATTGGTTACCAGTATTGTAGTTAGTAGTTTTATAATTTAAATGGCTACAAGTTAAATGTTTACTGGTTACCAGTATTTGTAGGTATTATCTGTAAATTCTTAGTTAATTTGAATTATTTTATTTTATATGATTTTAAATTTTGTTTTATGATCTGAAAAATGTTGGAGTGTAATTGTACTTTTTTAAGTTAATTGGTTTTTAATAAATAAGAATTTGGAGAAAATCTCCCGGTGTAAGAAATTAGGAAACGGGATGTAGATTTTCATATTTTATTTATTTGTATAATGCTCCTATTTTATCATCGAAATGTGTAGAGGACCTTTAATAAGCTGACGATATCCCCAAACTGCTACCTTCTTGCCATGTTAAAGTGAATTTAGAAGAACAAACTAAAGAGTAATCAAGTGACAGCCTTATAGACATCCCAGGGGCAACAATGTCCCAATAGACTATCAGTGATCGTGTCATTTGGTGCCTGGACGAAGAGAAGAATGATGAATCCATTTTACACCTCGGATTTTCTACCTAAATTAGAATATGTAAGAAAGACGTTAAAAGAAAACAATCTGTTCCATGGAAGAGTAACTACACTAAGGAAAGTTTGTATGAAAATAAATTTCAAAGTTGTAAAATATACTAACAGAGGAAAACTGCTAATGAAAGTCTCGATGCTGTTCCAAACAGATTTGTCTACTTCAATTTGTGAAAACAATGAAACAATTGAGGTGCAATTGTTCACAGTCAGAGGCTTGGATTAATGGAGCCATGCTAATAGTAAAGGAGAAGAACTTGATTTCCCTCTTCAGACGTCCATAACAAAAGACTAACGCTTTATAATTTTGCATAAGATTTCTGAGGAGGCTCTACTCCCAGCGCCCTAGCGAGCTTTAAATCGAAGTCTACCAAGTACTGTGATGAAGAAATGGACTACAAGACGTTTAGGATTGGTTTGATAACCTATTACTGCCAAAGGCACCTTCGAACAGTGTCTACAAATCTGCAGAAACAAGCAAGACATTCCTCAAATCAGAAATGCAGTTATGCCCCCCATATGAAACATTGAATTTGAACCATGCACTACTAAAGCTGTACTGCATGAACATATCATCAAAATCATCTCAAAATTTTGAAATATTTCAGGATCATATCAGCCCAGGACTACTAATTGCCCAAAAATATGTTTCCAAAACACAATATATTGTTTACGTAAAGCCATGTACCCAAAATTGTTTGATAGTGAAGTGCAAAATCTAAAGAGACAACCAGCAAAAACTATAACAGGTTTATTAGGATAAGGATGGTTTAAATTAATTTAGAATATTCTGACACTGACTGCAAGGAACAGTTTGACATATCTGATACTCATACTTCCTCTACATACTATCGGTCAGTAGAGGGTAAAAATGATTTATATTTATTCTCTTCAGGTACAATATATTCACGTTTTTCTTCTCCTTCTGATGCTTTAACGTACCTGCTCAATATTCTAGTATGGGAGAAAGAGCGTTTTTTAAATTGATTCAGTAAAACAGCAGCTTTTTGTGCCTTTTGCCTTGGTTTAGCATGTTTTATCTTGCATTATTTTATATGAAACATGTACTTAAATATTTGAACCCTGGTAAACATATTGGAGATATAAATACAGAACCTGTAGAATTCCCGATGCGCTAACTCCAAGAAAGAAACAAAGAAAGAGAAAAAATGAGAAACGATCTCAGACACAAAATGGAGGAAATGTTCAGCATCGCGACTGGACAGTAATTTTTAGATCGAGCTACTAATTTTATCCTTATATTGATGGTAAATTGCATCGGTGAGGAGATCTTTCTATATCTGCAAATTCATTAACATCTGAATATTACTAATTAGCGTTATTTGTACTAACTTGATGTGATTACATAAATTCGCTTTAAATTGTGCGATTGCTCTAGATCTTGGGCATGGACACTCATAACGTTAACAGAGCGTGCAATAAAACATGAGAGTGTTCAGTCCCCCGCAATAGAAGAAGATGATTTCACTGAAACTGTAAGTAGTGCACAATATGTTAAACTTATGAATGCCTGTGACTCAGATATAAATATTGTGACTTTGTGGGTTCGTGAAATGAAAAGTCCAATTACACCACTCCAAAATGTTCTTTATTTCCACCGACTTACAGTTAAACCCTTGCCAATTACACAGAATTACTTGCTGCACACAATTACAATTCACCAGTTCGTCCGTTACAATTTCCTTGTACTCGCGGTTACGTAAGCTCCGGTACACCTTCACAGTTACGTACAGTCTTCCGTTGCACAATCTTCTCGTACATTAACACGTCACTGACTAACTCCTACACCAAGAACTGCGACTGTCTCACTAGCTAACTGACCGACCAACTCCAACTCCGTCTGTCTGTAACCCTCTTTATATCGGAATATCCCGCCTTCTGGTGTTTACAGGATTGTTCTAGTAACAGAAAGATCGAGAACCAGGTGTAAGGAAACATACGGCGCAGTCAGGTTTTTCCTCCCAACCGCAGCCTTGTCACCACTATAAGACAAACGAGGGGAAGGTGTGGCTAACCGAACCTCCCCTGCCTTCCGCTCCCAGCTGCTTCACAGGGTGTTCCAGCGCTCGCGTTACACTATGTCATTTTCTAATAAAAGTTGTAAAACAACGAAACAATAGAAAGTGCGAAAAGCAGCTGAAGATCAAACAAAGAAGGCTGGGAGACATTCGAAGTTATCTTTAAACCAGGTTAACAAACCTTTGTATACAAATGCTTTATGCGCATTTCCAGTCCCTTTAACAAGCACCGCGCAAACTAGTAAGCAATTTAAAGCAGATAACAGCGCATCAAATGCATATTTTGCTACCATTCCTACGCAAAATAGATATTATTTATTAGAGGATAACTTAGATGCCAATAACTCAGATGGTGAAGTTGAGACTACCAACGAGAAAATTCCTCCAATCTGCTTAACTGATATTTAATACTATGAACTATTTATTCACACTATACGCAGTCAACTGAAATCAAAATTTCATACTGCACTAAAAGGCAAAATCATTAAAATTTCACTGCTACATCAGATGATTTTCCTGCTCTGAGAGCTTAGTTTGCTTCTATAAAACAAAAATACCCTACATATAGGAATAGTAAAGATAAAATTTTCTCTCTGATCATTAGGAATCTACCCTGCTCCCTTAGTAATGAGGAGATTTTAAGAGCACTACAAGAACTAAAGTATCCTGTCCGCAAACTTGCAAGGCTACAAGGAAACAATAAGCATTCCATTGCTCTCTGTGCAGTTGAACTCACTGACAGCGATGCAGGTAAATGTATCCTAAGTCCCACCCGTCTACTATATAGGGTAGTCAAGGTATAACCTAGAAGGAAATCAACTGTTATCGCACAATTCATTCGTTGTCAAAACTATGGGCATTACAAAAATTATTGCCAACTTGAACTAAGGGACGTCAGGTGTATTGGTTCCATCTTTTCTCTGACTGCCAACTTCCTAAAACTACTCCCTCAAAATGTGTGAACTGTCATGAACAACATCCTTCAAATTTCAGAGGATTTTCTCACTATTTACGTTTAAAGAAACGCTCCTATAACTCACATAACCTGCAGCGAAAACAGCCTCAGAACATAACTGGATCATCTGTTCCTGAATCTTCAGATTTTGCTCCTCTTTCTCAAATCTCAAGCGATCTATCAGCTTCAGCACCGAAACAGGCACAAGCTAACTCACCATCTGAACAACTTCCACGCACATATCATTGCACCTTTACGGGCGTTATGAACAGCTCCAGACTAAACCAGCAACCAGCAATCTTTAACCAGTTTCTTCCTTACTAATTTACTGTATAAATTTTTACCTAATATCTTCTGATTTATAAGTTAACATCTGCCAGCAAATCAAGGGTTTATTATCTCTATCCTATCATCATTTTTTCACAATGGCAGTAGGTAATTGTACTTCTATCAATTATCACTTCTAAATTGGAACGCTAATGGCCTTCGTCTTAAAAGAGCCTCTCTTATTGACTTTCTTTCAGCTCACAACATTGATATAGTATGTGGCACCGAAACACACTTCTTACCAAATGTAGCTTTTTCTCTCCCTGGATATAAAATATACCGAAAAGACAGTGTTGCCTTTCTGCTTCCGGTGGAGTATCCATAATAATAAAACGCAATAATTCACACCACAAAATAGTTCTTCATAGCATAACAGAGTTTGAAGTTGTTGGAATTATAAGTTTAATGCCGTGATATGTTTTCGTCGTAATTTGTGCCTACAAACCTACAGCCTATTTACAAAATTTCGCCTATCTAAAATTGATTTTTCAAATGCTGGTTCTACACTATTACTAGGCGATTTAAGTTGCGAGTATGTATCATGGAGATGACGTACAAGTAATCTAAATGGTCGTCGGCTATATGAACACATTAACAACAATGGTCTACAGTTCTTAGCCCCGGCTGAACCAACATACTATCCTTATTCTTTAACTTCATCCCCTGACATTCTGGACATAGGATTATGTAAAAACATGCATCCATCTGCATACGTTACTACATTGTCGGCCCTGGATTCTGACCACTGCCCAGTAATGACTAAATTTGAATCACAATTATATATAACATTACAACAGCCACATCAGGTAAACGGCTGCGTTAATTCGACCAATTTCATTCCAAAATAGGCACATCATTAACTTCAGCCTATCACCTAACCTCGACCTTAGATATTGATAATGCCGTTAAGCACTTCGCAGATACTGTGTGATCTTGTATCAAAGAATCAACAACTCGCTCATACCGTCCTAGACCTCACCTATATCTACCTATGCATATTATTCATCTAATCAGAGAAAAGCATCGCATCCGAAGGCAGTGGCATAGAGAAGGACATCCTTCTCTAAGCAGAAAGCCTAACAGCCTCATTCGTACCGTTAGGCAAGAGCTAGAACAGCATCGTCATAATTTTTACCAAACCTATCTGTCTTCTTTATCCATGAACTGTATCTAGATACATAAAAACAAACCTAATGTTACAAATAGAATTTTACACACATCGCCGAAAGAGCTAAACCGCTTTATCATAAATCTTACTATTAAAAATTACCAGGATATGACCTCATACCAAACAAAGTACTAAGAAGCTGATAATGAAAACACTCGTTTAGCTGACAGAAATCTTTAGCTCCTCTCTATGAACTGGTTACTTCCCTCGTTCATGGAAAATAGCAGAAATAATGGTATTCCACAAAACTCAAAAACCGAAACACCTTATATCAAGTTATCGACCATTCAGTCTGCTCCCAACCTTATCAAAACTTTTTGAGAAAATAATCCAAAAACGCTTAGCAGAATTTGTTTACAAAACAACATTATACCATCGTATCAATTTAGCTTTCGTCCTCTGCATTCAACAACTCATCAGCTACTAAGAGTTAGTGAGAGCATTATAATAGGATTTGAAAAGAAACAGTATACCTCTGCCATTTTTCTACATTTAGCTCAAGTTTTCGATACTGTATGCCGCACTGTTTTAATGGTAAAACTAAATAGAATTGTACTCCAGATTACCTGAACAGAATAACTAAAAGTTTTTTCTCACAGAACCAACTTTAATGAGAATAGACAGTTACAAATCCGAACTTCGTCCAATAGCATCAGGAGTCCCACAAGGATCAATTCTCGCACCACTATTATTCAATATATTCATGCACGAACTTCTAAATACAAATCTCATATCCACAGCTATGTATGCCGATGACGCCGTTATTACCTATTCGCATCCAGACTTAAGTACTGGAAACAACAGGCTACAAATTGCATTCAATATGTTATCTAAGTGAATCAAAATGTGGCGAGTAGTATTAAATATTAATAAAACGGAAACGAAAGTATTCTCCTTTAGATATTATCAAGATTCAACCCTATTGGATATGCAAGGAAAACAACTAACATGGAAGCCTCCAGAGACACCAGTGAAATATATAGGCGTAATGCCTGACTCTAAATTAACCAGGAATTATCATTTATCTTACATATACACAATAGCCATTTCTAGAATTATAAAAGCTGTACCCATGGCTAGAGAAGAAATCAGAGCGTGGTATGGAGTGTCAATATTGATCTACAAGTCTCTTATAAGCCCCAAAATTTCTTAGGCTGCTCCTGTATGGGGTGTACATTCATCGACTTCAGGTTGTAAAAAACAAATTTCTCCGCAGTATTACAAAGGCTCCATGTTTCATTAGAAATGATCAACTCTATCAGGAACTTGGTATTCTTCCCATACATCTGTACTTCAAATTGAAATCAAAGACATTCTTCGTTAAATTATCCGAAGTACCAAGCGCTGTAACCTATGACATTGGACGACGAAACTTCGAAAGGACCAGATTGAAAAGAAAACTGCCTCAAGACATCCTACTCACTGATTCAGAAGCTAGCGACTATTCTCACTAATTCAAAGTATATTTTCTTTTTTTCTCATATCTAACCTCGCATATCTAACCTCACTTTTCAATCGTTATCCGTCTTATTTAATGTTATTGTATGTGTTAGTTATCCTGTTATATACTTTATCTTTTATTATCTTTCATTTAATTGTGTTCTTAATTGTTCTCTGTTTGTTTAGATTATAAATTTATCACCTATTGTATATTTTAGAGGACAATAATTCCTCAGTTGTCAATTTGTATGTAGTACTTACGTAATTTACCAATGACTTGTATAGCAATGCTGCTGATCAGGCAAGTAATAAATTAAAAAGGAGACAAAAACTGTGAATTATAATAATGTATAATTATAAATATCCAGTTGGTGTCTGGAGCTTGAGGAGATCGGACGTGCCAGGTAGAGAGGCAGGTAGAAACGAGTTGAGACAATGGGTGTTGACTTGGTGGTTTACCGGGCGAGGATCGGAATGTGGTCGGGTCTGCGCTCACGGGGAGCAGGTAGTCAGCGTGAAGGTACTACGGAAACTTCACAGAGTTATTTTGTAATTTTTGTGTTAGTAACTTTACTAGTGATAGGCGGAATTGAGATTAATCCAGGACCTGTAGCGGACGAACGATGTGGGAGCTGTATTAAAGTTCTGAGGACCGCACTTATGTGCAGTAATTGCTCGAAGTGGTTCCACATTGGCTGCCAGAAAGTGAAGAGGGACATGAACATCGAGGAAACCTGGGAATGTAAGGAATGCAGGAGAGCCAAGACCGTCACCGCAAATCAGAGGAAACTGGAGCAGCTTCAAGAAGAAGCACGGGAACTACGTATTAAGCTACAACAGGCGGAAGATATCATTCGGAGGCTCGAAGCTGAAAACCGTCAACTGAAGGAGCAGGGGGAAGAAAGAGTAAAAGAAGAGGAGAAATCTAGCCTTATAGTCGGTGACTCTATTGTGAGACATGCTGGAAATCCAACGGCGGAGGTAGTTTGCTATCCTGGCATAAGAGTTGACGGTCTGCTGAGGGAAATCGAGAGAAAGCAAGAGGAGATGGAAGGCAACTATCGGACAATCGTATTACATGTTGGGAGCAATGACTTGCGGAGAAGTGTTAACTATGTGTTGGGGGACATGTACGACTTAGTTAAAAGGACAAAACAGCTGTTTCCTTCAGCAAAAATAGTCGTCAGTGGAGTACTAAGACGACGCGACTCCAGCTGGAGAAAGGTGATGCAGGTAAATGAAGCTTTTTCTTGGGTAGCGGAGCGACTGGGTGCTCAGTTTCTTGACCCGAATTCGTGGATTGAAGACTGGGACTATGGACGGGATGGAGTACACTTGAACCGAAGAGGATCGTCAAAGCTGGCAGCTTTGTTCGCGAAGGTGACGAAGTGGGCTGACGGCAACGAGCATCAAGGGCAGCAATGACACCAACTTCAGGAAAACGTAGACTTTCAGGTAGGGGCTGATTCCTTAAGGCTGCTACAGGTAAATTGCCGTAGTATATTGAATAAAATTGTTGAGTTTTGGAATTTAGTAGAAATATGCAATCCAAGTGTCATTATACGTACGGAATCATGGCTGAATATTGACATTAATGATTCAGAAGTATTCAGAACAGATTACAGGGTGTTTAGGAGGGACAGGGATGGAAGGGGAGGGGGAATCTTTATTTGCGCTAAATCAGAGCTAAACAGCAAAGCATTATGGGTAGAAGAAGAGGTTGAGATTATGGCAATCGAAATTATTGATCAAGCAAACAAAGGAAATAATTTAACAATAATAGCTTGCTATAGACCACCTGGAGAAACTGATTATGCTACACTTCATAAACTAGTGGAGAAAATCTCTTCCGAAGGGGCAAAAAATGTTTTATTAGCAGGGGATCTAAATCTGCCAAATGTAAACTGGGACGGACAGTTAATAGGAGGTGAAGCTCAATAGCTCGTTAACTTTCTGGTTTGGGAGCAGGAGTTATTTCAAGTAGTGAAAACTGTCACTCGACAAACAGCATTACTGGACGTATTTTTATGCAAACCTGAGTCATTGTTTTCTGCATGCGATGTCTTGCCAGGTATAAGTGACCATCAGTGTGTGCAATTAGACATAAATTGGAAAGGGCAGACAAACCGGTTTGAAACGGAACAGGTAATTAGTTGGGATTTCCATAGGGCGAACGGGGAGGCTATACAAACATTTCTCCGGGAAAAATATGGGATATTTGTAAAATCTGCCACTAGTGTAAATGAAGCATGGGTTAATTTCAAAACACTTATCCTGGAAACAATTAGAGAACACGTACCTTTTAAAGTTATTAAACATAAAGCGTATCCAGAATTTTATACAAAATGTATTAGGAACTTAAAAGAAAGACTAGGCACGCTTATAATAAAAGGAAGATATCAGAATGGCATCTTAACAAATTTAAAGAATTAGCTAAACAATTACAAGACGAAAAGTTGCAAGCGCAGGAACGATTCTTAGATAACGTTTTTAGCGGGACAAATAATTGTTGGAGATCATTTTACAATTATGTAAAAAGACGCAGCGGAAATAAAGAGAGCATACCAGATTTTAACGTTAATGGGATAGATGTATTAAGTGATAGGGACAAAGCTAATATATTAAATTCGCATTTTGTATCGGTTTTTCTTAAATCCGACGATAGTTCCGAAAAGGAAATTGGGGAGAGTGGAGAAACGATTTTTCAAATAATAGCCCCCAAATTGCGCAAAAGGATTAAGATGCTGCAAAACCGAAAATCAAGGGGACCAGATAATATACCTACTGAAATATTAAAGCTTGGGGGTGAAGCCATGATTCCCTATCTAATGCTCTTGTTCAACATGTCAATTAACAACTGTGCCTTACCGGAAGACTGGAAAACAGCTATTATAGTTCCGATTCATAAAGGGGGGAATAAAACAGAAATAAATAATTATCGGCCAGTTAGTCTAACTTCAGTAGTATGTAAATTAATGGAGCATTTAATTGCAGAATATATACGAGAGGAGTTAGAAAATAAAAAGTGGTTTAATGAAGCGCAACATGGATTTAGACCTGGGTATTCGTGCGAAAGTCAAATTACTTCATTATTTCAAGATTTGGCAGATGAGGTAGATGCAGGGGGAAGAACTGATGCAGTGGTAATTGACTTTTCTAAAGCTTTTGATGTAGTGCCACATAGTTTACTTATTTGTAAGCTAGCTAATACAGGAATTGACAAACGCGTAGTATTATGGGTTAAACATTTTTTGAAAGGGAGAACGCAAAAGGTTAAAGTAGGTAAAGAGCTGTCTGATAGTGGAACTGTTAGTTCGGGTGTGCCACAAGGCTCAGTACTAGGGCCTTTACTGTTTCTCATTTTTGTTAATGACATTGCTGTTAATATTAACTGCCAGATAAGGTTGTTTGCAGACGATTGTATCATTTATAATAAAATTCGGAATACAGTGCATGAAACCGCTCTTCAGGATGATTTAAATGAAATCTGTAATTGGGCTGCGGCTAACAAAATGTCAATTAATGCCAAGAAAAGTAAGTCGATTGTTTTTAGTAGAACTAAGGGCAAAATTATTGTTAACTATCACATGGGAGGGGTGCAAATTCCACAGGTGGACAGCTGCAAATACTTGGGAGTGTACCTGGCAAGTAATGCTGGATGGGACGAACAAGTAAATTCCACAACTAGGAATGCGAGGAAGGCATTACATTTCGTAATGAGAATATTGAAAAAGGGGAGCGCTAGATCCAGGGAAATTGCCTACAAGACCTTAGTGCGGCCGGTTATGGAATATGGAGTAGCATGCTGGGACCCGTATAGAGCTAACCAAATCGATCCATTAGAAAAAATACAGAAGAGGGCAATAAAATTCATAAAAAGAGGCAAGTATTTTGAGCCTATAAAAGGAGATGAGACTAAATGGGAGGAATTAAGAATTAGGCGTAAAAAACATAGGTTGGTAGCGTTATTCAAAGCTAATGCTGGTGTAAAGGCATGGGTGGACGTTAATGTAAGGTTAGATAATCCGGATTATTATGGACGAAACGATCATAGGTACAAAATTAAGGGTAGAAGATACAGAACCGACGTAGGAAAATTTTCTTTTGTTAATAGAACCATTGAAGAATGGAATGAATTGCCTGTAGCAGTCTTTCAGGGCTGTCCCCTGTCGTTGAAGAAATTTAGAAAAAATCTAAATGGTTTATAGTTTAACTTTTGAATTATAATGGTATATAATATGTAAATAGAGAAGTATTTAGATAAGTTTTAAGTGACTAAAGTAAAATAATATCATGTTTGTATTGTTTACTGTATTATTGTTGTAAATCTAGTATATGTAATTTGATCTGTATTCTTAACTCTGCCACTGGGTAGTACCCAATTGCAGTTAATAAATACATACATACATACATACATACATACATACATACATACATACATACATACATACATATATCAAATTTAAAGACAAACAGTGAAACATTAGAAGAAAAAAAATCTGAATGCGAATGTAGATGATGAATGCGCAGGTGCAAATTCTAAAACATATCATACACATTAAAATATCTCATTTAGAAAACGTTTAAAGCAAAAATGGGAAATGGTAATCAATTTGATATAAAATAGTCTTCGTGATAAGTGTAATGGTTTGCAAACATCAATGCTAAGCATAGGAATAGGAAGGAAAGAAGAAGAAGCGAAACAAAAATAACATCGTATATTCGTTTATTTTATAGCACTGCACATTCTACGAGATACACGCTTCGGCTTATTGGAGGCATGGCACTGCTACTAGAAACAATTGAATATCGCGAAAGAAAAGAATAAAAGAATGCAAAGAGCATTGTATCCTTTGCGACTCTTAGCAAAGATGTTCGATTGCGCTTCAATTATACCTGTATTAGGAGATAACAATTAAATAAATGAATAAATAAGTAGATAAATAAATAGAAACTTACATAACGTTGCATAACATAAACAAAGAATAGCAAACAAAATTTCGAATATCAATTAAATACCAAAATTTACTGCAATGATCTTGCTTCCCTTACCTATGTTGAAGTAGCATCCTCTAGCATTAGTCGTGAGTACCATTTCTCATTCTACCAGATTGTTTCTTCTGATTACGTATCGTCACTTTAAAGAAAGAAACGGAAAGGAATTGCCCATATTTATCGTTTGAGTCGTCAGTTACATCTAAAATTTACGAGGGCTGTTCAATAAAGTGTGATCATAATTTTTTTACAACGTATTATCACCCGAACATCGGAATTGCCGAGAGAACCAGCTGGCAGGAAGGGGCCAGACGGGAAGCATTCAACTCACGCCTAACCATTTATCTGTGTAGCGCTCACGGAGAGGATGGTTAGGGATTGTAATTGTGTGAGCTACCTAATCCCTTGTAATCGGCAAGTATACTAACTGTAATTCGGTAGAATTAAAGAACATTTTGAGTTTGTGCAATGGGACTTAGTTGTACGAACACACAAAGTCACAGTATCTTTACTCATCCTCATAATTTTGGTGGTCCTTCTCTAAATGATCTCCCGTGAATGCGATGCACCTGTCCCAGCGTTTCTGCCAGTCTTCAAAGACATGCTGGAAATCATTTATTGAGAGATCTTTCAAAATCACCTCTGAGGCCTTCACCACTGCTTCTGATGATGGACAGTACCTCCCACGAAGGCGTTTCATCAAGTTGGGGAATAGAAAACTCACATGGGGCTAAATCTGAACAATAGGGAGGATGAGGGACTGATTTTTGTAAGATATTCAGCAACAACATTGGCAATATATGACTGCGCATCCAGCCTGCTTCACGGAAATGTGGTCTTTTGCGCCTGATATGGAACTGCAATGTTTTCAGGAGATTCCTTTAGTATTGTCAAGTTACCGATGTGTGTGCAGGTACAACATGTTGATAAACCATTGCGTGACTACGAATGAATGAGATGACCATAACTTTCCCAGCAGAAGCAACCACTTTTGCTTTTGGGGGGGGGGGTTGGTGAAGAAGGAGATGTCCACACTGAGCTTTGCTGTTTGCTCTCAGGATGAAAATGATGTAGCCAAGTCTCATCAGCAGTGATTGCGTTTGAAATAACCTCCGGATCTTCCTCTAACATCAACTTTAACTGCATGTTGCCTCCATTGCAGTGGTAGGCGATACCGAACATGTCTGAACTTTTCACAGGCGAGAACCAGGAGTACCAACAATAAAACTACTACGGCCTGTTTCTTTCTTATTAAGCTAACAGAGTATAATAAGATTGAATTTTAGTGCGAAAAATTATGACTGTAAAAAATTATGATCATTCTTTATTGAACAGCCCTCGTACATAAAATTCCAACACAAAACCCGTCAAGAATTTACACAATTTAGGCGTGTCCGGGAAACTTTTACAATGTTTCTTTCTATAAGATCCTAATTCGGCTATTAAAAAGATTTGAAATCGAAATAATTTTTGCCAAATTGGTGGAATTGTTGTTAATTGGAAAGGAAGAAAGGAAAAATAATGAAGGTACATAAAAGGGAAAAAGGGTTAACAGAACATCAAAGCATACACAAACTGTGAATGATAATAAAGTAGCTAAAACACAGCGAAAACTCAACGTACAAGAAACATTTGAAGTTAGTGAAAGCTTTGAATAAAAAGGGGCAAAGAGATCTAAATCATTTGGGGGACGTAGAAAATGGTTGATGCGCTTCAGATAATTCTATTAAAGAATCAAATAAATAAGTAAATAAATAAAAAATAAACAAACGAACGAGCGAACGAAAGAACGAACGAACGAACAAACAATCAAACAAACAGATAAATTAATAAATACATAAATAACAAGAGAAATGAATAAATAAATAGATAAACAATTTAATACTTAGAGTAAGTGACTAAATAAATGAATGAATAAATAAAAAGTACAGAAAAATAGATCAATAGATAAATAACTAGATAAATAAATAACAGATAATTAAACAAATAAATTAATGAATAAATAAATAAGTAATTACATAAATAAACAAATAAAGAAGTAAATAAATAATTAATAAATAAACAAACAAACAGTAAAGTAAATGAATAAAAATGAATGAATATATCAGCATTTACTGTTATGATTTCTATTCCATTACGAACTGTTAAATATGCATAGGTGGGAAAGGAAGAGGCAAAATATAAATAATATCGAAAATTCGTTTTGCTTGTAGCACTGCGAATGGTACAAGATAAACACTTCGGTTTTTTGGCGGCATTGCATCATGAGTATAAACAACTGAAGATCGGGAAATGAAAGACTTAACAAAATGCAAACAGATTTCATCCATTTTGGCACCGTACAGAGAAATTTTATTGCGTTTCACTGATTTCTATTTCGGGAGATAAAAAATAAATAGAAGGAAGTAAAATGTTGCATAGCGTCAACAATGAACAGCAACCAAATTTTTGAATGACCAGGTAGCGCCCTGTAGTGTTAGTTTTGAGAACTAATTCCTGTTCTTCAAGATTTTTTCTTCTCATGACAGCATCATGACCATAAAAAATATATGATGCTGCATAACCTAAAAATAAAGGGTAATCCAAATTTCGAGTACGAAGTAAATATAAAAATTCGTCTTCATCTAGTTTCGTGAAGGAATAGCGAGGTAGCGCCCTCTGAAAGTACTTTTGAATGCTATTCCAAATTCTTTCAAACTTCCTTTCCTCAATACTGCTTTTTATGTTTCATTACTGCCTAGAAGTTAGCCTGATAGTTTTAAGTTGTACTTAAATACGTATATTAGGTAGTTGAATAAAGAGAGGTAGAAGAAGAGGAAGAAGAAGCAGAAGAAGATGAAGAAGAAAAAGAAGAGGAAATAAAGACCGCAAATTCGTTTAGTTTGTAGCGCTTCAAATTCTGCGAGGTAAAAGCTTCGTGTTATTGGCGACATTGTATTGGTACTAGAAACAATTGAATATCGCGAAAAAATAGATTAAGAAAAGACAAAGAAATTTTATCATTTGGGGCTCTTAGCAAAGAGGTTTGATTGCCTTTCAGTTATATCTGTCTTAGGAGATAACAAATAAATATATGAATAAATAAGTAAAAGCATACATAATATTGCATAACATAAACAATGAACAGCAAACAAAATGGTGGATATCATTTAAATATAAAAATTTACTGCGATGACCTAGTTTCCTTTCAATGGCGAAGTAGCACCCTCTAGAATCAGTTTGTAGTAATAGTTCCTATTCTTCTAGACTTCTTCTTCTGATTACTGCATCATCACCATAAACAAACAACGAAAGCATTTACACATATCTGTTATCTGAGTATGAGCTAGGTCTAAGGAACAGTCCTACAGAGGAAAACACGTTCAAAATTTCAGAACTTATATATTTTCATAAAAATCTAATTCGTCGAAACATTTAATTCAAACGTTTTAAAACAAAAATATAATTCCAAATCTATAACAGTCCCACTGTATTTAGCAGGATGGAAACAAAGAAAGTAAGAGATAAGGAAAGAAAGCACAGAATAAAAAAGTATAAAGGAACAGCAAACCAGACAAAAACTATGAATGATAATAAAGTAGTTAAATCATAATCAACATTATACCAGGTGAGTCTTCTGCCTCCACTTATTGTGATCTATGCAACACGCAGTTTATAGTCTAAGAAAAAACATGGACCCTTTCAACACAATATCCGTTATTGCAGCTCTGCCCTTCTATTCGGCACTCTAATTACTCAGTATTAATACTTACAGCTCTATATGAGGACAAAGAAGTTGCCAGAAGATGAAATTAACTGTTTCTCATGTATATAATACTAACCTCTGTTTCATAAAACCTTGCCCCGCTGACATGTATCACTCCGCTTGCAACTACCTTCCCCCTCACCCTAACTGGCTAATGCTTTCGCACCATGGGCCATAGGCGGTGCCTAACCGTCACATTTAAACCTGCAGTAAACATCATCATAATTGCCAGTAAGGTATATAAAATCATACATATAAGAATATGAAGGCATGCAAAAGTAATGAAGTTTATAAGGAAACTGAGCACGTTGAAACTGAATGAATGAGCAATGAAACTGAAACAAGTTTATAATGGAAAGCCTTAGGGCCTCTTTCACTTGGATTTTTTAAAACCAGCACACATACCTTGCAAAAATGCTTGTCTTTCAGTCTTAAAAGTCATGTCACGCCATATTGTCGTGTGTCCTTCATTCACCCAAGTCTCGTCAAGGTAGTATATTTTGCGACTTCTATCCCGGTACAGTTTGATTGTCCTTAAATAACCTCTTTGCCACACAGCAATATCGCCCCTGGAGTGACAAGTTTTCCTGTTGTCCCAATTTCATATCGCAATGTTCCTACGCATCTAACACACCTGTAAGTTCAGAGCACATTTGTTCGACTTCTCTCAATGACAAAGACGGATTCTCTGTGAGTGCATTAATCACGTGCACTACAATTCTTTATTTCGCCGCTTTGTAAAGGTTTTCCAATGCGATGCTACAGCGAAATCTGGCAGTACACTCTGTCATTATACATATTGTGACTCTGTGGGTTCGTGAAATGAAAAGTACAATTTCAACACTCAAAACTGTTCTTTATTTCCACCGACTTACAGTTTAACACTTGTCAATTACACAGAATTGCGTACTGCACACAACTACAATTCACCAGTTCGTCCGTTACAACTTCACTTGTACTCGCGATTAAGTCAACTCCGATGCTCATACACAGTTACGTACAGTCTTCCGTTGCACAATCTTCTCATTCATTAACACGTCACTGACTAACACTTACACCAAGAACTGTGTCTGTCTCCTCACTCACTGACTAACTGACTTCACTTCGCTCCGGCAGCCCCTTTTTATAGGAATATCGCCACCTTCTGGCTTCAACAGGAAGGTTCCAGTAGATGAAAGATTCCGTAATTTCCAGAACACAGGTAGAAGAGAAACAGACCGCACAATCATGTTTTTTTCCCCCAGCCATCCCTGTCACCACTATAAGACGGACGAGGGGGAGGCGTGGCTAACACGGACCTCCCCTGTCTTCCGCTCTCAGCTGCTTCCATAGGGTGTTCCAACGCCCGGGTGACACTGCTCCCTCCTCAAAGCTGTTCGCCCCGAACAGCACCATCGTAGCGTGCCAGGCGGTCCAGGTGTACCACCAGCATCTGCCCGGAGTCTGAGCCAGAAGTAGCGCTGCCGTAGTTTGTGAATCATACGGTTCGCTCCCAGGTGTCCTCCTGAAGTACCGGCGTGCACTTCCTCCAAGACTTCCGGGACCTTACTCCGGGGGAGTACCAACTGTTCTCTCTGCGCCTTCCCATCGGGTGACTCCCATACCCGGAAGTGCACGCCCTCTCTGGTCTTCAACGAGTCCCATTGGGCTCAGTACGAGTTGTAGGTGGCGCTCCTCGGTGCGTTGTCCTACCAGGTTGGTCCTGTACCTGCCTCCACTTCCCTCAAGAGTGGCCCCAAGTCTGCGTCCGCCAGCTGCTCCCTCCTCAGGCCTGCGCTATTCCAGCCTTCAGCAGGCACTGCCACAACTACTCGGACTGCTGCGGCACGCTCCTTCTCTTCCACTCTTGTGCACTGGCCGCACTCTACTGGACAGGGTCTTCGGGACATGGCGTCTGCGTTACCGTGGCTCTTCCCTCTACGATGTTCCGAGGTGAAGTCGTACTCCTGCAGCCTCTGGACTCAACGTGCTGTCTGGCCTTCCAGGTTCTTAAAGGTCAATAGCCACGTTAGGGCGGAATGGTCAGTCCTCAGGTGGAATGGCTGACCGTACAGGTACTTGTGGAAGTGCTCCAATGTCTTTACTACCGCCAGTAACTCCCGTCGGGTGACGCAGTAGTTCTTCTCTGCCTTGGATAGCGTCTTGCTGTAATAGGCTATCACCCGCTCATGGCCGTCCTGGATCTGCGACAGCACACCTCCAATGCAATGGTCGCTGGCGTCGGTGTCCACAATGAAGGCGCCACCTGGTTGTGGGAGACCCAAAATTGGAGCACTGCACAGGGTTTCCTTCAGGTGCTGGAAAGCGTCTTCGGCGTCCTCCGTCCACACATAAGATCGGTGTTCCTCTGTCAGGCGGGTGAGGGGTTTGGCGATGTTGTCGGCCTTTTCCTCTAAATCATTAAGGCGGTCGTCTACTTGACCCATCCGCTTGCCCAGGTTCGTGACGTCATCCCTCACGCCGGCCAACCGTTCCTCAAACTTGGCGGCGAGGACCTCGTTCGCCTCCCTCATCTCCGTTGTCAGTTCGGCCATCTTTGCGGTCATTGTCGTGGCCAAGCTGTTGTTTGCCGTTTCCATCTTCGCTGTTAATTCGGCCTTCATTTCTTCCATCTTCCTGGTGATGTTGTCGTTGGCCGTCTTCATTTGTTTCAACTCTGCGGTGATGTTGTCGTTGGCCGTCTTCATTTGTTTCAACTCTGAAGTGATGTCGTCGTTGGCCGTCTTCATTTCCGAGGTCAGTTCGGCCTTCATTTCCATCATCTTCTCCAAAATCTTTTCCAATGCCGCGTCCATGGTTGTAATGTTCGGTGATGTTGTTATCCCACTTCTGACACCAGTGTGACTCTATGGGTTCGTGAAATGAAAAGTCCAATTTCAACACTGAAAACTGTTCTTTATTTCCACCGACTTACAGTTTAACACTTGCCAATTACGCAGAATTGCGTACTGCACACAATTACAATTCACCAGTTCGTCCGTTACAACTTCACTTGTACTCGCGATTACGTCAACTCCGATGCTCATACACAGTTACGTACAGTCTTCCGTTGCACAATCTTCTCGTTCATTAACACGTCACTGACTAACACTTACACCAAGAACTGTGTCTGTCTCCTCACTCACTGACTAACTGGCTAACTGACTTCACTTCGCTCCGGCAGCCCCTTTTTATAGGAATATCGCCGCCTTCTGGCTTCCACAGGAAGGTTCCAGTAGGTGAAAGATCCCGTAATTTCCAGAACACAGGTAGAAGAGAAACAGACCGCACAATCATGTTTTTTCCCCCAGCCATCCCTGTCACCACTATAAGACGGACGAGGGGGAGGCGTGGCTAACACGGACCTCCCCTGTCTTCCGCTCTCAGCTGCTTCCATAGGGTGTTCCAACGCCCGGGTGACAATATAATAAGTACACGTGCAATATACGATCAATAAGATAATTTAGCTCTAGCACTCGGCACAACACACAATCGAATGGCGATATATGATAAATCCAGTTCAAAATAAGGTCAGGGATGAAAGTCATATAAAAATATTTCATCACTACCGCTAAAGCATGTGCTATCGTGTCATATGAAAGACAGGCTCCTGAGCAAAGGAACCCGCTCTTTACTTCATTTAAGATTTAACACGCATTTCAGATAAATCAACTCTGTTGCGCAATATACTTTATTAAAACAGTTACCAAAATATGAATTCGACAATTCTCTTCCTACATATATCACCATGTTAAATAACGAAGTACTTTTTACCGCACAACAGTCTATATTACAATAGCAGCCAATGAGAGGTAATAAGCTTACGTGGCCGTTTAGAGTTACGGAGCAAGCCTATTTGAAACAAGCTTTAACAAGGTGATAAACGAATTCTGTCCTAAAGAGCACCAGAGAGCACGTAGCAGCTGGCGGAGTGGGTTAGCTTGCCGGAATGTAGTGATACGAAATCTAGCTTCGAAACCACATCTCATATTTTCGTTTTTCTTATTTTCTCCCAATTTTTATTGCCTGTATTTTAGTTACTAAATTGTTTATTGCTACTATTGGTTCACTTTTGAGCCAAAGATGAAGGAAATACAATCAGATAATAAGGGACCTATATGGATTTGCTCGACATATAAGTTGGGCTGAGCTCATTCTAATGTCAGGTAGTTGAGGCCCTTGAATTTTAAAGGACAACCATGGGCTATCTTTATATAGAGATCATGTTTAACTTTATGACCTTTATAATCTGAATGGCATGTTTTAAACGATGTTCCGCAGTTGGCTTTCGTTTTAGCATAATATCGACCACAGTACATCTAATAGATTTTATGTCATGCTTATATCTATGTTTCACATTCATTTGTGGAATGTTTGAAACTTGACCGAATGGGTCAAGCACAATACCCACCATAATAATATATCTGCTAGGAACTACACATCTATAACTATATGCCAGCGGAAAACATGGCTACTACTATATTTTGTAGACACCTACAGTGTTGTAAAAGTGTTATTTGTACTATAATATGAAATTATAGGCCCCAAGAGATAAAACAGGCAATAAAAACTTTGATCCATCACGAAGCATATGAGCCCAAGTCCAACTGGCATACCTGTGAAATAACCTGTGCGATACCGCTGAGCCAACGCTACGTTCCTAAGGAAGGTTTCTATATGAATTAACCACGGACCTAAGACCAACCTCGAATGTTTACACGCTTTCTACAGCTTTATACAGTGCTTTGAGCTCGTTTTGGTAGTTTTAGCACAAATAAAAAACCTGCATCTACCATGACAATTACTGTATGAGCTAAAATCTGCCATAATTTGAGACAGAAGCGAAAGCAATATATCTAATTCTTAGGGTTTTGGACAGGGCTGTACAGTGAAAACACGTGCTGGGTGAAGATTTAAATCCAATTGCTCCCACTGTGTAGATCTGCTCCTTTGTATTCCAATGTTATTGCCAACTGATGCATGTGACAGGTTGTTCCTTCAGGGGCGTATTTAAACGTGTGTGTGAATCTACGCTAATGAAAAAATTTTTGTAAACTCTCTAAAATTATTACTGCAGTTTTCTTACCTGGGTATGATGTTTTAGGAACCAACATACATAGTGATTGTCTTCTGTCCCTTACCACACTTATGCACTGAGTTTCCAAACTATCCTCTATAAACTATTCTACTAATCACCCATTAGAGGGCATTCAAGAAAAGACAAAGTCACATACACGGAGTCCCATAAATAATCGGACAGACTTTGCATTTCACTATTGAGTGCTCTGTAAAGCAGGATAGATTATGTGTACCAATCTCAAGGTACCTCCTTGTGTTAACAGAAAATAATTTGCTATGGATATGCTTTTTAGAGATTGAAAATTTGGCTAAACTAAGGGTTTCCCAATTCAACCTTGGTTACATCATGAGTTTACGACACAAAAAGTATTGGACAGCACAACTGAAATGCAATACAAACGAGTGGGTGAAACCCGTCAGAAGACAAAACAACATCGTAGAATAAGTACGTCAACTGTTCACCAAGAAGAAGGCAGGTGCACAGTATGGACCCAAAGGTAAGCTAAGCAGAGTAACTTTGAACAAAGATATTGATGTATCTCTATGAAAAAACAAAACATACCGGTAAATAGCAGAGATTGTGAATCTTAGCAAAAGTACAGTTAATGACATAAATCACCAGTATAAGTATGAAGACACAATGAAATCTCGAGCAAAGCCAGGGCGACCAAAACTTCTTTAACTAACTTTGTCATTATTTTGTACGTGTAACTATTCTTACACATTCCATGGTATTTGCTTGAATTTTCAAATACATACTTATACTTTTCTCAGATAAATCTCCTGAAATATGTGACTATCACTTAAGACTATTGTATTCCCCATGAATGTATGTATACGGATGGATCAGACCTGACTTAGATATTGTCGCCTAGGCATTATTGTGCAGCGGGACACGGCCAGCGCATGGGCGTGGAGTTGAATGCTTGCAGACAAAGAGAGGGAAACAGAAAGAGAAAGCGACACAGATAATCTGGAATTTCCCACTGCCATCGTGATTGTTATCGAACGGTCTACTGAATTCTAGAACAATGGGTGGGGGTATGAAAGCAGGCAAAAGGTTAGCTGCTAGTTAGCGTGCTGATAGGTCAAATCTTGGTTAGAATAAGTTATCTGGATAAGCTTTTTCTGTGGTTTATCTTTATTCTGTTAAATTATTTACTGTAACTAGTTTTATTTTCTAGGAGGTGACAGTGAAATCTAATGGGAAGATACGTTGGTTTGGCTGGATTCAGGATCTTCTTCCTTGGCTCTCTAAACCAAGATATTTAAATCGCAGGATGCCAAATTACTAGTTCTACTACGTGTAGACACGTAATAACAGGTTTGCCTAAAATATTTGTAATTCTTCCAAAAAAGAACAATTTGAAGAAAAGTGCATGTAACAAGAGATGTACACAAGAAATAAATGCCAATCTGAATAAGCTGTATGTGTATTAATTTCTTTAATTTAGAAGCTCAAAAAGCCATTCTGTGACTGAGCCGAGAAGTTCCAAGTGGCAAGTCTCTGTGTCATCATCCCTTGTAGACAACCTATAACTGAAAGAGAGAGAGAGAGAGAGAGAGACAGAGAGAGAGAGAGAGAGAGAGAGAGAGAGAGAGAGAGAGAGAGAGAGAGAGAGAGGAATTCACATCACTCTAGCATTTGCCGTAATGATAGAGGGAATATTACAGATAAATCCATGATAACAGTGGATTTGGTTGGTGGTACTGCATGTCTCTCATTCAACAGGTCCAGAATTCAAATCTCGGCCAGGGTTGTAAGTTTTTTACAGGAATTTTCCCCATCCTGAAAGGTGAATGTCTGTAATCTAAGCTCTACATACCCTGGGCTCATTTAAGCATCATTTCACACATTTCGTCTACTATCCGGCATATGCTGGAGGACATTGAATAATATAAGAATATTTTAGGGAAGACGTTTATTTTTCACAGCATATTGATTAAATTTTTGGTATTTGCACAGCAAATTAATTATAAACCTGAATTTTCTGATAATGTCACCTAAGGTCCTTGTAATTCTGGATAACTTTTATATTAACTGAGAAACGAAGTTTTACTTCATAAAGTATGTATATGTAGTTGAAATACACAAATTATGTCAAATACAATTTTGTAGATATTCTTTATTTATTCAATGTTTCAATATTCATATATATCTCAACTGTAAAGCCTTATTCATTTTCATCTGTTGGTCACAAACATTTAAGTCATTAACAAGCAAGCAGCTCTTTGGAGTTTCGTTTGTCACAAAGGTGTACAGTGTTCCTTTGTACCTACAGCATGTAAGAGGTTTATACAAACTTTGTACTGATTAACTATATATTGTCACACCCTACATTAGAATAGATTTAATATTTATTAGCTTTGGGGGGGGGGGAATCCGTAGCGGTAGAGCTAAACCATCTCAACAAACACTAGTTACACCACGCGGTAGGGTGGACATGTTATTTTACTGATAACTAGCTTACCTGCATGGTGGTGAAAGGTGGAAGGTCCAGCGAAGGAAAACTCACAAATGCATTTTAAAAAGAGGTTTAATAATTCCAGACAACTTACATTCAATGAGGCTTGTGTTCCGGAGGGTTGCTACAAACACATCCTCTCGCGCTGGTGGCGGCCGCTCGTCTGCGGAAGAGGAAGCCAACCCCCCTCTCCAGCGCAACCAATGAACAAAGATCAGCCAGTGGCGCCAGGTCTGACAACCCATACAGGGTTGCCACACCTCCCCCCGGACCACAAGCTGTTGACCCAGGGTCAACAGAACAATTAATAACAAATGAAAAGAAACTCGCTCGAGTGATGGAACAAAAAAAAAAAAAAAATTAGCATACAAACATCACAAACAGTATTACAAACATAAATCTTCTCTTGACGTTACACATAATTTCATTCATCCTTCTTATCGAGGTAGCACAGCACTATTCCAGAATGTAAACTTAAAATTAATAAACAAAATTTCAATTTTCTAATCATTGCAAAATTTATCATAAAATGAGGTTATTCAACTCAAAACAGTTATTAGGGAACATATACTTTTAATATCAATTAATTGTGACTTTCAATAATAACAATTGTATGTTCAACTTTTGACATCTAATTCATCAAACATCTATCCAAGTATTGCCATTTGCCAATAATATACATCATATTCCAAAACAAAATAGCTTAGCACACTATACACTAAATCTCAAAATTCACACTCAGAAATCAAGGGACAATATACTTTACATACAACCTTTTTTACATTTAATGTGACACAAAAGAAAAGCAAAATGCATTTACAGTCTATATGGTCCCACAGGATCAAAATATGGGAATATCCTAGAAACATGTACTGATTGTTCCTTAACTCTAGGAGCATTTGGTCGACGAACCACATAAGTAACAGGAGTAATTTGTCGAACAATTTCAAAAGGCCCAAAATATCTATGAAGCAATTTGGTACATTTTCCCTTTTTCCTAATTGGAGTAAAAATCTTAACAAGCTGACCTACTGCAAAATGAGTATCTCTATGCTTAGCATCATATATTTCTTTCTGTTTAATCTGTTGCTGATTAATATTATGGATGGCTACTTCACGAGCTTTCTGAATCTCTTCCAAAGTTTGCCGAACAAATAAATCATTTGAAGTGGCCTGAAGTTGCACCTGATTTGGTAAGGAAGGTTCACGACCATATATCAAATAGAATGGTGAAAATTTTGTAGTTTCCTGAACAGAAGAATTGTATGAAAAAATCACATATGGTGAAACATTAGACCAATTGCGCTGATTTGAATCCACAAAATGACTAAGACAATTAAGTAAAGTCTGGTTAAATCGTTCAGTAAGGCCGTTGCATGCAGGGTGGTATGAACTAGTAAAATGAGGGGAAACTGACAAAGCTTTCAAGAGTTCCTGGGTTACTTCACTCAGAAAGACACTACCACGATCAGACAGTAACATGGCAGGGGCCCCATGCCTGCAAATAATCTGATGTAAGATGAACTTAGTAACCTGGGGAATGGTAGCCAAAGAGAGAGGGGCAGCTTCAACCCACCTAGAAGCATATTCTGTAGCAACTATGATATACTTATGACCCGACGTAGAACGAGGCAAAGGGCCTAACAAATCTATTCCCCAAAGTTCTCCAATAAAGTTAACTGGAATAGGCTGCAAAAGACCAGCAGGTTTTTGATTCTTAGGTGCCTTCCTAGACTGACAACTTGGACAAGTTTTCACAAAATGCTCAATATCTTTTTTCATACCTATCCAGTAGTATCTTGAATTAATCTTACTAAAAGTTTTAGAAAAACCTAAATGACCAGATAGTGGATCATCATGACATGAGGACAAAATTTCATGCTTTAACACCTCAGGAATGACTAGTAAATGCAAGGGACCAGTAGAACTCGAATTTTTCCTGTACAAGACATCACTTTTCAAAATATAGGTAGAAGCTTGACGTTGAACCTTAGCAGGAGCAGATTCAGGATCCTTAAGGGCATTAATAATTGGAGTCAGAACTGGATCATCATTTTGTTTCTGAGCAACCTCAACTGGTGATAGCAAACAGGTAATTAGCTCATCAAGTTGTTCAATTTGATGCTCTTCAGGCTGTAACACAGGGAACCTTGACAAAACATCTGCGTCATTATGTTTCTTACCAGATTTATAACATATATCATAATCAAATTCCTGTAACTTTAGACTCCATCGAGCCAACCGGCCTGTCAAATCCTTTAAATTGTTCAGATAACAAAGGGAGTGATGGTCTGAAATAACATGCACTTTATAGCCATACACAAAAGTCCTGAAATGTGTTAAACCAAAAACGATTGCCAAAAGCTCTAACTCTGGTACACTGTAATTTCTTTCACATTTTGACAAAGTTCTAGAAGCATATGCAATAGGTCTAAGATTATCATTTACTTTCTGTAGTAAAACACATCCTATTCCTAGACCACTAGCATCAGTGTGTAATTCTGTATAGGCTCCAGGATTATAATGAGCCAACACAGGGGCAGAAACAAGAGAGTTCTTTAATTGCTGGAATGCTGTTTGCTGATCCGGGCCCCAAATAAAACTTTGACTTTTCTTGGTCAGCTGAATCAATGGATGGGCAATGTAAGAGTAATTCTTAATAAATTTCCTGTAGAAATTGAACAAACCCAAAACTTTTCTCACATCTCTAACATTCTTTGGGCGTGGTAGTTCTTTGATCACTGTAACTTTCTCAGAATCTGGGGAAATTCCATCTTTAGATACTTCAAAACCCAATAACTTTATCTTTTCCATAGCAAAGAAACATTTCCCAGGTTTCAGTTTAAAATTATGCATTTCCAAACGTTGAAAAACAGCTTCTAAGTTTTCTAATAATTCTTCAAAAGTTTTGGCAAGTACAACAATATCGTCCAAATATGCTAAAGCTTTCTTAAATTTCAAGTCTCCTAACAATTTCTCAGCAACAAAACTGAAAAATCTTGGTGCATTAGCAAGCCCAAAAGACAAACGTTCAAATTCATACTGCCCTTCATGAGTAACAAATGAGGTATACTTTTTACTATTCTCCTCTAAAGGAATTTGAAAGTATGCTGACAACAAATCTAAGGAAGCAAACCATTTAGCTTCTCCAAGGTAACTAAGGAGGTCATCAATAAGAGGCAAGGGAAAGGCTGAGTTTACTGTAACCTTATTCAGTTGACGATAATCTACACAAAACCGCATAGAGCCATCTTTTTTCTTTACCAACACAACAGGTGATGACCAAGGTGACTGAGAATCTCTAATAATACCAGCATTTTTCATTTCCTCTACTTGTTGGGAAATAATCTCTTTCTGCTTATGAGCTACCCTATAGGGTCGTTGCTTAATAGGTTTTTCATCCTTTACCTCTATTTTAAATTCAGCTACATTAGTTGAGCCTAAATCTTGCAATGAAGTGGCAAAAACATGTTCATATTTTAACAACAGATTATGAAGATCTGACTTTTGAGCTTCAGTTAAGTTGGTATTAACATTAAATTCAAACTTTGGAGCGTTCAATGGAGTAACATCCTTAGGTGAAACTGAGTTACTTTGAACAAATGCAACTTCATGAGCATTAGCTAATACAGTTTTAGCAAAAAGTGTTTGAGGAACAGCTGAATTATTATGTACTGGTATCACAAAGTCCTTTGAAGATTTGCAAACTACAGGTGGAATAGAAATATTCTTCTTATGCATAATACTGGTAGAAGGCTCGAACATAACCTCATTTGTAATATCAGCTGAAGGCTGCACTGCCACAAAGCAAGTAGTAAGCGGTGGCAATTTAACATCTTTTACAACAGAAACTTTATTAACTATCTGTACCTCATCGTTCAATGGAATCACAGCAATATCTGTAAAGGGACCACCACATGTTGTTTCAAAAGGAATGTGTACCATTTCTCCCTCATGAGTTTGAATCTTAACTTCTGCACAAGAATAATCAATGGTAACTTTATGTGAAGTTAGAAAGTCATTACCCAAAATGAGATTATGTGCCAAGTCTTTTACCACTAACACATCTTCCTGAAAAACAAAGTCATTTATTTGAAATTTCAAATTTGTTTGATAAGGCGCATCTAATAACTTGTTACCAGCTGTTTTAAGCAAAATCTCGACAGGTTTCATTTTAGAAATGTCATTGATATGAGCTGCATTCACAATGCTAACTGCACTTCCTGTATCCAACAAAATTGGAAGTTTTGACTCCCCAATGGACCCCAAAATTTGCAAAATTTGACCTGGAAGAGAAACAACATTAGACACAGGTGAACTTACTTTGGGTACCTCTAGGTTATGTCGTTGGAGGCTGGGCCTCTCGAGTTTTTTGAACCAGATGGTGAACTCCAGCAATTACGTGCCATATGACCACGCTTGTTGCAATTGTAACACACAATAGGTGCCTGCTGTCTCTTTTCATGATGTCTTGGAGGCTTAAGTGGAGGTGGCTGCACAGTAGATGCAGCAGCAGTGAATTGAGACTGAAGTTGTTGCATTTGGGTAGCAAGTTTAGTGACCTGTTCACTCAATGTGGAAACAACATTAATAACTGGTTCAGAGTGATTTACACTTTCAAACCGTGATAAAACAGGTGCAGATGACACAGGTGGAGAAGTGTAAGTTGATGTTTGTGCTTGTACTAAATGTTGTCTATGTTGCACATAAAAATTAGCTTTATCAACGCTTTTAATAATTTGTAAAACCTCCTCAACTGTTTGTGGATTTAATGGGAGCAAAGCTTGCACATACTGAGGTTTCAATCCTTTCACTAAGTTTTTTACCTGCTCCATTTGTGTCATTGCAGCGTTAACTTGGTCACACAAGGATAATACATCATAAATGTAATCTAATACAGGTTCATTTTCTAATTGTACCCTCTGCCTAAGTTTAATTTCCAACAATTCATCTTGATTGGACATTTGAAAAGCTGCCAAAAACTGTTGAGTTAGAAAATGCCAATCATGCTCAGGGTGTCTATGGCAAAAAGTTCGGTACCACAGTGCTGCTGCGTCTCGCAAGTAACATGGGAAAAACTTCAACTTTTGTACATCTGACCAACCATTTGCTGTAGAAACTAAGTTAAATTTTCTCAAAAATTCTGAAGGAGATATCAGTGCTATCCTGTCAAAACAGGGTGGATCAATAAAAGGCCGAGAAACTTGCATTGTCTGAGTCTGATTAACATTAGGTGCCATGGATACTTCTAAATTACTAGGTACATGTGCACTTTGATTAGCTAAAGCAGAAGTCGAAGCTATTACATCATGTGAATCCATTGTAACTGGCACATTGGATGATTGCCGCGTTTTCTTAGGCATTTTGACTTACTTTTAAGTAACACTGGACACCAGAATAAAATAAGCAGAATTACCAACTGGAATGAACACAAAAATGAAGTGCATCCTTCACAAAAACACCAAAAAAGAAACTATTTACTTTGAATTTTACTGCCAAAACTCACACAGCGTCCCTTGAAAATCAACACGTGACCACGTGGTGTCCATTATCAATTTCCCTGTAGTTATAAAAAAAATTTTAGCTCAATATTATGAAATAAGTTTACTATTGAAGAAATCAAATAAAAAACAGACCAAAAGTTAAAGGATTACGAGACGATGACCAGATTAGAATTTCTAACTAATTGAACACCACGCGGTCGGCCATGTTTCCTCCATCTTTCACCACCGTATACATTCAAATTTTTTTCATAAAAACCGGACTAAAGCTAGGAGAAAAAAAAATTTTGAGATCTTACCCGCGTCTCCACCAATATGTCACACCCTACATTAGAATAGATTTAATATTTATTAGCTTTGGGGGGGGGGGAATCCGTAGCGGTAGAGCTAAACCATCTCAACAAACACTAGTTACACCACGCGGTAGGGTGGACATGTTATTTTACTGATAACTAGCTTACCTGCATGGTGGTGAAAGGTGGAAGGTCCAGCGAAGGAAAACTCACAAATGCATTTTAAAAAGAGGTTTAATAATTCCAGACAACTTACATTCAATGAGGCTTGTGTTCCGGAGGGTTGCTACAAACACATCCTCTCGCGCTGGTGGCGGCCGCTCGTCTGCGGAAGAGGAAGCCAACCCCCCTCTCCAGCGCAACCAATGAACAAAGATCAGCCAGTGGCGCCAGGTCTGACAACCCATACAGGGTTGCCACAATATCAATAACCACCTCTATAAATAATTTATTCCCCTTTTTGTTCCCTGTTCCTTGTATTTTTTATTCTCACCCTAGGCTTTTTTCCTTTTATGCCAGCTCTATATGGCATATTGATATTTTACTATAACTCTGTAAGTCTACAGAAATATCCTAAACAAGTATTGTTACAGACACTTATCCAAATACTTATTTCATGTTAATCAAGAGAAATTGGCAGAAACTGATCAATTTTGCATATCCTATAGGTACAAAGCAATACTGTTGAGTTTAAGCGACCGTCAAATGAATCATTTAAGAGCATGCTTGATGCATGGTCAAGAGATACAGAGGAGAGTTTGATTTTCTAATTAAAAGGTCATTAATATTGGAACATTCAACAAATAACAATGAATATCTACAAAAATGTATATAGCATAATTTGAGTGTTTTACCTGGACCTACATTTCTGTATAGTAAGATTTTGTCTATGTCTTATGCTTGTAAGTTGTACAAAAGTCATTCAGAATTAAAAGTACTTTTGGGGATATTATCATAAAGTTCAAGTTATAAAGGGTAGTCTAGCCTCTGATGGACACCTTAAGCAAATTTGTTCAAGCAACACATTTTATTAATATGATAATTAATCGTAACATACAGAATTCAAGTAGATATATTTAGGACAAAATATAAAAAAGAAAATTGAGAGTATATCATGTTTACATTTAGGAAAATTATAATTGTTATTGGTTGCTCTGTATCCGTTAGAGCCATAAAATTCGGGGCCTTTACCTGGGCCCATGGACACACATGAGAGATTTAGTCACTTTCAGTATAGGTGTAAACAATTATAGCCAATAAGGAAAAGTTTTCAATATTTTTGGTGTACTTTTCATGATACCGTAACTTGCACTTTACATACAGTACCCAATTTTATAACCTCCATATGTTGGTGCAAAAGTTTCATAGGAAACATGCCCACAGTTTCTAAATTCAAAAGAAAAGCTTCTTTAGAAAAAGCATCAATGTGATGAACAACATAGTACAAAACTGAACATTACTTAAACAACAAAACTGGTTTCAGTTAATTGATGGAAATTAACCATTTCTCCACACTAGCCGTATATAAGCTAAGGTTTTTGATAGTCAACATGAAAAATTCAATGCCATGGCTGGCATTTGAACCACGGATCTCCTGGTTTCCGTCCAGTCACCCTTAACCTTTGAGCTACTATGGCCAACGTGCCATCTAGACACTAAATTCTCCATTTGACTCATACTTCCCCGGTAGACCACTAGGGGCTCTCGTATCCGAGATACACCGTTTGTGGCGACTTACTATCGTAAGTACATAAGTCCCAGGCTTCATCATTTAACTCTTATTATTTTAGTTAATTGATGGAAATTAATCATTTCTCCACATTAGCCGTATATAAGCTAAGGTTTTTGATAGAGTCAGCATGAAAAATTCAATGCCATGGCCGGCACTTGAACCACGGATCTCCTTGTTTAACAAAACAAGCCAGCCCTTCGAGCCGTGGTTGTAAAAAGAACTCTATCTGACAAAGTGATCCAGAAATTATATCAAAGGAACAAGTGTGTCACACGTCTTGAGCTAGTTGTGGAATTTTGTGTCTCCGATTTGGAAACCATTGTAAAACATATACCAGTGAAAGACGTTGTGATGTCATCATGATTACTGCTGTCGAAGGGGAAGGAGTAGTTTGATGTGTGTAGGTAGGAAAGACAGCAATCGTATTGGGTGTAAATAATATATACAACTTACATCTTGGGTGTTGTAAAATTAATGCTGACTGTTTTAATTACACAATTGGTCACAGTTTATAAACAATTACATTTTGGCTCTGTGCGATTAGACAATATATAAAACTTCAAACTCGTAGTTTATCTGAAGCACAGGCATGTTATAAAGCAACTAAAATAAAACATCAAATTAGAGAACCACTCAGAAAAAAATTAGGTAAACATTTTCCGATACATTGTTTTGTTTTTCTTTAATCAGTTTATCAATGTCAGGACGTAATGTCTGGGAAAATTGTAATCGAAGACTGCATTTTAGATTGTGATTGAACAAGATACTTCGGGGTTTGGACCTCCGCTAATTTCATAACAGAAAAAAAAATTGTTCGCACACATATGTCCAGAAAAACATACACAATGAATGATTCAAACTGTAGCGTGAACGTGGAACTGTGCGCCCCCATTTTCTAATTGCTACACATTATTTCCATGAAGGTTTTAGAGTAGCTTTCTGCGTGTTATAAATAATGCAGTTGGTGGATGACTAATTCGTGGTGTTTTAAATATGTACGTGCCTCACTGAGTTCTCCATTTTCATGATTCATGTTGCTATAATGAAATTATTTACACAGTTCCTGGTTTTTCTAGAAATTGAATTTAATTATTTTCAGCGGTTCCAATTATTTATTAACCTAAATTTTGTATAAAGCATAAGTAAATTAAAACTGTGTGAATAAAACCGTTCAGCAATTGTAAATATGTTTTATGACTTTCTGTATGTCGAAATAGACTGATGGTATTTCTAGCTCTGTGATGCACAGGTTCGTCTTTCAATAAAAACCGAGATACAACATTTATGACATATTCGTCATTGTCACTTCTTCGTTGGTGCATCACAATACACGTAATATGGAAGATATGGGATATGGGCGTTTTAACAGAATGTAGTGTTATTAAAAACCTGCACCACTTTGAGGTTTTGTATGGGTAACGCTAGCTGTATCTCCCATTCACTGCTGCTGTCTGCCTTTACTTCACTGCTCAAGATTTACTACTATACTTTACTCAGGAGTATAACTGTGAACCTATGCTTGATACAAGCGAACTTGCGGTCGATTTTTTGTTCCTCTTGCTCTAATATTTTACAAATTAACCTATCATTGTCTTCCAAGGACAATAAATATTACATTAAACAGCATTTGTAATAAATGACATTGCTACATCAAAATTATAAATCACATCAAAGAAAAAAATTATGATCATAAGTAAATGTGAATGACATAAAATTACATAATTACAACCACAGAAGAAATCATACGATATAATTTGTAGCAACACCGATACTGCTTACAGTTCAACGCACTGTAGACAATAAATTTGAACTACCGATTTCAGTGTGCGACCTTCCAACAGTCTTAACACATCCTTATGCCTTAGCATATTCAATTCTTCTGAATCAAAGGCAGTAGAAATTTTCGTGAGCTGAGCACGATGAGGACGATTTGAGCCTTCGGTCAGCAAGCACCTGTACTTCCTTGTGTTTCCTGCTCATACCAAGATCTTCTTCTTCTCTTCTTGTTCACTTCATTGCATATGCAATCAAGTTCCTGTTCCGCCTTCGAAGTACTCCAGCCATCGTATCCTGGGTCTGCCCACCGATCTCCTACCTTTAGGATGATACTGTAATATTTGTTTTGTAAGTCTATTATCTGGCATTCTTTCAAAATATTCCTTCCATTTTTGTTTGAGATCCTTTAACCTATCATTCATACTAAAAATGTCCAGCTCTTCTCTTATATATTAATTTCTTATTAAGTCCCTGTTTATGCATCCTTTCACACTTCTCAAGAATTTAATTTCTGAAGCCTGTATTTTACTCTGTTGCTTTTTAGTTAACGTCCAAGTCTCACTTCCGAATGTCAGTATAGGTACAGCCATAGCTTTGTAGAACTTTAATTTTGTTTCTTTACGTATTTTGTTTCTAAATGTTCTAATTATTGTTCCACACACTCCTTGAAATTTGCATATTTTATTTTATAAATCATATTCCTTGTCATAACTAACATCAGTTCCGAAGTAGTTAAAATGGCTTACCTGTTCAACGCAACGATCATTTATAACTATTTTTGTTCTAATTGCCACTCTCCCAATGAATGTCATTACCTTTTATTTTATAAAAGAAATTTTCATATTATATTGCTTACAAAGTTCACTAAGTTTAAAAATAGATTTTTGCAGGGCAGACTCGCTATTTTGTATAATAACTAAGTCGTCAGCAAACAATAAAATATTTAAAAAGTTTTATATGTAATTTTAAAACCTACATTCACTAGCTGCTTCCATTTGCACACTAGGTCGTCAATATTAATACTAAAATGTGTAGGTGATAAACTACACCCTTTTTGACACCCTGGTAAGCAAGAATTGTTTAGAAATTTTACCATTGTTCCACACATTTATTTTTGTTTGGTAGTATAAACATTGTATCATTTTTACTAACTGTTGTGGGTATCCTCGCTCTTCCAATATTTGCCACATTTTTCATCGGTGTACCCTATCAAAGGCTTTTTCAAAGTAAATAAACGCCATATGCCATACCAAGATCAATATGCAATAACGTTCTGTTTAAGCTTCAGTCAAGTATTTGTTTTTTATGACGTACAATAGCAGAATTTTCTCGCAAGGGCTTTAACCCTTCTGTACGGTACTGTTTCACTTCTTAATTAATGAGACATAGAAGTTGTTCAGATATGTTTGCAAAGACACATAGTGCCTTTAAAGATTAATGGAACACCCATATTGCGCAAATTATATTTCAGTCCTGCAGTCTTTACACTGGTTTATCACCCGAGTTAAAAGGATACAAGTTTGCAGGAAATTGAATGCATTATTGCTGCAGTTATTTTAACTTAAAGGCTTTCACGATTTTTGTGATTTAAGATTTACTATATGTACTTATTTGCCCAATGAATTTAAAGTTGCATACTTTAGAATGTCTGGACCCTGCCCTCGGCACTGCCGTGGCTCATTGAGACGGCTGCACTCTCTCTCCTCTAGCCTCATCCTTCCTCCCGAAGATGCCCCACTTGAGGGCATAAGGTGCAATAGACCAGGACTGGTCGCAGTGCCGAATACAAAGATTATTTTAAAATTTAATTTTACCGCCAAATTAGTTGGTGTTATATTTCGCAATTTATATATACATTTACGCTTTCAACTTTTTGAACACTTTATTAAACTTGTATAATTATTCTCTGAATGTTAGTGTTATATCAGCTCGTTGCATATTATGTGCACAGACTTCCCCTACAAGGTCTTAATTATAGTGCCAAAGTTTTAATATTTACACATTATAGAGCAGTTTATAATCCTACAGTTACAACGATAAGGCTACAAACACTTTAAGACTACAAGAAATGCCATTTGGATTATCTATTTCTAACATTTCTATCTCCAGTTCCACTTGGATTATATCTTTAACAATTTATTACCCATTTTGTCGGAGAATTCTATGAAAAATTTGCTATCGTACTATAAATTGGTAATACACGAGGGTGGTCTGAAAAGTTTCCGACCTAATAAAGATACAAGACATTATTTCAGATTTTTTTATGTCTCAACATACATAGTCCCTTTGTAACTCTACACACTTCTCCCAGTGAAGCTCCCATCTCTGTAACCTGTTCAAAAGTGCTCAGCCTTTTCCTCTGCAAAATAATTATTCACGAAGGTGATTGTCTCTTCATTTGACGAAAATCTGTCCTCTGAACGCAATTTTCAGATGAGGGAACAAAAATAAGTCGCTTGGGCTAGACCTGGTAAGTAAGGTGGATCGCCAAGCAGTTCAAAACACAATTCGTGGATTTTCGCCACTGCAACTACTGAGGTGTGAGATGGTGCTATGACTTGGTGAAACAGGATTTTATGTTTCTGCAAATGTGGCCGTTTTTCCGCAAGTTCTGTCTTCAGCATGTCAAGAAATGAGGCGTTGCATGCTCCTGTAATGGTTCTCCCTTTTTTAAAATAATCGATTAAAATAACTACATCACTATCCCAAAATGATGAGCCGCCATCCCTTTCCAAGGCGAGAAAGAAAACAGATTTTGCTTTTTATTTCTTTTGGAGCCGGGTCCCAATTCGGAGTCCACTGTTTGGACTGTATTTTTGTTGTGGACGTACAATGGTGTATCCAAGTTTCATCTACAATAATTAATCGACACCAAAACTCGGATTTATGGGGCCTAAACGGCTGCAACAGAGCGTTGGAAATGCTCATTCGAACACGTTTTTAGTCTAATATGAGCATACGCTGCACTTAACGCGCGGGCTAGATTCTTATGTCTAAGTATGTGACAAACACGTTCTTTTGACATGTTCATAAGCTCTCCTATCTGCCACTTTAATTCGGCGGTCGTCAAGCGCCATTTGGTGATCTTCGGCGATATTTTCATCCGTAGTTGCAGCTTTTGGACGTCCCGAACGTTCATCGTCTCCCAAGCTCTTACGGCCACGTTTTCTTTCGGCTGCCCAAAATTTCACTGTGTTGGTACAGAGTCCCCATACACAGAATCCCGCTCATATTTGATTTGCGTAGGCGTATTGCCGTACAAAAACAAATATTTAATGACAGATCGGTACTCTATTTTGTCTACATCACATCAACTCAAACGACTGTTACATAACAACTGAGCATCGAAAATGGATGAAATGTTGGTGAGTAACTGAAAACACACGAACAACGAAATTTACTAGCTTTTATTTACGATTTCTGCCATCTTCGTGTTGAGGTCGGAAAGTTTTCAGGCCATCCTCGTATTTAAGATATTCTTGGACTTTAAGTCAGAATTATCGTTAATATATTCGTCGTCAGGAAGGTTTCAGGTCTCAAATTGGTAGTGTTTTTTTCGAATTATTTCTTATTCTGGCAATGACGTATTCCTTGTTTCGTGTTAATTCTTTCAAGACCAATATTATCCCTTCTTCCGAAATTACATATCCCAAAAGGTTTTTTATGTCCTGCCCGCCTCGATAGTGTGGATGGTAGCGTGTCTGCCTCACTTTTCTAAAGGTCCAGAATTTGAATCTCGGTCAGGGTGAGTTACCTGGATAGGGTTTTTCCGTGTTTTCCCTTATCCTGAAAGACGAATGTCGGATAACTCTAGGCTCTCTGGAAAATGGGCTCATTTGAGGATCATTTCAACAGCGTTGGAGGATGTATATTAAATAAAAAGGTTATTTATGTCATAAATTTACCTATGGAGATTGGAGAGTTACGCTAACTCATGTAATAACTTTATGACATATACTGTACTTTCTTCATCTTATCTAAGGAAATAATGAACATACGAGGGCTGTTCAATAAAGAATGATCATAATTGTTTGTCATATTTTTTCGCACCAAAATTCAAACTTATTATGTACTGTTAGCTTAATGTGAAACTAACACGCCGTAGTAGTTCCATTGTTGGTACTCCTGGTTCCCGCCTTTGAGAACCAGGTAAGTTCAGACCTGTTCAGTATTGCCTACCGCTGCAATGGAGGTAACATACAGTTAAGGTTGATGTTAGAGAGAGATCGGAAGTTTCTTTCAAGCGTAGTCACTGCTGATGAAACTTGGCTACATCACTTTGATCCTGAGAGCAAGCAGCAAAGCTCAGTGTGGAAATCTCCTAAATCACCAGCCCCCAAAAAAGCAAAAGTGTCTGCTTCTGCTGAGATAGTTATGGTCATCTCATTCTTTGATATTCATGAAATGGTTTATCAGCATATTGTACCTGCATACATAACAGTAACTGGGCAATACTGCAGGGATATTTTGAAAGCATTGCAAGTTCATATCAGGCGCAAAAGAACCATTTTTCCGGGAAGCAAGCTGGATGCAGCAGCACGACAATGTGCGGCTGCATATTGCTAATGTTGTTGCTAAATATCTTCCACAAATCAACGTGAAGTGCATCCCTTACCCTCTCTATAGTCCGGATTTAGCCACATGTGATATTTTATTTTCCGTAACTTGAAGAAACGCCTTCGTAAGAGGCATTATCTATTATCAGAAACAGTGGTGAAGGCTGCGGAGGCGATTTTGAAGGATCTCTCAAAAATGGTTTCCAGCATGTCTTTGAAGACTGGCAGAAACCATGGGACAAGTGCATCGTATTCAAGGGTGATTATTTTGAGAGGACCATCAAAATTATGAGGATGAATATAGATAAGTTGTCAAAAAAAATATGATAATTTTTATTGAACATCCATCGTACTTCTAATGTGTAGCAAGCATTCAGTGCTGCGCTCGAAGTTGAGCACTGCTTCTCGTTGACAAACAACGGTACGTTACAAAGAAGTCCAAGTCCTGCCTTGACGCAATGATACATACTCATAAGGGTATCTGTCACCTGGATGTATTAGAAGTATAGTAGTAAAATATTTCGCTTTCTTTTAGTCTTTTTAGTACATGCCCAAATCCTCCTCCGCCTCTTTGTCATCCACCATGTTCTAGGGGTGATGTGTAGTGTAGTGTTTAGCACCCACTTTTACTACATACGGCACCACAGGCGATGACACTGATGATAAATAAGATGAAGATGGAGCACCGGTGGAATGAGATGGTGGGGGAAACCGGAGATCCCGGAGAAAACCCGCACCAGCACCGTGTTGTCCAACATAAATCTCACTTTGCGGTCACCTGGGATCGAACCCGTTCTAGGGGTAACATGATGGCCTCTGGTTCACAAGGTCGGGGGTTTAAACCCAGTGAGGAATGATAGATTTCTTCGGTCGTTTAAATCTTTTGCTTTTTTGTGAAAAAACTAATTTTTTTTAGTTTATTTAGCTTATTTAGACTTTTTCCCGCAGATAAAGCTCCTCAATCCTGATAAAGAGCCCTCTCAGCAAAACTAAACATTGTTTTAAGGTCGATAGCCTCTGTGTTGTGGGAATAACGTGTCTGCCTCACTTTCAAGAGATCCCAATTTCAAATCTCGGTCAGAGTGAGTTATACGATTATAGTTTTTTCTGAGGTTTTGCTTATTTTGAAAGATGAAAGGTTGCTCTAAGTGCCATGGAGCCTGGGCTCATTTGAATGTCCTTTAACCCATTTTCATTCATCATCCTGTATGACACACATTGAAGATTTAGAAATGTCCAGCATAGAATGGCATGCTGAGAACCACAGCAGTGAGTGATCAGCCCTAAATAGAAATTATGTTTTCTCTTCTGGTTTAGAATTATTTAGTTCTGTGTGCAAGTTTAATTTTCTGGTATCTATTGTCATCCTCAGTTCATTCATTTTAGGTTTGTGTATCCAAAAGAGGAGTTAGGAATTCAGATTTAGTTCATCTATTTCTTTGCTTTAAGCATTTGTTCTATCAGAGAGTCAACTTCAACCCTGATCACATTTGGAATCGGGCGTGCTTTGTGTTGAAATTGTTGAGAGTTTGCGACTCCAGGAGTATGTTTATAAACTTTGCAAGCGCCAGGTATCTTGCTGAATAGGTGCAAATTTGTTACAGTAACCTTTTCCAGCTTTCTTTTTGGTGAGGCTATACTTTTTGATTCACATCTACATTTATTTCTGTGGGTTTCCTAGTGCAGCTAACTTCGTCTTGGCCTTGCTGCCGGTTTCGTTGCATGATATGATGTTGGGAGAACTTCTACATTTTTCTCCATTATACCACATAAAATGTATTTTGCCACAGGAACCTTTATGACAAACGTCACCAACCTACAACGGCAGAATTTCGTTTTGTACTGCCATATCTTATTTAAAAATATTTATTAATTCCAGGAAGCACTGCTCGTTCTCGTATAATTTTTCTCGTATTTTTTTATTTTTACTTACCCCGCCTTTAACTGCAATGGTCATATTGGCGTCCGTTCTCCTTTGAAACGTATCGAAGGTGTTAACTCTTGTTCGAGTTGGTTTCAATCATTACATCACGCACACATTCGCACTCTCATTCATACTTCCTATCTCTGGGGAAGACGAGGAATTTACTTGGACGGAGAAATATTCCCATTCCCACCGGCGGGAATCGAACCCAAGACCGCAAGTATGGCAGGCAGGTGCTCCACCGACTGAGCTACGGAGCTAGCCTCTGGTACTTCGCTTGCGGTGTCATTTACCTGTTGCACATTCCTCTTGCAGTACAGGGAATATTAGAACCTTTATTCACAGATTTACAACTACACTTCACTGACCAAAGTCTAGCTCTGTTAGATCACATTTTATTAAAGCGTCCCTTTGTAACTTCAATACTTTTTTATAATTTTTTATTGATCGATCAGCAGTACAATGCTTTACAGATCTGAGTGAAAAGAAGTTAACAGAAGAATACACTAAAGAACAATAGCACTCAGGGGTAGCCTAACGGGCCGCCCCCTAACTACATTAAGTTAGAACTCCAAAAATACACTCTGATGAATTAAGTCAATATTGGAGATGTAAGACGTACATCAAACACTAGAATCACTGAAATCAGATGCATCACTCAGAAGCAGGTCCTGTGGTGGTCTCCTCTTTAAAAGTTAGGGTTGGCGCGTGCGCACGCCGATGTAATGCACAGCTCTTGGAGCTTCTTGCAGCGAGGAAACCAAACGACGGGCGATCCTACGAATGTAGTCGTGAAGAGGTAAGAGTCCTAGTTCATGACGGAGCTGCTGATTACGGATGAACCTTGGAGCGTTGGTAGCGATACAGATGAATCGATTCTGTATAACTTGAAAACGACGGAGATGACATGTGTATGCGGCCCCCCACACTTGGCAAGCATAAGTAATAAGTGGACGAACGAGTGATTTGTAGAGTAACAATGAGGACAGTAGGCCGAGGCTGGAACGACGATTCAAAAGAGGTGAGGGTTTTGAAAGTCGCCCGGAGGCCAGTGATATAAGACGACCGAAGTGAGCACGCCAATTTCGGTACTACTCGTACACATGAAATAAAGTCATAATGTCATACATTATTCGTTTCACAAAATGAATAGCTCACTTTCTTCTCGGGCAGCCAGCCAGGTAAAAAGATGATTAGATATACACATTTTGGGAGCGTGTATCTCTCCCATCATCAGGGTATTTATAAAATGTGATAATCACAGATGAAACACTGGATATAACACAACTATAAACTAAGACAACACACTATCAAAATTCGCATTACTGAACAAAAGACTGTTTTCAGTAAATTGATTGCCACGTCAGGAGATGGCGTGAGTATAGAAAATTTGTCAAAGAAACGTAATTACTTAACTTGATTATCAAGCTGTATTGATCTTTGCTTCTTAAATCGACGGATTTCCATTTTAAGGCCATTTTCCAAGAGGAGCTGAACTGAAATCCAGCATCACGATTAAGCGTGCTCTCTGTAATAGCCCATTTTCAATCCATACTAAAGTAGATACTCTCGTATCAGTCATGACGATGTGTCGCTTTTATAGATATAAATTTATAGAAACTTTAATGGTAGATACTGCATAATTATATTATGTTTGCTTGCTTCCTATCAATATCAGCGTTACTGTATTTCGTACTGCTAGTGGTAGAACTATAAGAGTTTGGGTAGTAGACAGGAGCCTTGGCATAACCTAGGTCTGGGTTTGTTGAAGTATAATTCCAGTTCTATTGGAATAAACACGGCCAGTCGTTTGTGTTAGACTTAGCAGCGGATAACAGGTTTTCCCCATGTTCCCTTTTGGATGTACAGCAAAACCTCTCTTAAACGGGACGCGATAGTTGTGGCACTTATATCTGTTTACACAGGATTGCGTCTTACAGTGCTGTGTTTGCACACAAAGAAATTGCAAAAGTTATAATCGCATAGGCTTACAGAGAAGTAATAATATAGAATGAGGTGTCAACAACAATATGCTGATATGTATTTTGCTATATATTTTCAACTCACATACAATAATTGTAGTTTATAGCTTAGTTTCTCTCTCTGCAATTTTCCCTTTCCAATCTGCAACTCTCTGCATATCAACATCATTTGCTTCACCTCCCACAGCATTCGAACAATGTTATGACGATGTTTGCAACTCTTGAGGCATTCACTGGAAGCTCTGAAATTGTCTTCCTGTATCTAAAGGTTGAGTCAGTAGCAATGGTTCAGAAATGGGAATTCCTTTAGCGCGCGCATTAACAACCTACTCGAACACAGCACTGTAGCAAGATTTCTATGCTGGAAATGGGATGCACGTTGACTGTTTCGAAGACCCAAGTCGAGAAGCTAGATATAACAAGATTAATTCTTTGTATTTGGAGTTGTTTCTTGATGATTGTGTTTGATTAAATAAGAGTCATTGACATCTAGTTTACATACGTGTTTCGGAATAAAGCTTCGGGGAAGTCAAATTTTATAACAATTTAATTGTATTAACTGGATTACATTTTACTTGAACTTTCTTTCCTAGTCAATTGCAGGTTGTCTTCAACATATCCATAAATTCTTACTTACTGGATAATTAATTTCGGTTAATTACATAACATTCTTGATCTTGCGCAACTATTCATCACTGTTTAGATCACAAAACATATCTACCAAGAGTATTGATTTTTCGTAACTATGGTTACTCCTATCTTAATTCTGGGATTGGCCGATTTAATTCCACGTCACAAAATTACGTCATACAATTATTACTACAACAAGTCACAAAATTACATATATTTTTACAATTCAACGTCTGTCCACTTGTCCACGTCACATCAAATTTTCAAATCAAAACAAAATTTTCAAATCACTTTTTGACACCATTTAAAAGTCAAATTAACATTTCTTTAAAATCCAAAATAATTTTGGTGTTATTTAAGTCATAATTAATATGACATTTTTTACTTCTCTGTATCTGAATTCTTTCCCACTTACACTTGATATCCCCAGCCTCATGTCTTATCCACTAAAATCACAAATAATTTTAAAATAAATTAAAACTTAAAATAGCTGTTTTAGCTGTATATTGTGCAACACTGGTCTTAATCAATGGCTATATGTTAAACACATATCTTATCAGTTTACAGTGCCTGTGGCGTGGAGAGAAAAATTTACCCATTTGAATGACTGTAATTATAAGTCGAGTGTAAGATATTCTAGTGTTCTATCAGCAATAACACCAGCTCCTCATTGTGAAGATCCTATAGTGCCAGATCCTCTAAAATTATGGGTTGAAGAATGTGATGGATGGATCAAGATAAAATCATGATATAAGTGAAGTGAACCCTTAAAGTCCCAAGATGCTGCATATCAGTGCTAGCAAAGTCGAGAAAGACATTTTGTTTCTTAAGAACTGTAATCATATTCATGATTTGAAACTAGGTAGAAGAAGAGTCTGATTTACTGGGTTTCTGGCTAGAGGGGTGAAAATTCCTGGCAAGAGAGACTAAAGGAACCTTATACTAATAAAGACATAAACAGCCTTCACAGTTATACACAAATATAAATATTTGAAACAAAAACTTCAATTGTCTTAAGAAAATGAAGTTAATTCTTCTTACTTTCAATTAGAAAGAAGAATTAACGTAAATTTCTTAAGATAAGTGAAAATTTTGTTACAAATATTTTTATTTGTGTAATATTCAGTGCTGCACTTTAGCTAGCTTCATTGTCTACGTAATTATTAGTTTTCACAGTATTTCACAACAGCAGACAACATAAGTCTCTGGGTCAATATTAGTGGTTCAATGAAGGAATTAGTTATAGAGTATTATGTCAAAGATTGTTGCCTATTTATTCGCTCCACTAAAAAAAGTTTAATAGCAGTGTTGTTACATAATGGCAATTTGCTACCACCAATACCTCTATTTCATGAAATTCAGTTCTATGTCCATAATTTTAGATGCTATTGGTTATCAGAACCAGTGCTATGAATTTTGTAGTGACCTCATGATATTTGTATTGCTAACAGGACTAAAGAGAGCTTTCATAAAATATTGCTGCTTTTTGGGATTGTGGGGCAATAGGGCAACTGACAAGCATATTATAGTGAAAGAGTGGATGAGAAAGGGAAACTATACACCTGAAGCAAGCAGTTTTCGGTACATACCTCTAATAGGCCCAAACAAGGATCTTTTTCCACCACTGCAGATAAAGTTAGGGTTATTGAAAAATGTTGTTAAAAGTTTGGACAAAAGTAGAAGTGCATTGGAGTACGAGGGCTATCCAGAAAGTAGATTACGCTTTCGTCTGTTTCCGCTAGGGGCGGGGCTAACGCGGCCATCTTGGGGTCAGAGCGTTGCGCAGCTCAGTCGGCATCTAGCCGTGCTAGTGAGAGGTTCGTGCTGTGCTCCGTTGAGATACTGTGACGGTTTGAAATGTCTGCGTTAATTGAAAATCCCGCGAGCTGCGAGGTGCGTGCAGTAATAAGGTTTCTGACTGCAAAAAACTGTAAACCGATAGAAATCTATCGGCAGCTTTGTGAAGTGTATGGGGACAACATTATCACTGAAGGTGGAGTGCGTCAGTGGGTCATCAGATTTAAAAATGGCCGACCCAATGTTCACGACGAAGATCGAAGTGGGAGACCCAGCATAGTGACTGCCGAACTTGTCGAAAAAGTCGATACTAAAGTCCGTGAAAATCGAAGGTTCACAATAAACGGAACTTTCTTTGAGTTTTCCACAAATTTCGCGAAGTTTGTTGCACGAAATCATCAGCGAAAAGCTTGGTTACCACAAGTTTTGTGCAAGATGGATTCCAAAAATCTTGACAGAGGACCACAAAAATCAGCGAATGGCTGCAGCGTTGAACATTTTGGACGTTTACCATAATGATGGTGACTCTTTACTCGATCGCATCGTGACTGGTGACGAAACATGGGTGAAACACGTGAACTGTGAAACGAAATTGCAATCAATGCAGTGGGGGCACACAAGTTCTCGTCAAAAACCCAAGAAATGCATGCAAACAATGTCGGCAAGGAAGATGATGGCGACTGTTTTTTGGGACAGAAAAGGTGTGATTTTGGTGGACTTCCTGGAAAGAGGCACTCCAATAAACTCTCAAAGGTATTGCCAAACTCTCCAAAAGCTCAGAAGAGCCATTCAAAACAAGCGCAGAGGAATGTTGAGCTCTAAGATCTTGTTGATTCCCGACAACGCCCGGCCCCACACGGCAAATGTCACTCGTGAAGTTCTTGAATCTTTTAAGTGGGAGTTGTTTCCTCATCCGCCGTACAGTCCCGACCTGGCACAGAGCGACTTCCACCTATTCCCAACAATGAAGAAGTGGATGGCTATGCAGCGTTTTGATGACGACGCACAGCTGCAAGAAGAGGTAACGAAATGGTTGAAGGCGCAGGCGGCCGAATTTTTCGACGAAGGAATTTCCAAACTCGTACATCGCTACGATAAATGCCTTAATTTGAATGGTGACCATGTCGAAAAGTAGTATTTGAGTGTGGCTTTCTTCTGTATATAATAAAATTTGTTTCCTATAATTTTTTTACTTTTTATTCCAAAACGTAATCTACTTTCTGGATAGCCCTCGTATTTAAGAAGTAGCTTTCCCAAAATCAGTACATCTAAATTAAAGGAAGGTATATTTTTCGGTCCTGAAATGAGACTACCTCTTAAAGACAGTGTTTCTTAATCTAAGCTTAAACCTGTTGAATTGGCAGCATGGAACTGATTTAAATCAGTGTTGAAAGACTTCCTTTGCAATTACGAATAAGAAAATTATGAAACTTAAGTCCAGGAACTGTGCTACTCACTAGGACATTTCTGAAATGGAAACACGTTGAGAGGGTTACTGGCATTCAGTAATGTTGGGAGAGCATTGCTAGTTCTATAAAAATTGGAGAGCATATGTCAAAAAAAAAGAAAATTCAACAGTGAAACACTTCTGAGATTATATGTGTGTATCGTATCCTACATTATCTTTTGCAGATCTACTTTAATTATAATAATTATTGTCAAAGTTATCTGGTATAAAAATATTTATTACTATCTTGATGTTCAAAAAGGGTGCTTTTAAGACACATATCACAAAAACTTAAATTATTTCAAAGCTGGTATCGCTATGTTCATGACATTTTTGCAATAGTACCTAAAAAACTCATACAAGATGCTCTTAGGTTTTTGAAAATACAAAATGCAGCTATAAAATTTACATTGGAAACAGAGAGGATGTTGTGCTTCCCTTTTTGGACATCAAGATAAAAAAAAAAAAAGAACAACAAACTCACTTTTGGTATTTACAGGAATCCGACACACACAGATAATTATATTAAGAACAACAGTTTCAACCCAAAAAAACACCAACATGCCATTTTCAACAGTTTAAAATTTCGGAGGATCAACTTTCCACTAAACAGAGAAGATTATCAAGAAGAATAGCTACACATAAAAAAGTAGCTACATATAAAGGTTTCAACACAAATATAGTAGACAAAACAGTTAACAGACTCAACAATGCTAAGAAAATGAAAGAAACCACCACCCTAGTACCTAAGGGGAAAAAGAGAAAATTTTTTTAAAAAATTCACCTTCCATCAGCCTATAATAAATTCCAAAAAATCTTCTCGAAACACAGCATAATTCTTGCACCTCAAAATAGGTTTAATATCAGAAATTTGTTGATATTCATGTTCATGTTAAAAGGCCCTGCCCCCAAAATGGTTTAACTACCAAAGAAAAACCAGGAATCTATGAGATCAAATGTGAAACTTGCCCTTAAATTTACATAGGAAAAACAAAAGGAAATATTAACATCCGGACTAAGGAACATATAAGAAACACTGAAAATGGTGAAACAGAAAAATCAGCAGTGGGTTTTCATATTTTGAATACTAGACATGATATCAACTTGGAAACATCTCTAATAAAATATGTTAATCACCTGATAGACCTTTTCGTATGGGAAAAAATCTTCATTAATCAAAATCCTCATAGGGTCATGAATTTTGAAACTCCACCACCGGACAACTTCGACAAGTACATCATGCCATATATTGATGTTACAGAGAAAGAGTAAATTACTACAATTTGCACTAATCGAGTACCAGCTGATGATAAGAACAAAAGCTCTTGAAACATGTCCTGTGAATAAACAGTGTGAGTGAAGCAATGTGTCAATATCTTCTCGATTCACTTTTGAGCTAATAATATTCAAATTAAATTTAAGGCTATTATTAGGTTTTTAGAGGTTCCTTTACACTCTTATCTGCTTTATTTGATAAAAGGTAATTACACAAACAAATATAACACATAGATTGTAAAAGCTTTTTATTTCTCTATTCTGGGCAGTGCAGCAACCAATGTTAACAGTTACTTTTCAAATTTAAACATTCGTAGACTTTACTCAATCCTGTTACAGGAACAGATGAAGCAATTCAACTGGCAAGAAACATTCTTCAGAATTTCCTGCGTGGGCTAATTTATTTTCTGTTTTTGTCCTCATCTGCCCTTTGTCTGAGAACTTGAAGCAATAGCCAAGGCAGTAGCACATAGCAGTCCAAATGCAAACCATAGATTAAACATGTACATTACAGTAGTGATTGGGCGTATTCCTGGACTAAAGTGTTTCTTCTTCTGCAAAGCTTCAATGTCTGCCACTTGTTTAATTAGAATGTCCTTCTTTTCCTTCTGCTACTTTTGTGAACCTAAATTAGAATGAAATAACAATATATCAATCCTTGCTGTATTCTTTCAGATAAAAGATCAGTTACATGTGATATATGGCAGCACTTTTTATCAATGTAACACATCTTCATAATATGTTCTCAATACAAACTGTTAAAAAGGAAGCCTGCATACCAAATACCTGTGCACAGCATTAAATGAAAACAGTATATTTCGGCAGTGGAGACGTACCACATAAATATGCCTGTTACTGATAATTATATTTCTGTATTTATGTAAATTTTCAATTATTTTCTACAATTATATGTAATCTATTATCCTAAATTAGAACATTTAAAATGTAACACTCCTTGGTTCCGTATATGTATATTTTTGTATTATATGTTATGTATAATTATAGGGATACATACCATTCCTTTCTTAATCCTTTATTCATTAATGAAGTGATATTGCAAGGTTCTCTATAACTGAATATCTTTGTTGTTCCATTTATACCCCACTTTTAATTCCAATGGTCATATCGGCGGCCATTTCTCCTTTGGAACATATGGAAGGTGTTAACTTGTATTCGTTGACTTTCAATCATTAGATCTCACACATATTTGTACTCTCATTCATACTTGCAGACTCTGGGGAAGATGAGGAGTAATCTTGGTCAGATAAAAATGCCCACCTTAATGCTGGGAATCGAACCTGAGAGCTCCTAGCATGGCAGGTAGGTGCTCTACAGACTGAGCTATGGGGCCAGCCAATTGAATTTTGTTTGAATAAATTGGGCCTATATGTTGAAAGAATTATCAAAACTGTTAATATGGTTTTTGAAATTATCATAGATATAGTACCTCATAGTATACATTTCCCTGGGAAAGCAAAAAGTATGGACATGCTGGAAATAATAAGATCCAAAGGAATTATCAAAAGTCTGACAGGACTTTTCATTCCTTGGAAGATCTGGTGAAGAGGGACAGTGGAAATCGCTTCTGCATGGATGGGTCAACATCTCTATCAGTTAACAGTTATACCCTTTGGTCTCTGCAACAAGCCAGTCACCTTCCAGTACCTCATGGGGTCATTGATAGGTGGGATGATTTAGATGAAATATGATGCTCGCCTGCTATACCTGAACTACCTCATCGTTATTAACAACACTTTTGAAGACATTCTCGACAACAGGACCATCGTAATACAGGTACTGCAAGCAGTCAAATTGAATTTGTTCTTGATGAAATGCCAACCATTCCGCAAGGGGTCTCATTTCTTGGTTCATACCTATGGCCACAGCACATGGCATAGCCATAGACAACAAGAAGGTTTCGGCTGTGACAGATTAGCCTCGCTTGAAGGATAAATTCAACTTTCAGGACCTGTGAAAGTAGTGTTGTCAGTCAAAACAGAGCAACCAAAGCAGAACTCACAGGCCTCTACAAAATATCCAAGCTGCTCGCTTATCTTATCGAAGAACACGCACCTTATATGTGTGGACGGAAGAATTCTACAGCGCCTTTGCTATGCTTAAATCAGTATTCTGCAATGCAATTGTCTTACATTGTCCAAAACCACTCGACCATTTTATTGTGAATATTCACACCAGTGGTAGCGGTATTGAGGTTTCCATTGCAAGTTCAGGTAGGACAAGAGCGAGTAATAGCTTGCTACAACAGGATCCACTCTAAGGTGGAAAAAAGCTATTGTGCTATTCATCATGAGTTTGTGGTTATAGGCATGGCACTGGTATATTTCATTAATACCTACATGAACTTCCATTCCATCTAAGTACTGATCACCCCTCCCTCAGCTGATTGTTCCCCTTCAAATATCGTCCATCATTCTGTGGCGGCAGGTTTTATATATCCTGTAGGGTTTTGCTGTGTGACCATCCGTTAAAGGTTTTACCACAGGTAGGATTTTGTTGAATGGTCTTAGGTTATTTGGTTGAATTTTGTTATAAAATGAAATTAAATGAACTGTGTAGTGCTTAACATCCACTTTTACTACATGCGACACCAGAAGCAGTGACACTGATGGTACAGGAAATGAAGATGTTGCATCGGTGGAATAACATAGCGATTTTGTTGTGGGTGGCACTTGTGTTCCACGGTATGAAAGGAAAAGCTGCAAAATCTTATACACCCTGGTGTATTATTAAGTTTTTAAAGTAAGTTGGGTGAAATTCTGTTGCCCAACAGCTTGGATGGACTATGTGGAGCTCAGCTTTAGCTGCTGTATAGTTTAGCTCTGTCATTATTTTGGGTGCGCGCACGCCATTCGGGGTACCCACAACTGCTTAAACTGTTATCTAGTGGGATCATAGTATCCAAGATACCTAACCAGAGCCCTTCTGTGTGATGGAATTGAGCCTATAATTTGGTAGCCCGATGCTTAATTTTGTCATCCACCTATGGAAAGGATGGGGCTTGCAACCTCACCTGCAAGCTGCGTCATGCAGAATAGATGGACCAAAGTCTGCTATTTTATCAGTCATTTTTACTGCTATTTCTGACACTCGTGTGTTACCTATAAGCATTTAAGCTTTTATAATCTTTTATAAAATATGTTCAAGTGTTTAAGGTGAAACATCAGCTTTGTTAATTATGAGTAGCTGGCATTCCTTAATTTGTATAAGAGTACACAATCAGACATCAAATGTTCAAAATTCCTCCATAACATGTTTTCTACCAGATCCTGGTCTTCTTCAGTGGGACATACTGCAGCAATTAAATTTGGTCTCTCTTCTTCCTCTCCAACAAACCTATTTTTCTGGCCCTTGGAAATCTCCTGATTCCAATGCCAACCTTTGTACCTGGAACTCTGGTACCATTCTTGACTGAAGAGATGATCTTACTGAACACAGATGATTGGATATCACCTGTTCCTTTCTTTCTTTTTTTCCTTTTTTTTATTTTCTTTTGTAATTTACATCCTCCAATGATAAGTCATATCGGATGATGAATGCAATGGGCGAAATGATGCTCAAATGAGCCCAGGGACCATAGAGCTTAGAGTTACCCATCAATCGTTTTTCAGGATAAGGGAAAACCCCTGAAAAAAACGTTATGCACGTAACTCACCCTGACCGAGATTCGAACTCGGGACCTCTTGAACGTGAGGCAGACATGATACCACCACGCTACTGAGGCAGGAGAATATCAACTGTGGTATTGACAAGCTGAATTTGGGTTGTCTCTGCACGTGAAGAAATTAATCTTTTGGGTGTCTGTTGAGGGCGATGTACTTCTTCTTCCTTCCCCGCCAATAGAGTTCTACACTGGTTGCCAGATATCTGTTGAAGGGGATGTACTTTCTGTTCCATCTCCGTCACTGGAATCCTAGGCTGTTGAAATCTGAATCACCATTAAGTTGATCTGTAGTAAATGATTTAATAATAATTGTTTGGACATCATCAATGTTGACATTATTGAAAGTTTTACATGTGTATTGTTTAACAAACTGTAGAACACTATTAAATACTGATATATCAAAATACAATAATTTTTTCTTTATTACTATTTATGATATATATTTTTCCCAAATATCCAGTTCACTTATAAATTTTACAGTTCTTAACAGCTGTATGTTTTGATCTATTTAATATTATATCTCAAGAAGTGGTTGGCAACTGCTCATTTATCTATTTTTTTTAATGTTATATTTCTTCAATGTTCCATTTGATGAGTCTATAAGCTTCTTTTAGTTCTACCAATATATAAAAAATCACATTTATTGCAAGGTATTTTATATACTCCAGATAATTTTTTTTCAACTTGTGAATTGTTTATTTGTGTATTTCAAAATGTCTGTTACTTTCTGGAGTGCCCTCATATAAGGTATTTCTCGTACTTTCCCTTATCAAGATGAATGTGAAGTGACCTTTAGTTCCATGGATCCTGGGCATACTTGAATATCGTTATCGATTTCATTCACTATCTCATATGATATAAATGGTCAAAATATGTTGAAAGGAATATAAACAATGAATAAATCAATAATTCAATGCATGCATTTAAGCTACTAATGTAAACACTTAAGTGGTTGTCATTGTACACATTTCACACAAAGGTCCGTTGTTGAGCTTGTTGCCAATTCATACATTTTGCAAAAACTGTTAGCAATAATTAAAGAATCGGAACATTTATTATTTTGTATTCAATCCATTTTCATGTATCTCTTCATAATATCAAAGGCAACAATCCCATAATGGACTTTTTTAAGGTAAATATTCTAAGCAGTCCAAGGAAAGAGATGGCAGCCAGTTCTTCGCCATGTTCGGAGAATTTAAACAAGCTTTCAGTAACTACTAGTATCGCAATGACTGTTTTGCATTTTGGAAACCATAGTACTAAGTTATAGCTCAAAACTAGTAACATGCTGTTTATACCATCAGAAGCTTAATTTATTGTATATATAGTAATGTAGAAAGCCATGAATTATCTGGTACCTTTAATTGCTGGATTTTTGTATAAAGGTATCCAGGTTTGACCTTTGTTGACACTTGTGCAATTATGAATAAATTACCATCTATAAGGGGTATCCATTATAACCAACTGTTCTAACACAAGAAGCCATGCATAAACAAATTTTGAAACATAGAACTGGAACTGAAAGTCTGAATTCCTTTGCCAGGATTTGAACCACCAATCTTCTTTTTACCTGCAGCTGCTCTACTACTAACCCATCATGGCAACATGCTGCTATGACAATATATTCTCCAACTGATTTGCATTTTCTGAATAGAACATCAGTAAATATGAAATTGGAGATCACATAGCTTAATGGCATGGAGGCAGCAGAATCTCAGCGCTTAGGTGATGCTGAAATAAGCCTGTCAGTTTTCATTGTTATTAATTAAAGTTTGTTTACTATTGTTTTTATTATTTCTAATATAAATGTAGTTTACCTTTGCTTGCAAAGTCCAACTTATATGATCCTTTAGCTTCCAACATGTTCTGTTTTGCATAATTGCAGCTCTCACATGTGGTCAGCTCTGCAAGTTGACTGTGAGGACAAATCTAAGCTTGGGAATGTGACAACTTTCTGTTGATCATTAGTGATAAGGACCTGCAAATATTGAACTTATCAGGAAACACATTTGAGTTGCATGCATACACACATTTTAATTTTGAACATATGAAGACACATACTCATAATATACAGGCAGTATGGAAAAGTGCAAATAATTCTTTAATTAAGTACAGAAAGACAATAAAATTCTTTTTGTATTTAGAAGACCAACAAATTTGGAAATTAAAATACTTTGATTTTATTTTAAGCCTAATTAGGATTGTACAGTCAGTAGATTATCATTAGAATTTATTGCAAAGCTTTGCAACAGTTTTCATTTTCTGACTGGGTGAATTATGGCATAATTATTGGTTTGTATTTGGACCAAAAGACCCAGCATCAGGAAGAAGGGATGCTATCACAGCTCCTTCTCTAAGGTGAGGATTCCTCATTTGGGAATACCAATTGATACAACTGAATTCATCTTGCCCTTTTGGGATTTTCTTCCTTTGAGGAAACAGAATTTTAGTGTTTATACCGCCAATATTCAGTAAAACATAAAGCGCTGCAATAGGTAGCATTCTTGTCTTTCATGCAATGAGGTATGTACTAAAAGTCTGATCAAAATTATCCTCCCTTTCTTCAGTTATATCGTAATCCATGATGATTTCCACTGCTTTAGTGACATTATTTAGTGAAGGGGTTTCATACATTGTTGCTTTCAGTACAAAGGAAAATATTCCATTAGTTCTTTGTTTTTATATTTCCACCCTTTGAAAATTCCTGTTTTCTCCACTTAGTTTGGATATCTCTCATGCAAAATAGTTTTCAGAAGCACTATTTGCTGAATATTCTGTATAACATGTTCAGAATCATTACAGGTATCACTTTCTCCAATAATTTCTTCATCCTCGTCCAATTTCCTGCTATAAAAATTCTTGTCTTGTGGTAGTTTTTGAATATTTTCAGCATTTCCTGTGAAGTCATTTTCGTACTAGAAGCAAATTTTATTGTTGTATTATTGCAGCTACAAACATTTGTCCCTCAACAGTTGCACAAACATACACGTACACAATAATATGAAAGCAAGACAGTATTTATTAAATTTATTGGTAATCGATTAATGACACTAAACAACACTTACTTTTAAATTTTCACGGAACTAGTTTCAGGGGCCTTCCCTCTATCTTCAGCCGGACATCGACTGGTTCTAATTGGTGTAGCTGGCAATATTTTGTCATCGGTCTCCTCTGGTGGTGGTTCGAGGAACTTGCTGAACAAATCTTTCTGGGGGATGTCGAAATTGAATACTTTGTCCTATTTCTTGAAATAAAGATTTGTTCCCATGTGGACAGTTTTTGTTTTCCTTTTGTATGCTTTAGTAATTTTAGTTCTGGAATTATGTTGCAGTTTTCCCCCAAAAATGCGTGGCAACTGCTGATTTTTCTAATTGTTTGTATTTTATGTTCCTAAAGTGTTCCTTTGCTATTGTTTCTAAATTTCTTTTGGTTTCTCCAATATAAATTTGACTACAGTCACAGCATTCAATTTGATATATCCCAGATTTTTTGTTAGATGGAATGGCATCTTTGATGTTTGAGCAAATTAGGTTTCTTAAGGAGTAATGGTTCACTGGTGCTAGTTGAATGTTTTGTTTTTTGAAGACTTTTTTGAAGTTATCAAAGGCCCATGAATGGTAAGTGAATTTTTTGAAGATCATTTTAGTTTCTGTAGCTGAGAGGGTTGTGGTTTCCTTTGTTTGTTTCTTCTTTTTGCTAAGTTCACTTTTTTGTCTACTAGTGATTTGGCAAAGTCATTTTTCTGTGCTATTTCAATAATTTTGTTGTATAATTTCGACATCCCCCAGAAAGATTTGTTCAGCAAGTTCCTCGATCTGCCACCAGAAGAGACCGATGACAGAATATTGCCAGCTACACCAATGAGAACCAATCGATGTCCGGCTGAAGATAGAAGGAAGGCCTTTGAATCTAGTTCCGGGAAAATTTAAAAGTAAGTGTTGTTTATTGTCGTTAATCGACTCCCAATAAATTTAGTTTATACAACAACACTGTTTTCAACAGTTCCATGAAAGGATTTATAACACAGTATTTATTTAAGTGCACAGGGAACTCAGTACCCCTGCTTGACAATGCAGAACAAACATGAATATTAGAGCACGCATTTTTGTTGAGAAATGTGTAGCTGATCAGATAGTTTGTTATGGTATAGCAGTGATGCAATCAAGACAAGAGGGATTTCCTGCAGGTTAACGCTGTGCACGCTATGTAAAATATGTGCATTTACAACAGCAAGTTGGACATAGTTTACATCATTGTGACGTGGTGTATACATCTATGTAGTTTATTCAACATACAACGTTATTTTAGTAAATTGATGTAAATTAATCATTTCTGCACACTAGCTATACCTTGGATAAGGTCTTTGATAGATAGTCAACATGAAAAATTCAATGCCATGGCTGGGAGATCTGTGGTTCAAATCCCAGCCATGGCATTGTATTTTTCATGTTGACTCTATCTATACTAAGTTTGAAAGGTATAGGTCAAAAGAGGGAGCTAGATAAATGTCCATTTTGTGGAGAAGAGAATGCAGATTTCCATTGGATATTAAATTGTAGTCAAACAAAGATATGGAGAGAGCAGACTTGGCTATGTAAATGGGACAGTTTTGGGGGTGAAGTAGTAATTAGAAAAATGTTGTCAGTAAAAGGAGAAAAGAACAGGAGAAATATAGGGATTTATTTAGGGAAAGTTAAAGACAGATGGCTAAGAACAATTAAGAGAAAAATGTAGACTGAGGTAGGTGAAATGGCAGTAAGTGTAAAAAGGAGCAGAGGGCCTCCATTACACAAAAATTTAGGGTTAAGTGTATGGGAGCTGAACTACTATTCAATGGTGTGCAACATGATAACATGATAGGATTTTCAGGATCTAGGAATATATGGCATACTTCAGTATGGATTTTATAATTGTAATCTTGATTTTGTATTTTCATTTGTGGATGTAAAAGGAAATAAATTACTATTACTATATTACTATTACTATACAAAGTTATATTTTATGTAGAAATATGTGTGCAAAACGTGCTTTGCTTGAGTTCCTGCTTATTTAATTTATATTATATTTGTTCTCTATCATACTTTTAGGTAAAATAAATTAGTATTTTAATATTCTAATTAGTGCATTTATATGTTTAAATATTTAGTGAATAAATAAATGAATGAAGTAGCACTTACGTTTATCTCCATCATGTTCCATTAAAGAAATATGCCTTCCATGGCCCTGCAAAACTTGCAGTCAGCATTGGAATGTGACCCCCTTCTTTGATGCAGTACTAACCGATAAGCTTCAAACTCCATTTAGAACAAAAGTAATCCCTGCAATGATTATAAAGACTACTTCACACTTGCACAGCAGAATGTGACTGTATCAACACATTTTGAAGGAACAGTGAAGAAATACCTAACATAACAGACTGGCCTAAGCACCATCAATGTTGCCACATGCAAAAATGTAAGAGTGTGAGTGAAGCAATGTGTCAATATCTTCTCGATTCACTTTTGTAACACTAGGGTACTTTATAACCCAACATGCTTACCCTTGGGTTAAGATCATTGGAAAGTAGTTAATATTTTTATGGTTTTATTTTGTATATCCTTTTTGAAATAACACATTTTTGCACTGAAATAAACGGTGTTATGACTTTCTGTAGTGTTTGATGATGAATTTTATTGTTGGTTAAAAATGTGGCTCAGTTACATACAAATTTTAAAATCAAGAATATACACTGCAAGGTATAATAACTTGAGTCTTCCCTAAAGATATCTGTAAGAGTGTCTGCTAGAGCTATGGGAATGAATCTCCTAATCTTCTTTTGCATAAGGAATGTTCATTTACTTCCTGGTGAGTAGTAGTAAAATGATTTTCCATGTTTGATGATAATAGTACTCTACTTTAAGCATCTATAGAGCTTAAATTTACTAGTACTCATAATAAATAGTATAACAGGCACAAGTGAGTTTGGGTAAGACATACATGTGACCATTTTGATCTATATATCTGTATACTTGAAAGCCCAAAAATGTGATATAGTCCATTTGTCTATTAAAATATCACTAATCTCATTCACAAAGTACAGGATCACATGCAGGGTGAGTAACAAAAACAAAGGAATTATCAAAAGCTTTCACAAACACTCAGAAAATGTCTCTACATATTAACATAAATCATTTCACCTTTTAAAAATTATTGCATGGCTTAAATATGAAAGACCACCAATTAAACTAACAAAGGCAATTAAATAGTCACATCTACCTTAACACAAGCTTTTAAATTATGGCATGGCAGCTCTTGGAATAGTGCTAGGGTGTAACAGATGAAAGATTATATAATTACAGTTTAAATATAACTTTAAGGCAAGAAACGGAAGATGCTGTTTGGCCGTTATCACTAATATTTCACAAATACCTTCCCATTAAAGGGCCAATCATTTTATTTATGTCAGAGAGCATTTATCTGCAGGCCAGTTTTTTATTCAAGCACCATATTTGTGAGAACTTATCTCAGGAATTCTAATGCTGACTGTTCACTTCCATAATTAATATTTGGTTTGTTATATCCAAAAGGAATGTGCTAATAATTTTATCAAGTTCATGAAGTTAGGTAGCTTATAGATTGTGAATGTTTTGTGTTATCGAGTAATTTTTATTGAGTATTTACGTGCTTCACTTTGCATAGAGCCAAGTAGCTTTTATTCCATCATTAGAGTATTCAATCAGTTTATTATAATGTAATATTCTAGCTACTTTTATTACTTGATTTAGAGGTCAACAACTATTTATGAAATAGTTAAATATATCTACGTTGTTCATGATTGATACTTGTATATATAGGTCTCTTCAGTGACTACAAGAACTCCTAATTCCTAAAGTGATTCACATACTGTGTCCTTTGAAGTAAAATATTTAATCACCAAACTTAGAAGCAAGATTAAAGTAAGTTTTATAACAATAATTATTGTTGTTCCCATTTATATTCTAAGCTTGAATGCATGAAATTAGTTTTAGTTTGTCTTTTGCTAACCGCTTTCAGAGTACCCTAATTCAGTTCTCTATAATTCTGATATCAATTTGATATCTAAATTTACCCTTTTCAGTGTAGAGAATCAGTGCATCATGATTCGGTAGTGCATTGGTTTTTGATAAGTTAATTCATGATGAAAATCTGTCTGAATTTAGAGATATATTATCCATAGCAGTGGACGAACTGTTTAGGATTCCGTTTGGAATAATTATAGTATGTGTCTGTGAGTGTAAAGTTGTAAAGTGCACACCTTGATCATTGTACATGAATTGATATATTATCAGCTAACAGTAAAACTATGTTATTATTGAGTATAGGCAGTCCAGTTTTATGGTTATTTGTAATTAATCTAGAGTTGTCCACAGCTCTGTTTTTGCATAGTTTATGTACTGTCAATGATTTCACAGGTAGTTTCTGTCCAGGATCGGTGCATCATGGCCTCCATTTAATAAAAATTGGGCCATATGTCTTACCTTTTTCTTTCTCATTTTTGGGGAAGCCCTTCCCAGCTGTCTGTATATGTCAGGGTAAATATTCTGACATAAATCTCCTATAAAAATGGCTCCTATCCATGCTCAAAGACTAGTCTAACTTGGGTTTTGACCTAGATCTCTTACTTTTAGTTTTTCTCGCATATATTCCAAGTGCAGCTACAGGTGTTTATTGTACTTGTTTGCTACATTATTATCAATTATGGGAATTTAGTGTAAGTAATTGTAATTAATATATGCAATCCCAGAGATTTCTCTCAAGGATAAAACTAATAAGCTAGTGTCATTAACATATTTTGTATTTCAGTTTGCTTGAATATGTCGAAACATTTATGTACAATATGATGCTGTATTCACATTATATTCAACAACTTTTAAGTTTATCTGTATTGCAAAAAAAAAAAAATGCACCAGAAATTTCTTTATGAAAAGTCTTTAAACCGAAGCAGGTATTAAGTAACATGCTTGATTTTAGGGTCTATGTTTAATTACCTTTCTTTGTTTATCAAACATTACTTCCATTTTGGAAATGTAAAGTAAGACTGGGAAGTTCAATGCCATATCCACGATTTGATCCAGGACCTCTCAGTCCGCATCTGAGTGCTCTAACTACTGAGCTACCATGGTAAGCTGCCAACAAGACATTAACTTTGCTTCCATTTTGTTTTTGTTTGATTGAAGTCATGCTAACTACGATTATTGAGTACTTACAAGAAATATAATTACAGACAAAGCTTACTATGGATTAACTTACACAGATATATAAATATCATCTATGAGCGGGAACTATTTATATTTCTTTCATGAGAATTGTATTTAAGCTCACACAGAAACAAGGAGATATGTAACCGAAAGTGTAGGCTATAATCCTGGATCAAAATGTATTGTACAGCTACAAGAATAATTATTGTACAACTATGGCAGAGCTACAAAAGGAGGTGCAAAAACCAAAGGCTAGGCTATAATATCTGGGTCAAAGTTTATCCTTACCACACTTCATTTCATCTCTGCCTCAGCTCAAATTAGCTTTGTAAATAGTATGTGCAAAAATCCTTCATTTTTCAACCACAAAAACAGACATAAGAAGCACTCATTTACAGAAAAAAATGTGATCAAAACCACGACCAATGCAAAATTTCAACTTTCTCCACTTTTAAAATATCATGCAGTGTAATATCTCTGCCATATGAAAAAAGAACAAAAAACTTTGTTTTATTCACCACAATAGGACCAAAATAGTTCATTCTGTTTCTAGCTTTATCATAGTCATTTATTTTCAATTACTAAATATATTTAAGGGGAGGCATATGTGAAAGATGCTAACCTCCAGAGTTTACATCAGAACTGCTTGAAATTTTTCCATAAGGTGGGGTATAGGGAATCTCGCTAAGCTTTCAAAATTCATGTTTCTATCTTAAAATTTTTTTTCAAAAAAAAAATATTCAGTGGTTTTTATAGTATGATTTTTGTATGTGATATAAAAAGTCCCAAGCCATATAGTTTTTCTTTTAGAAACGTTAAATTTTAGATTCAGGTTTCTCTGTACATCAGTTATCAAATTTGCTATACTTTTAAAGTGCGTATCAAGTTTTTTTGGAAAAAAAAATGTTATATGTGAATATATTAAAATTTTCTAAATTTTTTTTGCAATTTCGAGATTTAAAAACAAAAACCACGATAAAGTAATAAATTTTGAAATACCGGCATTAAATGAAGTATTAAAACTTAGTGCCCCTAACACCAGATGGCAGTGACTAGAGCTCCGTCATAGTGGAAGAAGAGGGAGGTTCATTTAGTCACCAAACAGCTGAGGATGAGATCGAATGATCTTGAAAACGTTTCAATTATACAACAACAAGTAAGTGAAGACTGAGTGTAAACATAGTGACTCATAAATCAAACTTAAATTACAATAAGTTGTTAAGCATAATAACCAAATAAATAATTAAAATTTACATTCCTTTTATTCCTACCCTTTGAATAACTTTGATGGAGAGAAATTACCAGTTCTCAGTTGGGAATCAAACCTGGGACCTCTTGCTCAGCATATAGCCGCCCTATTAACTGTGCTGCAGGGCCACTCAGAATAGCTTTTAGAAATTTATTTTATCATGAGGTCCCTGTGCATATAACATTTTTGCTCAGAAGTGGTGCATGTCTTGCTAGTTGGGTTATTGACTTATTCCTATTGCTAAGACATTGCTGTAAACACTTAAAAAACAAAATTAACAATCACATAGCAGCATATTGTTTCCTACCTCAGTGTGCTGCTGCTTTGCTGACTCCTTTTATATAATGCCAGGTAGTAAGAGAACTTGCAAAACTGCTGAACTGTGCCTGGATCACTTCCTTCTTTTTGGGCAGGACCTCCTGTCCTCTCCTAGAAGAAGATTTAACCATTCCTTTAAACCTGAAATATATTAATGAAAACCTACTCTTACGAGATAGATGGACAACACAGAAAATTTATTTTATAAACATTTTTTTATAACCTAAGTATATTGTATTCCCTATTCCTGTTGAACCTACAGTAAAATGTATACTAATTATATAAAGAAAGAAAGTTTGTGTATATTGAATAATTTAGAAAATTGCCCTAAAGATATTGATAACCATTAAAATATTGATTCATTCTGATGCACTTGTACCTATAAGAAGCCTTGTATTAAATTTTATTAATTAATAAAGTATTCAAGATTTTTGCCATTTCTGTGGTTATTAAGGTCTATCACATATTAACATTAAGATCTTTAATAATTATAAATAGATATAAGAGCATAATTATAATAAATTGTATACAGGAATGTATATGGGGTATTTCCTCACTGCCAAAATCTACATTTTTATTGCTGCTTTGGGTAGGCCATTTAGTATGCAATGTTGTGTTAACTCCAATATACTGTGCACAATTAATTTTTTATTTTTGTAATTGACGTCCTCCAACGTTAAGTCATATCAGATGATGAATGGAATGGATGAAATAGTGCTCAAATGAGTCCGGGGTCCATGGAGCTTAGAGTTACCCGAAATTCGTCTTACAGGATAAGGGAAAACCCCGCAAAAAACCTTATCCAGGAAACTCACCCTGACCGAGGTTCGAACTCGGGACCTCTTGAAATTGAGGCAGGCACACTACCATCTACCTAAGTCGGGCTGGGTGAGCAATCTATGATTACATGTATCACTGTTAAAAACATTTTTATGTACCGCAAGTAGGAAGTTCCCTTTTTGAAAGTATATAGCACTGCGGTAAGTGTAAGAGTAATTCTGATATTCTCTTCTTTCCAATAAATACCAGGTACGTGACTTTTTTCAGTCACAATATAAAGTTGATTATAGAGATACATACCTTTTCATTTTACCATTTTTAAGGTATCACCAGGACCAAAGGGCATTCTGCAGACACCAATATGAGACATTAGATTTTATTAATTTTTCAGGAATATCCCAATCCCTGCTGTGATGTACTTTTAATCTATGTTCTGCATTTGGGCTGCTGTGTGCTTCTGCTTTGTATATTCCTTCAAGTTCCCAGTTAACAGGAAGATGTGGACAAAGCCAGCAAATAAATTATCCCAAAAAATTCTTTCTGAACATCAAGTTTTTTGAGTTTGAATGTCCTTTTTCTGTTTCTGTAACAGTATCAAGTAAAATGCACGAATGTTTAAATCTGAATAGTAACTGTTTACATTGTTTAAAGAAAAAAAATGAAGGTGCTGTTATTCCATGGAATATATAATTTCTCCACTAGGCAGAATATAAATATATAAGCCTGCTTAACCTTTTTGTAAGGAACATTCACAGATGGCCTTGATGTAATATTGCAGAAGCATTTTTAAGAACAGACGAACCTGTTTGTATTTGTTCGCTTATTCATATTCATTTATTGCATGCGTAAATCATACAACTCATGATGTGGAATTGTCAAATTACTAACTGCACAAAAAATAGTAACGAAAAACAAGAACTACAGCAAGTTATTAAGCATAATAACCAAATTAATTATAAAAATTTAGATTCCTTTTACCCCTACTCTTTGTCATTTAAATACACTTCTACTGAGAAGTAACACTTTTGTAACAAATACTTCTTTGATGTGTTTTTAAACCTTGTGAAGGACTCAATGTTTTTTATTTCAGTTGGCAGTTTATTGTAGATATGAATTCCTTTGAATTTAAAACTGTGCTCATAATTTTCTTTTTATGATAGGTGACATGTAAGTTTGAACTATTTCTCATGTTATGGTCATGAATATCATTGCTTTTTTTAAATTTATCTAAGTTCGTTTTAACCTGTACTATTATTTCTAAAGGGTGAATGCTTGGTAATGACAATATGCCTAATTTTTTGAACCATTGCTTACAACTATCTGTTCTCTTAAATTCATCATAGTTCTAATTACCCTTTTTTTGGATTCTAAATACTTTAATAATGCTACTACTCCTTCCCCATACTGTTATACCTTAAGAAATTAATGATTGAATATTTGCAAAATAGGTTATTCTTAATGTATTCAAATTTACACTGTGCTTGAAAATTGATATTTGGAAACAAATGCTACTTAATTTCTTCATTAGATATTCAATATGTATATTCCAATTTAGACTGTCGTCCATCCAAACTCCTTAAAATTTTCTTTCCTGTATATTTAATTTCATTTTCATCCATTATAATTTCAGGTAAATGAACTGCATTATTAATTTTATTATGAAAACCCAATGCCTGTCTCTTATGCTTATTTATAAGTAATTTGTTATTTTGAAACCAAGTTGATACTTCTTTCAACTTATTTATTAATCTTTCTTTGAGTTCGTCATCATTTTGACCTGATATCAGGAGGCTCGTATCATCTGCAGATAAGGAACATTTTAAAGAATTTTGTGAATAAAGTGCCAAATCATTAATATAGAAAATAAATAGATGTGGCCCAAAAACTGCACCCTGCGAAACTCCACAATTTATGCTAGCAGCTTTTGATTTTATAGTTTTTATTTCCTTTGTAGTTTTATCAACAAACTCTATTTCTATTATTTGCCTTCGCTCTCTCAAGTAGGAGACAAGCTAGTTATTTGCAGTTCCCCTAATTCCATAATTCCATAACTCCATAATTTCTTTAATAGTATTCCATTGTCAACTAAATAGAAAGCTTTGGACAGGTTGCGGTATATTTATGAATTGTCAAGCTCTTGGTGTACTTCATCTATAAACTGTATCAGTGTAGTATTAATGGACTTTCCTCTTTGAAAGTCATACTGCTGATCAGAAATTACATTAAATTTTAAAATAAAAATAACCCTTTCTAATATTTTGGAAAAGATCAATAGCAGTGAGATGGGTCTAAAATTTTGAAGTTCCAATTTTGATTCCGTTTTATACCTTGGCTTTATTTTTGCCATCTTAAAGCAGTCTGGGAACCTACCTTCACTCAATGATAAATTTATTAAGTGCACTAATGGTTTTACTAAGTTGGCAGAGCATTATTTTACCAAGAAATTTGAAAAACCATCCAAGTCAGAAGAGCTTTTATTTTTCATGCTTTTTATTGTGGTGTGAAGTTCATCTTCTGTTGTGGGTGCAAGAAAGATAGTCCAATATTAATTTTTCGCTTCACTGTGGTGTTCCAATACAGTTAAATCTTGATAGTCCGATATGTTTAGTACTTATTATTTTACCTTCCGTTACTTTTGACTCCCCTACAATAAATTTTGGTACCCCAGCATAATACTGACTAAAAAACCTCTGCAACCATCCGAGGATTATCTATAATTTCGCCTTCTTTCTGGAGTTTGTAATCATCTCGCGTGGCTTTTATTTTGGTTTCCTGTGTTATAATTTTCCATGCAGCCTTAGATTTATTTACTGAATTTGCTAATTGTTTATCATTGTACAGTTTCTTTGCTTTTCTAATAACCTTATTATAGATTCTTTTAAATTCAATAAGTACTGTGTAAACGTTTCTGATATTTTATTTTCGTTTGAGATTTTATTTAGAAATCTTAACCTTTTACTAGATATCAGAATACCTTTGGTCATCCAATTTTGCTGCTTATGCTCACTCATCTTAAATTTTTTCCAAGGACACGCAATACTTACAAGAAACTTAAGAATACTGACAAATTCTAGAAAGGCTGAATCTACATTTACTTTAGAATAAACATCTTCCCATTCCTCTCTAGAAAGCAAATAATTTAAATAAACAATATTCTGCTTCCCTAAGCATTTCTTATGCTGATATGTGTCACACTATTTGTTTTGAGGATCCTTTGGTTATATATAAAAAATATTTGACCATAGTGATCGGATAATACGGTGTCAATAATTTCAAAATTATATGGAGTAGCACGTCTACTAATGATCAGCTGGTCTATTGCTGATTTAGATGCATATGTTACCCTAGTGGGCAAGTTCACTACAGCTTGCATGACATAAGTGAATATTAAATTATCCAAATTTACTCTTTCAGGGTTACTACTCAGATAGTCAATATTAATATCCCCTATTATTACTACATTAGTTTGCCTTTTGCACAATTTCTCTAGTCAAGTGTCTAAACTTTCTAAAAATTGCTGAACATTGCTACTGGGATTCCGATATATACAAATTATTACAGTTTTATGTTCAACCAGCTCTATCATACTGATCTCAAAAAATTCTGCACATGCCAGACAATCAAATTTCCCAAGTTCATTTACTTTGATCCCAGATCTTACGAACATGCAAGAACCCCCATTATTTTTTTGTTTTCTACAATAGGAGCTGACTAAGGTATATGCTTCCAGTTTAAACATTTCTATTTCTTCCTGTTTGAGCCAATGCACCGTTAAGGCTACAATGTGTATGTCCTTTAACATATCATTTAAGAGAATTTCTAAATTAATTTTTTGTTTCTCGCATTTTGTATGTTTTGGTGAAATATTTTAATCCCTGCATTATAAGAGCTACCTGTTGTTGCACCATCTTTACTATGGTATTTCAAACTAAAATCATTTTTGCTTGGTTGAACAGTTGGATATGCCCTCTTAATTTTTTTCAAAATTTGTTTCACCTCCTACTTGCTTCTTGAGATTTCCTGCAACAAATCCACTATATTACATACCATTTTACTGAGAACATATGTACCATTCCTGTTAACATGCAGGCCGTCTCTATCTAGGCATAAAGTATCAAAAATTTATTTGGTTTCACTTATATCACCTTTTCTTTATCACACACCTCATGAATAGTACTGTTTACTCTGTCAATATATGAGTCACTTACACTCCATCTGTACAATATACCATTTACAAATACCCTGGCTGTGGTAAACTGCATTCCTGCAGCACGTATCAGGTTTCTTGTGTCATTTTGTAGTAATTCTGAAATAACACTGCGCGCAATGTTTGTTCCTACATGTCACATTATTGCGCTATAGTCCTCTTCATTTTCTTCCTTTACAGCTTCGAATTTACCATTGAGGACAAGGTTTGTTAACTGGTCTGTTCTTATCCCTCTTCTAACTTCTGTTCTAGATCTTGATTCCTTTACGTTTTTGATGATGGGGTCTCCTATAAGTAGAAGTTTCTTACCCGTGTATTTTTTCTTGTAAACCTCACATTTCCACCAGTATTTATCCTTCCTGGGAGCATCTGCTACCGTGGCATTTACCTCCACCTGCTTCATTTCTCTATGTTCTAGGTTTTTGCTATCGTCCACTTCTTCTAACACACTGAAGCGGTTTTCGATGGTAATAACATTAAAGCTCTTTTGAGTTGACTGGGCATTGTTTTGCTGTATTCTGTAAAGCCCGTTCCTTACGACTTCTGTATAGGTTAGGTCAATTCCTCGTTCATGTGTTCTGGGCAAGCGCTCAGACAAGATGAAGTTTCCTTCTTCTTGTTGCTGTTTAGGTTGCTTGGAGTACCGAAATTCTTGAATCTGCAGTTATAGCGCCATCCTCTCATTTTGTAGCTTCTTGAGGTTATCATTGTTTGCATTAATCACCTTATTTCTCTCTTGCATCTCTATTCCCATCGAATTCAATTTCTGGCTCAGGTGTTAATTGTCAGTTCATACTTCTTTGATATCTTCTCTTGCTCTGTGAAGATCTGTGTATAGGATTTCAATAACTTTGTGTTGCGATGCCACGACTTCCATTTAATCACGTGCTCTATAGTGTAAGGCATGGTTCCCATTTTTGTCTTGCTTTTCCACTGCGACACTTTTGTTTTTCCATCTCTATTTCCGTTAAAATTTGAGTCCATCACGATTCCGAAATTACACCTTTCATTACAATTATCCGTAGGATTATCAATGGTTTGTTGAATTTTGCGGAGAACACTTCGCGTCATAGCTTTGCCAGCCACCATATATTTCTCTTATCAACTACTCCAGATTGGTATGTAAGGGGATTTGTCAAAATCTGTGAATACCTAAATGCTGGGGTGTCACGGCAGGCATTATCAAGCTCTATTGTAGTAAATTAAAAGATATATACACTTAATCCTTTTGATGCCAAAATCATGTACTTTCCACCAACGCACAGTAAGTCACTGAAAGGAATATGCCACACTTACACCGTAGGACAAGGAGAGTGAATGTGTGTGACAGAGAATGCATGCTACAAAAGGAGCAGAACCGTTAAAAAAACATGCGCCCTATTCACACTGTTCATTAAAACTGAGAAAATGCATTCACAAAGCTAGACGGTGTCGGAATGATTTTGAATGGTCTGTAACTGAACTGATATGGGGTATCATAAACTACCGAGGGATGGTTTAGGAACATTTTCCAAGTATCCCTGCATCTTATCCAATGGCAGGCCACGTCTAAACGTAAGGGGGGGGGGGGGTGTGTGTGGGGCTGCACTGATTATTGGAATTTTACTTTACCATAATTATATGAAGATGAACTACATACGACAATCTTTCTTTGTAGCAAACTTTTTAACCACTCTCTCCTTGAACTTCAGAATGCTTGCTGTCATTTTTTTTCTATAGACAACATAGCAAGCGCCTATTTTCTCCAATAGTGTTCCTAAGGAATGTTTTAATTCTTTTCAGTGTGGAGAAATAGCGCTCAGATTCACTTGTTGTTAGAGGCAGAGTAATAGTTGAAACGTAGAGTCAGACTGAAAAATTCAATGCCATAGCCGGGATTTGAACCACGGATCTTCTGGTTTCCGTCCAGCTGCACTGCCATTGTGCTACAATGGCCAACGTGCCGATATGACATTAAATTCTCCAACTGACTCGTATTTTCCCGGTAAACCACTTAGGAGTTCTCATAAACACATGAGACAACTACCTTAATGGCCACTTACTACTTGTAAGTACTTTAAGGCCCGGGCTTTATAGTTAACCACTATTAGGTTAATTAATGGCAATTAATTATTCTTTCACACTGGCCATGTGTAGGCTAAATTGTGGAAACGTAGAGTCAGACTGAAAAATTCAATGCCATAGCCGGGATTTGAACATCAATGGTAGTGCGGCTGGACGGAAACCAGAAGATCCGTGGTTCAAATTCCGGCTATGGCATTGAATTTTTTAGTCTGACTCTACGTTTCCACAATTTAGCCTACACACGGCCAGTGTGAAAGAATAATTAATTGCCAGAGTAATAGTTATTTTCAAAAGTTTTAACACATGAGAAAAAGTGGAAGAAAGATTATTACCTCTAAGAGATTGAAGTAATTTTACAGCACCACCAATATTCCTGAATTCTTCACTTGAATAGATAACTGAAAATTCTGTATGTAGTTAGTCCTTATCAAACACTGGAAATATTTTTATGCACTCACTGAATGCATTTCTGGAAATATTGATTTAAATTGCTGTCATTTTTCCAGCTGGGAAAGTGATGGCGACTGTTTTTGAGGGTAGTCATGGCGTTATTTTAATCAATTATCTTCAAAAACGAAAAACCATTACCGGAGTATACTATGCATCGTTACTTGACAAGCTGAAGGCAGAACTTGCGGAAAAACATTCACATTTGCAGAAAAAGAAAATCCTGTTTCACCAAGACAACACACAGTCTCACACCTCAGCTGTTGCAATGGCAAAAATCCACTTATTAAGGTTTCAACTGTTTGACCATCCCTCTTACTCACCAGATCTAGCCTCAAGCGACTTCTTTTTGTTCCCTCATTTGAAAATTGTGCTCGTAGGACAGAGATTTTCGTCAAAAGAAGAGACAATCACTTTTGTGAACAATTATTTTTCAGAGAAAAATGCCGAGTACTATTTGGATAGGTTACAGAGATGGGAGTATCGCTGGGAGAAGTGTGTAAAGTTACAAGGAGACTACGTTGAAAAATAAAAAATTATGAAAGCAATGTCTTTTATTTGTAGCAGTTGGGAATCTTTTCGGACTGCCTATATACTTTCAGTTAAGTTTCCAAAAATTCATGATCCATGCTTTGTGAATTGTGATAAATCTGGTTCATCACTATACACCTATTTCATTCATCGTCCGATATGGCTTAACATTGGAGGAAGTAAATTAAATAAAAAAACATTAACAACAAAACAAGTAAATAAAACGAAGAAAGTGGTTAGGAGCCAAGCAGCTGACTACAGAACACCAAAATGGACGCTGGCAAAAGAGATAATAACTCGGCACAGTGCTGCTATGACTGAACATACTGATTAACAGCACATGCCCAAATAATGAGTTTCGCTCACTGTCCAGTTGGTACCATCCAGCATTCATTGGCAAAGAATTATCATCTCTATTGTAAATAGAAAGTGTTTTTTTTAATTTAATTTCCTCAGAAATATCTCAAACGACTTTAAGATAGCCATTATTTAAGTAATGTTTTTTATGAAAATGCATACCTTGATTTTTCTGAAAAGAGAGTCTGAAGTCCTCTTCATTCTGGATAACTTTTGCATAAGTCCTAAACTATAAGAGAATTAGAAAATCTATTTGTGCACAAAATATGTAAGCCGTGATAACATACATTAATGTATGTCATATATATTTTTTTGGTTGAGTGGAACATTTCTGAGATGTTTCTTGTTATTTGATTTTTTCATTAATTATAGTTTTCTCAAACAAGAAGCCATTCATTCTTTTTACCTACTGTCCATACAAAGTGAATGGAAATTCGTAACTTCACATAGACACCAGTTCAAAAAGCATATGACTTGCTTAAGGCCTAACAATTGCCATATCTTCTTGTACCTACAAGAAAATTAGGAGTAGAATAACAGTGGACTACCTAAACAAAAATATTAGATTAATAAGCACCTGTAAGAATATTTTGTACTAAATATAGAGAAAGCTATGTGCATACCTACAACACATCAGAATTTTTAGGTTAGAACTCTTGTCTAAACTGTATATCCCATTGTTAAGCATATCCTGCTAAGACGTTGTTTACAGCTTAAGTATAAAGGGAATGGAGCAAACTTAGAAACTATTTGTAGTTGGTTTCTGAGATTAATTTTGAGGTAACTGTTACTAAATTCCTCCAAACACATATATGAATGAAGCAAAACTTTCTTCCATTAAAGTTGTTAGAACATTTTGGTATTCTGTGTATAATTATATGGGAATTGTATTTAAGGCTATGCATTTTTTTTAAAGGTTCCCTTTTACGCTTATCTGCATTATTTGACAAAAGGTAATTACATAAATATATATAACACATAGATTGTAAAACATTTTTACTTCTTTACTCTATTTGTATTCTATGAAGTAATAACGCCCACCCATTTTTAACAATTTTAACAGTTAGTTTTCAAATGTAAACGTTTGCAACCTTTGCTTAATGCTGTTACAGAAACAGGACTTCTTTTATGCAGTTAATTTATTTTCTGCCTTTGTCCTCATCTACCCTGTCTCTGTGACCTTCAAACAGTATACAAAGCAGCTTTTGGCAGCAGGACCAATCCAGCACACAGATTAAAAATGGGCATTACGGTAGTGATTGGGCATGTTCCTGTACTATTTATTCTTCTTCGGCAAGGCCCCAATATCTGGCATTTGTGTCATTAGAATGTCCTCTTCCTTCCACTACCTTTATGAACCTAAAATAGAATGAAATAACAGTATATCAATAACTGGACTCAGAATATCTCTAGTCAAGTTCACAGTGGCAAAGGAAAATCCAAGTACATGTCCCATTAGCAGGAACAGAAAAGGTAAAAATGATTCTTGTTGGAACTGTTTCTGGGAAGCTAACTACCTTGCTATATTCTTTCAAAAAAGAGATCAGTTACATTTTATATATGCCAACGATTTTTATCAATGTAACACACATTCATAGAATTATTTTATGCCTTTATTTTGTCTATCTGTTTTATATGAAATGGCAACTTATTATACAATGGTATACCATATAAAGGAATGTTAGAGCGGGCTGCTAACCTGGCTAATTATTGACAGATTTGAGCTTCCTCTTGTGTAAAGTTTATGTCATTTGCTAAGTCTTAAAGTTACTTATAGTAGCTCTAACATGTAAAATAACATATATAGAAACTTGGAAGTATCATAATTTTAAGATCCTTAAAATATGCTATACGGCTCACATATGCTGGTTGGTTAACAATTATTTGTTTAATTATTTTTTTCATTTGGAATACTTTATCAGACACCTCTGAATTTCCCCAGAAGATGATTTCATCGTTTTAAAGGTTGTGAAAGTATGCAACATATGTTATTCAAACTGCGTTCATGTCTGTTGTCACTTTTAATGTTTTTTAGAGTAACATTGCTTACTTAATCTCTGGTTTATATCTTCAATGTGTACAGTCCAATCCAAGTTGGATTGAAACAGGTGCCTCAAAATTAAGTGTCTGTTACATAAGTGATTTTAGTGCCATTTAGATGAAAAACTGGAAAAGTAATACCTTTCTTGGTTTTATGTCAAGAACCTATTGCTATTGTATCCTTATTTAAAATTAATTTATATTTAGCAAACCATGGAACACTTGCTTCTTTTATTTTCTCCAGAGTCGGAAGCATATGACCTTTGGTATTTCCAGTAAGAAATATATTGCTCATTTGCTATGATTTGGAATTCAATATTATGATTTTAATTTCTATGGGATATATCTCTTATACATACTACTATAGTTATTAATTGTCATAGTTATTAATTAGACATTATTTATTATTGTTATTATTTCTAATATATAGAGAATGTAGTTTATGTTTACTTGCAAAGTGCAACTGACATGATCTTTTAGCCTGTCACATGTTTTGTTGTGCATAATTGCAGATCTCACATGCTGACAGCTCTGCAAGTTGACTGGGAGGACAGTTTAAAAACTTGGGAATGTGACATCTTTTTGCTGACCATTAGTCATAAAGATCTTCAAATCCTTAACAAACCAAGAAAATAGACATCTTAATTGAATATATACACATATTTGAATACTGAACATGAGGAAACACATAATATACAAGTAATATCAAAAGATGGTAATAAGTTTATAAGTATGTACAGAAACAAAGTCACATTCTTCTATGCATTTAGAAGAATACTAAGTTAAGCAATTGCAGTACATGAACATCACTTTAAGGCTTTTATTAGGACTATACAGTCAGTCGATCATTATTATAATTTATTGAAAGCATAGCATCTATTGTCAGTTTTTGAATAGATGAATCTGTAACAGAAAACCCAGCATCAGGAGGAAGGCATGATATCATTACTTTTCTGAAGGATGAGGCCTCATCATTTGAAAATACCAATTATGTCAAGCAAATTCATCTTGCCTGTTTGGAATACATTGTTGAAAGTGAGACCACTTCTCTGCTTTTCATTGGAATGTAAAATGTAATTATCATGTCCTCCTGAAATCCAAAGAGTGATGATCCTAGACCTACATTTTATTTGTCTGAAATTCATGTGGTACCAATATTTTTTTTTTTACCTTAATGAAATTGCCAGTGCAAGTGAGTCAGATTCGCAGTGGTATCAATAATTTTTTAACCTTTATGAAAGTGCCATTGCTAGAGAGTCATATTAGCAGCAATTCCTATTCAAGAGGATAAATGGTATGCCAGTTGTCAAACATAACATTATAGTTGAAGTTTTCAATATCAGCAGCTAGCCATTTTGCAATTCTATTTGGTTTGTTGGAAGCTAAATAGGGCCCTTCTACTTGTTTTTTGTGGTATATTTAAAAATTACTTATGGAGGGGTTAAGCACTCAATAATGTATTTATCCCATATTTGTAAGATTTATTTGAATGCACTCTATGTAAGTGAAAACACCTCAGAAAGTATTAAGTTTCTCATCAATTGTCAGAAGCATGCCAAGGTGTAAGACTTTCTGCAGTTTAGTATAAATTTGTCAAGAAACAGACGTATAGCAGCTACTTTGTCAGGTATTTTCCTCTCTATTCTTACACTTTTGCAATTAAATTTTAGGGCCCAAAGAAAAAAAAAAAAAGAAAAAAAAAAAGAAAAAAAAATTGCTTTTAGCTCATACAAGCTCTTAATGTTTCCATTCCCATTCTATTAGAGTTCCAAACATCAAGTGTGACTTCCTTTCCTTAGCCCTATAAGATATAAACATCCCACCTAAGAGTTCAGTTCAACCCTCAGTGGTTTTTTGGCATCTCTATCTCATGAACATTGTACTGATTTAAGGTACAGATTTTTATGTTTAACAATTTCTTAAATCATGTTAAAATCGATAATGAAGTGAAAAGCTGCAATTCGTTTCTAAGTATTCTTGTTGTACCTTTAGGAGAAGGAAATATTTTCACTATGCTCTTGGTTTTAGTTTCTATCCTTTGAAAAATCTGTCTTCTCTACTTAGAGTGGTTATCTCTCACTAAAAGTAGTTTTCAGATGTACCATTCAGTGAATATTTTTTATACCTTCATTCAGAATCATTATGGGGATCACTTCCTTCATTAACTTCTTCACCATCATGAGACTCTCTGCTATCAAAATTCTTGCCTCCTGGTAGCTTGTTGAATATTTGCATTTCCTCTGAAGTCATTTTCAAGGTAGAAACAAATTTTATTGTTGTAATATAATAGCTACAAAGATGTGTCCCTCATCAGATTCACACACAATTACATAGTGATATGAAAGGAAGAGAGTAAGATGCAGCTACTTACGTGCGCAAGTGAACAGGGAACTTTATATCCAAGCTCAACAATGCTGAACACACAATATTAGTAGAGCAAGCATTCTTGCTACCGAACATGCAGAATATTGAATAGTTTGTTGTGGTATGGCAGTGTTGCAATTGGGAAAGAGGTTCGTCCTGCAGGTTAATGAGGTGCAACTAATTTGGTAAATGCTGATAATTCAGTTTTCGGTGTGCTATTTTTTAAAGGGTGGTTTAGTAATTTGGGGATGTTGTGTTTGTTCTGAGGGGCTAATTTTATGTTGAAGCTCTTAAATACCTTTTCAAATTTTTTGAAGTATTTTGGATGAAATATAAATTTTCCATATGTGGTGTTTGGGCTTTATAGTGTTTTTAAGGTAGTAATGTCCCTTAAGTATTTGTTTCTTTTGGGTCTGTAGATCAGTTTTTTGATAAAATTTGTGTTATGGTTGTTCAATACGGCAACCTGGTGTATGTGAGTGTACTCCTGTTCATATTCAGTTTTTGTTAGCGGAATGTTGATTAATCTGTGAACTAAACTATGGAATACTGCATATTGATGTTGTACTGGGTTGAATGGGTTGCATTTAATGTAATTGTCAACATGTGTTGCTTTTCTGTATATTCGAAATTGTAATCCTGTTGGTGTTCTAATGATTTTCAAATCTAGAAAAGGTAGCCATTCATCCTGCTCTACTTCAATGGTGAAATCTATGGATTTTTCTTGTAGGTTTAGCAACTTTGTAGCATCCTCGGTTAGTCTTCTAGGGACTATAGCAAACACGTCGTCGACATATCTATGCCAACATTTGAAAATATGTGGAAATGCTTTAGTAATGTATGTTTCCAAATCACTCATGAACAGATTAGCTAATAATGCTGAAAGAGGGTTACCCATGGCCAGGCCTGCTGTTTGTTGGAAGATCTTGCTGGAGAACGTGAAGCTGCTTTGTTCAATACATAGGGTGGTTAATTTGATGTATTCCTATATTTTATTATCCGCAACGTTGCTTTTGGATAACCAAACTTTCATCAATTTTGGAATTTTTTCTACTGGTATGCTCGTGAATAGAGATCTGATATCAAAGGACACCATCACCTCTTCAGTTTTTATAATTGTGTTTTCAATTTTCTTTACTAAATCAAATGAATTCTTTATGCTTAAATATACAAACTTTTCAAACTGTTCAAATTCTTCCAACAACCATTTTGCCAGTTTGTATGTCAGGACAGCTATATTGTTAATAATGGGTCCCATGCTTTTGTCTGTCTTGTGAATCTTAGGTAGGCAGAATAATTTTGGCAAATTAGGGTGGTTTACAATTATGCTATTTTTCATCTTATGTGGCACTATGGTATTTTCTTTAATTGCTTTTTTGGTGGTTTTTATGTATTTCTTTAATGGGTTTTTGGTTAGGGCTGAATATTCTGTATTTTGTAGTAGATGTTCGACTCGCTGGTTTTAATCATTTCGTTCCATAATGACTACCGTGTTTCCTTTGTCTGCTTTCAGATATATAACTGGTCTTCATCAAAAAACTCGTAAGTGGAGAAAAGTATATACAACTTTGACTTACTTGCCTAATTTTAGTAACAATAAATAAATGAATAAATAAATTAACTAAAAAATAAAAAATAAAAAAATGGATCACATTTATGAAATTCTGAATAGTTATTTTTAAAAAATCATTTTCTGTGTCAAGGCAAAAGCAATTTCAAAAATCAATGCTTGATTACAGTAATTATTTAAAAAAAATTAAACCATTATCAATATCATAATTTGCATACATCAAAAGTTTATTGCACAGCTTCTGAAGTATATTGTGTACAATTTTCAGAGCTCCACCGTAATATTGTGGGAGAACACAGATTTCAAATATGGAAAACTAAGAAGAAAATTGACCTTGAGAAAAATGGTGTTAAGGATTTGCATGTGGTTTACATAAAAAATGGTTAATTTATATTAGAAAGTTTCAGCACTGTAACTTACATGTTCACCCCTCCTGGCAGATGCTTGAGTTTTGGGTTTTAGATGTACTTACAGAAATAGTAGTCTCAGTATGCTTTTCATGTCACTTCACTTCTAATTGAGAAGCAAAACCAGAGGCATGAAGCATCTCCAGGTTCAGACTTTGTGAAAACAATGTGGGCATGCTGAACCTTCTATCAATTCTTTTAACTAACCAAAATCTAAAAGCATATTTTTGCTTTCACATGTATTTTCCTCTGGCTTCTAAATATTGTATTGCACCTCTAATTCAGAAAGACTTACGTTTTTCTTTTGCAGTGCTACAGGCTCAGTTACTTCCTGATTTACTTAATATGAAGTATCTGTATTCCACCTATCTGCTCCTATTCATTAATTTACACAAATCGTTTCTACTACCCTTTATCTTTGCCATTCTAAAGCAGTAAAAGAATGCAGTGTAATATAAAAGACTATTGGAACCTAAACCTATTTAATTTTACAACATATAATTCTTCTAGCCAAGTTTACTAAAATAAACTTGCATAACGACTTACGGTGTTATGTTCAGCACAAATGAATACTTGAGCATAATAAATATAATACAGAGAGAACGAAACCTCATAATAATAACCTTAAAACTAAGTATCACTTCCAAAACACTTGAACAAAACACAAGAAAACAAACAAAGATTTCATGCCATTATACAAGAAGTATTTCAAAGAAATGACAAAGAACATATTGTCACCCAATTAAGAGAAGGAAGGACCAACTGGGACAGGAACCTTTCAGGCCATGCCTACCGACTTATCTTGTAGCACTAATGAGGGGACGGTTGGAGAAACACCACTAGCCATTTCTTCCCTCTCCTCCTGCCGCCTGAAAGAACGTGAAACCTCCGGAATGTCTTTCCCTCTCCATGGTAAAGAATTCTCTAGAAACATTTAGCACCTATAAAACGAAGCATGATTTCTGGCTAAATACAGTCAGCCAGTATGATGAGCGAGAGTTTAGTTCAGTTCGTGGTGAGCAGCCGTGAGGAGCGCCGAGTAAGTGAACAGACCATGTACATGACTGTGTACATGTAGCAGAGGAGTTGTACGTAACTGTGAGTGTAGAGTGGACCTGTGACAGACGAATTGCCAAATTATTATTGTGTGCGCTACGTAATTCTGTGTAATCGGAAAGTGTTTCAACTATAATTCGGTAGAAATAAAGAACATTTTGAGTTTGTGCAATTGGACTTTTAATTTCACGAACCCACAAAGTCACAATACGGAAAAGTGACTGTCATCTAGGAGATGCAAATAAAAGCTTGTTGAATTAGGCTATGGTGGCTTAATGCTATTTTAGGGTGTATTTTAAGTTCAAATCGTAGGTAACTTCTCTGCATTCAAACATGTGGGCATGTAATTTAAAGCATGGAGTGGCATTTAACCAGCACAGCGTATTAGAAATGGCATCCAAAACAACTGTGGCATTTTCCCTACAGGCATGAAACTCTGTAGACATGTAAATTAAATTATGGTGCATATTTTGCAACAAAAGCCCAAAATTCCAATTTTTTTTCAAAAAAATTTACTAAAACAAAACTTCTGTCCCCCCCTAAAATACCAACAGGCTCACTCTTAGGTGAAAATCATTTCAAATAGGCCAATATTTTTATTTTATAATTATGTACACCCTTCTGCAAGCAAGAGGATTTTGCACTTTAATGATGGATGTTTGTTGATTGAAATCATAGTAACTACGATTGAGTACAAGAAACGTATCACAGACAGTACTTACTATGGATTAAGTTACACAGATATATAATTATCATAAATGAGAGGGAACTATTTATATTACTTTCATGAGCATTAAAGTTAAGCCCCAACAGGAACAATGAGATGTGAAACCCGAAGAGTAGGCTATAATATCTGGGTCAATATTTATTGTACGACTACAGAAACTACTGCACAACTACTGCAGAGCTACAAAGAAAGATGGGAAACCCAAAGGATAGGCTATGATATCTGGGTCAAAATTAATTGCACAACTACAACACGGACATAATGAACACTCATTTACAGCAAAACATGCGACCACCACCACCATCACCGCCACCGTATTTTCAATTACTAAACAGACTTAAATGTTGCACATCTGCTAAAGTACAAAAATAAGGAAGAGCAGGTTTGTCAGATATTTTGATTCTCTATGAATTTTTCTTCCCGTTCACCAATAGTATTTAATATGTGAATTTCATGTTTATGTATGTTCACTTTGGTACATTTGCATTCCCCACTTTTAACTTTTATATTGGTTTCCTCTGCTTAGAAACACATTGCCTATAGGCATTGGTGCTATCTCTTATAGTGCATTTTGTCCCTTTTTTGTGCACATATCACACACATATAATTTCACAATGTGGGGAAAATAAGGAATCATCTCATTAAAACAAAAGGTTCCCAGTTCTCAGCTGCAAATCAAACCTGGGACCTCTTGTGCAGCATATAGCTGCTCTATGAACTGTGCTGCAGGGCCTGCCAGGATACTTTTTCAGAAATTTATTTTAACTTGGGTCCCTGTGCAAATAACAGTTTTGCTCAGAAGTGATGCATTTCTAGTGTTTACCTGCCCTCATTGCTGGTTGTGTTACTAGCTTATTCTTATTGCTTATCACTGCTGAAATGCCTATAAATCAAAATGAACAGTGAAATATTTGTATATTGTTGCCTACCTCATGTGCTGTAGCTTTCCAGACTCCTATAAAAGCCAGGCAGTGAGAGAACTTTCAAAACTGCTGAACAGTGGCCGTGTAGTCTCTTTGTACTTTTGGAACAGGGCATTGTCCATTCTCTACCAGAGGGGAATATTTAACCATCCTTCTAAACCAGAAATATATTAATAAAAACCCTGTTGTTACAAGATATATATTAAAGCACAGAAATTTTTTTAATAAATATTTTCCTATAGCTTAAATATATTGTATTCCTTATTCCTAATGAATATACAAGAAAATATATACTAATTTTGTAAAGAAAGAAGCTATATGTATATTGGATACTTTAAAAGTCACCCAACAGAAATTGATAATTTTTAATCATTCAAATCTTAATTTATAGTGATGCACTTGGAGCTATAAAGAGCATTCTAAAATATTTTTTATTATTTTAAAGTATTTAAGATTTTTTCTTTTATCACATTACAGAAGTCAAAGATTCACTGAACAGTATTAAATGTTAACATTTTAAAAACATTTGTTAAGTGTAATACATTAATTTCATTGAGATGTTTAATAATTATAAATTCATAAAATTGTATAAAAGAATATTTATGTACCATTTCTTCACTGCCAAAACGTAATTTTACTTATTTAGTGATCTGGGCAGGCTATTTACTATTTGTACATATTACGCCATAGAATACAAATATTTGCTGCAGTAAAGCAGAATACAAATATACAACACCAACTTCAATACTCAGACCATAATACAGATTCCAAGATGGCGCCCGTCGTAGCCCAGCGACTCTGGTTACGCAGAATAGGAAACTATACGCAATGGACATAATATAATCCATATTACGGAGCAGCGAGGTAACTCCTAAGCATTTATCACTTTATGCTTTCAACTAAAACGTGTAATAACATAAATAAAGAGCATCATGGCAAATCCTAAGAGCTTATCACATTATACAGTAGCACGACCAGTACTATGCATTTTCCACCTTATAATTCCAATCAAAATTTAATTTATAAGGCATGACAACTCATAGGCATTAAACACAGCAAACTTTATCTTATTGGTCTGTATCATTGTATCGTCTGTAGCAAGTCCTAAAGTTTCTTTTACATTGTTTACATGGTAACCGTTTCTGGCAAGGACATACTGCTTATACTATAATAATTAAAAGCACTCACCAGATTGTCCAGTTTACTCCAATTGTCACGTTTGAAGGTTTCAGTTCCTTCATACTGCAAGGTCCACTCAAAATTTTCCACTGTAAGGCTCATAATATTGCTTCTAGGTTATGAAATACTTTGAAACTCATTAAGTGAAGGAACATCAGTGAAGCTGGGATCTTGAATGTTATTGAAAAGAACGTAACTAATCGTCTTTAATAATGACTATCAACGGGTTAAAATCTCCTCACCACTTCGGTTCAAAACTGTCAATTACATCTTAAGCACACCAAATATTAAACTTATCTTTACTCTCTGTAAAATATGTTTGATGCATCTTCAGGATTTCGTCTTTTCTGGTTGAGCTTTAATGTGTGATAGGATGGCTGATTTTTAAAAATCGTGGGGAATGCATCATGTATTAATTTTGGTACTTTTCGAAGGGCACGAATTGGTTCACCATCATTTACTGGAAAGATGTCTTCCTTAACCTCAAAGCACTGTTCAAAATGAATACATACTACAGATTTGTCATTTACTTTAAAATCTTTACAATGTATGTTCCTGGTCCACTTATCCCATTACGATTTTACCTTCGGAAATTTAAATGTTGTGTGAGGTATACTACCATAATTAGATTGCACCTGGGAACACAACAACAATGCACTTTGACAATACTTCACAGTATATATTTGGGTAAACGTTATGATTATGTTAAATACCTAACTATAAACTAACTCGTTAGTCACTGATTGCCACTGTAATGTGAATTTCATTAATTATTCAAATACTCCATAAAAGTAAACAAACACACACTTTACTCTGTAGATAAAACCACAACATAAAAATCTGGGCCACGAGTGCTGCCATTTTTCCTACAATTGATTCTCGTATTATGGTCTGAGTATTGGAGTTGGTGTTGAAATATATAAGCCTGCCTCACTTTCCTGTAAAGAGGATTCACAGATGGCCTTCACCCAATACTCCAGAAAATGTTTTTAAAAAGTGCAGAAGATCCTGTGTTGTAGTTTTTCATTTATTGGCTTTTATCAACTACTCTGGGTTGGTATGCAAGGGAACTTGTTAAAACCTATGAGTACCTAAATGCTAGGGGTTTCATGGCAGGTTTTGTTAACTCCATTATTCTAAATCCAAAGATACATATATGCACTGCATCCTCTGGATGCCAAAATCATCTAGCAATGCTCCCGTCAGAAGGTTTTGCTTTACTCTTTGTACTTACGTTGTAGTCAATTTCATTAGCGGAGGTCTATATAACTAAATGAAATAAATAAAGAAGCAGGGACTAATTATATTAAAAAATTAAGGTAGGGTAAAGGGGGTATTTTCGTGAAATAGGCAATTTCGTGATACTTTTTTTTCGAGGCGATGTCACAGAGAAACCAGCTGGTGTCAACACGCCTGCCGATAGCTCCAGAGCTCTAGGAACAAATATGTCAATGACAAACATTGGAAAACGAGCTAACACCAACTGTTTTCTCTGTGACATCCTCTCGAAAAATTATCAGAAAATTGCCTGTCTAAACAAAATACCTCCCTTTACCCTAAGATCACATGACCTCTAGTCTCTGCTCTTGTTCAAATGTCCTTAGTGGAGCTTACTCCTCTGTTTTCTTTCTGTTAATCCAGATGAGCATTTGCCGAAATTATCTTATTGCTACTTTTCTTGAACGTTTAAGTGAATTTAGGAATATGTTTAACTTTAAACTGCGCCAAATCTCTAAAAGTAGTCACTATGCAATGCCTTTTAAATTGTGTTGTTTTTGCATTCTTAGTATGTTTTTTTGTTTAGAAAAAGGATTAGATCTTCCCATTTTTGTAAATAAGCACTAGAAAATACTTCAAATAACAAAGAATAATCCTTTAGATCAATCCGAAAAAATGCATATGAAATAAAAGTTATGATATTTGAAAAAATGAAATGTGTACTGTTTAACACCCGGTTTTAGTACACAGTGACAGTAACACTACAAGAAATTTTAAGGGGAGGCATTTGTGAAAAATGCTAAAATCCAGAGTTTACATCAGAACTGCTTGAAATTTTGTCATATTGTGGGGTATAGGAAATCTAGTTAAGCTTTGAAAATGCATATTTCTATATTAAATAGTTTTTTTACAAAAAATATTCAGTCCTTTTTATAGTATGATTTTTGTATGTTATGTAAAAAGTCCCAGGTGACACAGTTTTTCTTTTAGAAACTTAAAATTTTAGATTCAGATTTCTCTGTACATCAGTTATAAAACTTGCTATACTTTTAATTTTGAGATTTCAAATTCAATAATAAATAAACTATTTAATTTAAATAAACAAAAATAGCAACTTTTATTTAACATTTATTTAGGAATATGTATGCAAAGTTTAATACAAATTCGTTGAGAATTGCAGAAGTTGGAGCATTTTGAAGATACCAAAATGTTCAAAAATTGAAAGTGCAGGAAAATTAATTTAAAGATTTAGATTGAAATTACACTACTTTCTTTACTTTGGAAACTCCATGCATCATATGCAGGCACTACAGCTATCTTATTACCTTCTTTCTCTTTAATTTGGTTACCTTTGGCCCCTTTTTTATAATGTTTCTATCTACAATAGTTTTTAACAAAAAAATGATAATTTATTTTTTGCTGCAATTTCTTTACATTGGGAAACATATTACATTCGCTACAATTTTTGTTATAAATGATTGGAACTTTGGATTCTGGTTCCTTTACATAATAGTTACAAAACTATATATGTATATACTCATTTCGGCATGTCTAATGGTTCTGGAGGAGAAAATTTAAGGAATATGATAGAATTTTCTTGAATTTTTGTCAATTTTCTTTTTTCAATACCAATTATTATTAATTTTTTCATATTCAGCCATAATGATACCAATTTTTATTGAAAACTTATCTAGGAATATACATTTATGCAAAACTTAAAGAAATTCATTGAAAACTTTAGTGTCTGGACTGTAAGGAGTATTTAAAATACTACAAATACTTCTTTTCTTTTACTATGTTTCTAAACCATCCTGCACTATATGAAGACAACTCAGCTCGTTTATTATCCTCTTCTTCTTGTAATTTAGTCACCTTTGTTTGCTGCTTGGCAGATATATATTTGCTCAATGAACTCTGAGCACTTTGTTTTAGCTTTCACCTATCCCTAATACTGCTAATTTTCTTGCTAACAGGACTTACTTTGCCTGCTGCAACTTTTGCCTTAACTTTCAGTCTATCTTTATAACCCATATTAAATTCACTAACAGCTGCAATCACTGCAATTTGCAATTTCGTTCTTAATACAAAAACCTCTTTGTGACATTTGCTCCATGGAAACTTTCATTAGCATTCTGTGCTTCTCCTGTAATGCAAGTTTTCCCTGTAATAGTACTAACTAAGCTCTTTATTTTTGTTTATGAGATGGAAATTGTAAGTAGAATAGTTCATGCAATTCATACCCATGGTCATACAAAACTTCTGCATAGAAATATGACCCTTACCATTGCCCAGAAGTACATCAACCATTCATTTATTTACATTAATATGTGACCTACTAGAATCACTGTTAACTCTTGGGCTATAATATGTTTTCACTTAACATTTACCTCAAGCAGAGCATTCTAGTATCATTACTTACGATTATGGCAAGAAAACCATATATATCATTATATTTTGCTTCGAAATAGCCACTGTACTCCTAACCTAACCTGGTATGAATCATATACCTACTGTTGCAACAAGAAAGCAAGGCAATGTTAAATCAGGCTTTATTCCTATTCTTAACAATAAAAATATAATATAAGCTGCTATCCAGAGCTTTCACTTGCATGTAAACCATATTTCACAAACACTACATGTCAGTGGAAATGTTCGTTTACTTTCAAAGGAGTAAGTGGGAAATAATACATAAAAATAGAAGCAGAAAGGTTCAGTAGCTTCCACAAACACCCAGAAGATGTCTGCACATTACCACAGTTACAGAATCAAATCGCGTAGTTTAAACGTGAGAATTCCATCAATTTCTTTGCGACACACTAGAAAAAGCAATATAAATGGCCACGCCCACCCACACATGGGCATTTAAATAATGACGTAGTGGCTCTTTAAATGGCACTAGGGCCTAGCTGACAGCAGATTCTGAAACTACATTGTTTAAACATAATTTTAATGCAAAAAACAGAAAATGTCCTCTTTTGTAATTTTTGTCGAAATTTCACCGAAGCCTCCCCTTAGTGGAGCACCAGTGGAATAAGATGGCGGGGGGAACCGGAGATCCTGGAGAAAAACCGCTCCAGCACTGTTCTATCCACCACTAATCTCACTTTACAGTTGCCTGGAATCGAACCCGGGCCACCTTAGTGAGAACCAAGCAGTCTAACCACTCAGCCATATGCCTTGCAGCATATGACATTCGCACATTATTCATTATATACCATTAACTTGTCTTGAACGTTTCTTAAACGCATGGTATTTCATGAAAAGGCCAAGATCAGTTTTGAGGAAACAAACATTTCTGAAACATATTCCATGAAAAGAGTACTTTGGGGAGCGGATTTAATTGAATAATTTCCTGTCCAATTCTTAGAAAATGGTTAACTTAAATACCAAGTGCGGTATGAAACCGACGGCTTGTTTTCGAGTTATGCTGTTCACACACACACACACACACACACACACACACACACACACACACACACACACACACACACACACACACACACACACACACACACACACACACACACACACACACACACACACACACACACACACACACACACACACACACACACACACACACTCGTTTGCAAACATTTTCCTGACAAACTTATGTTTGGTCTTCGCGTGACTTTGTTTACTTTGTTCATAAAATTTTTACAAACGCATATCCCTCCATCTACCTCCCTGATTCGATCCCAGGCAAGGATCAAGAGGTTTCCCGATCAGAGAGATTTTGGGATGAGTGATCAGCCCAACGTTGGAAGTGAAAGTACGAGAGAGGTGAGGTGATAGGAAAAATGATTATAGAGCAATCCGTGGAATGCTAGCAGGGCAAACCGGAGGATCTGTAGAAAACCCGCTCCAGTGCCATGTTGTCTATCAGAAATGTCACTCATCCGATATGACTTAATGTTGGAGGACATAAAATGCAACAGCAAAAGAAGAAATGTCACTTTGCGGTCACCTGGAGTCAAACACGCGGCACCTGGTTTTTGTTTATGAATATTTTTTCCCAAATATCCAATTCTATGGGTGTACTTAAAGATTTTAACAGTTTAATGTTGTGGCCAATGTTGTGGTTTTCTGTCCAAAAATGGTGTGAAACTGCAGAGTTTTCTGTTTGTTTCAACTTAATGTTCTTCTGGTGTTCTTTTTGCCTGCTTAACATGTTTCTCTTAGTTTTTCCTATGTAGCTTTTATCACAGGTTTCACAATTAATCTGATAAATTCCTGATTTTAAATTGTTGGGGATTGTATTTTTCAGTGGTTTGTTTAGCAGGTTCCTCAGACTGAATTTGTTTTGGGGTGCTAGTTTTAAGTTTAGTCTTTTGAAGATTCGTTCAAGTTTTCTAAAAGCCCATGGATGGTAGGTGAATTTTCTATATTGCTAATTTGGGTTATTAAGTGGTGTGAGAGTGGTATTTTTTTATCTTATCTTCAGTTTTTCTTTCCTCTTCATCATATTCCTTATGATGGCTGGGTTGAATGCATTTAATACCGCTATGTCTTTTACGTGTTGTTGTTCTTTCAAAAATTCATCCTTACTCAGTGGGACGTTGTATAGCCGGTGAATTAGACTTCTAAAGGCAGCTAGTTGATCTGAAACTGGGTTGTATTCATTTTTCTTTATGTAATTATCTGTGTGTGTGGGCTTCCTGTATATTCCAAAATCTACACCATGACGATTTCTAGTTATCTTGAGGTCCAGAAAGGGTAGGGTGTTGTCTCTTTCTACTTCCATAGTAAATTGGATGTGATTATCTTGCAGGTTTAGTAAGTTTAGCTTTCAGTAACTACTAGTATCGCAATGACTGACTTGCATTTATGTACACCATAGTACTAATTACAGCTCAAAACTAGTAACATGCTGTTTATACCATCAGAAGCTTAATTTATTGTATATATAGTAATGTAGAAAGTCATGAATCATCGTGTATCTTTAATTGCTGGATTTTTGTATAAAAGTATCCAGGTTTAACCCTTAGTTGACACTTGCGCAATTATCATTAAATTACTATCTATAAGAGGTATCCATTATAACTAACTGTTCTAACACAAGAAAACAGGCATAAACAAATTTTGAAACATAGAACTGGAGCTGATAGTCTGAATTCCATGGCCTGGATTTGAACCAGCAATCTTCTTCTTTACCTGCAACTGCTCTACCATTAACCTACCATGGCAACATGCTGCTATGGCAATATATTCTCCAACTGATTTGCTTTTTCCGAACAGAACATAAGTAAATATGATATTTGAGATCACATAGCTTAATGGCATGGAGGCAGCAGAATGTCAGCGCTTCAGTGATGCTGAAATAAGCCTGTCAGTTGTCATTGTTGTTAATTAAACTTTATTGACTATTGTTTTTATTATTTCGAATATAAATGTAGTTTACCTTTGCTTGCAAAGTGCAACTTATATGATCCTGTAGCCTCCGACATGTTCTGTTTTGCATTATTGCAGCTCTCACATGTGGTCTGCTCTGCAAGTTGACTGTGAGGACAACTCACAAGCTTGGGAATGTGACATCCTTCTGTTGATCATTAGTGATAAAACCTACAAATATTGAACTTATCAGGAAACACATTTGAGTTGCATGCATACACACATTTTAATTTTGAACATATGAAGACACATACTCGTAATATACAGGCAGTATGGAAAAGTTCAAATAATTCTTTAATTAAGTACAGAGAGAAAATAAAATTCTTTGTGTATTTAGAAGACCAACAAATTTGGAAATGAAAATACTTTGACTTTATTTTAGGCCTCTAATTAGGATTGTACAGTCAGTAGATTATTAGTAGAATTTATTGCAAAGCTTTGCACCAGCTTTCATTTTCTCACTGGGTGAATTATGGCATAATTATTGGTTTTTATTTGGACCAAAAGACCCAGCATCAGGAAGAAGGGATGCTATCACAGCTCCTTCTGTAAGGCGAGGTTTCATCATTTGGGAATATCAATTGATACAATTGAATTCATCCTGCCCTTTTGGGATTTTCTGGTTTTGAGAAAACAGAATTTTAGTGTTTATGCCGCCAATATTCAATAAATCATAAAGCAGTGCCATAGGTTGCATTCTTGTCTTTCATGCAATGAAGTATGTACTAAAAGTCTGATCAAAAGTATCCTCCCCTTACTCAGTCATATTGTATTCCATGATGTTTTCCACTGCTTTAGTGACATTATTTAGTGAAGGGGTTTCATACATTGTTGCTTTCAGTACAAAGGAAAATATTCCATATGTTCTTTGTTTTTATATTTCCACCCTTTGAAAAATCCTGTTTTCTCCACTTAGTTTGCTTATCTCTCATGAAAAATAGTTTTCAGAAGCACTATTTGCTGAATATTCTGTGTATTGTGTTCAGAATCATTACAGGGATCACTTTCTCCAATAATTTCTTCATCCTCATCCAATTTCCTGCTATAAAAATTCTTGTCTTGTGGTAGTTTGTTGAATACCTTCAACATTTCCTGTGAAGTCATTTTCGTACTAGAAGCAAATTTTATTGTTGTATTATAGCAGCTACAAACATTTGTCCCTCAACAGGTGCACAAACATACACGTACACAATAGTATGAAAGCAAGACAGTATTTATTAAATTTATTGGTAGTCGATTAATGACACTAAGCAACACTTTATTTTAAATTTTCCCGGAACTAGTTTCAGAGGCCTTCCCTCTATCTTCAGCCGGACATCAAATGGTTCTCATTGGTGTAGCTGGCAACATTTTGTCATCCGTCTCCTCTGGTGGCTGTTCGAGAAACTAGCTGAACAAATGTTTCTGGGGGATGTCAAAATTGAACACTTTGTCCTATTTTTTGAAATAAAGATATGTTCCCATGTGGACAGTTCTTGTTTTCCTTTTGTATGTTTTAGTAATTTTGGTTCTGGATTTATGTTGTGGTTTTTTTCCAAAACATGTGTGGCAGCTGCTGATATTTCTAATTGTTTGCACTTTATGTTCCTAAAGTGTTCCTTTGCTCTTGTTTCTAAATTTCTCTTGATTTTTCCAGTATAAATTTGACTACAGTCACAGCATTCAATTTGATATATCCCAGATTTTTTGTTAGATGGAATGGCATCTTTGATGTTTGAGCAAATTAGGTTTTTTAAGGAGTAATGGTTCACTGGTGCTAGTTGAATGTTTTGTTTTTTGAAGTCCTTTTTGAATTTATCAGAGGCCCATGGATGGTAAGTGAATTTTTTGAAGATCATTTTAGTTTCTGTACCTGAGAGGGCTGTGGTTTCCTCTACTAGTTTCTTCTTTTTTGCAAAGTTCACTTTTTTGTCTACTTAGTGATTTGGGAAAGTCATTTTTCTGTGCTGTTTCAATAATTTTGTTGTATAATTTTGAAATCCCCTAGAAAGATTTGTTCAGCAAGTTCCTCGTACCGCTACCAGAGGAGAACGATGACAAAATATTGCCAGCTACACCAGTGAGAACCAGTCGATGTCCGGCTGAAAATAGAGGGAAGGCCTCTGAAACTAGTTCAGGGAAAGTTTAACAGAAAGTGTTGTTTACTGTCATTAATCAACCCCCATTAAATTTAATTTATACAACAACACTGTTTTCAACACTTCCATGAAAGGATTTATAAGAGAGTATTTATTTAAGTGCACAGGGAACTCAGAACCCCTGCCTGACAATGTTGAACAAACATGAATATTAGAGCACGCACTTTTGTTGCTAAATATGTAGCTGATCAGATAGTTTGTTATGGTATAGCAGTGATGCAATCAAGACAAGAGGGATTTCCTGCAGGTGAACATTGTGCACCCCATGTGAAATATGTGCACTTACAACAGCAAGTTGGACATACTTTACATCATTGTGACCTGGAGTATACATCTATGTAGTTTTTCCAACATACAAAGTTATTTCAGTTAATTGATGTAAATTAATCATTTCTTCAAACTAGCCATACATAGGCTAAGGTCTTTGATAAATTGTCAACATGAAAAATTCATTGCCATGGCTGGGAGATCTGTGGTTCAAATCCCAGCCATGGCATTGTATTTTTCATGTTGACTCTATCTATACAAAGTTATATTTTATGTACAAATATGTGTGCAAAACGTGCTTTGCTTGAGTTCCTGCTTATTTAATTTACATTATATTTGTTTTTCTATCATACTTTTAGGTAAAATAAATTAGTATTTTAATATTTTAATTAGTGCATTTATATGTTTAAATATTTAGTGAATAAATAGTTTGAATTAAGTAGCACTTACGTTTATCTCCGTCATGTTCCATTAAAGAAATATGCCTTCCATGCCTTCCTTGCAGTCAGCATTGGAGTGTGACCCCCTCCTTTGAGGCAGTACTAACCAATAAGCTTCAAACTCCATTTGGAACAAAAGTAATCCCTGCCATGATTATAAAGAATACTTCACACTTGCACAGCATAATGTGCCTGTATCAACACATACATACAACCTTTAAAATCAAGAATATACACTGCAAGGTATAATAACTTGAGTCTTCCCTAATGATATCTGTAAGAGTGTCTGCTAGGGCTGTGGCAATGTTTCTCATAATCTTCTTTTGCATAAGGAATGTTCATTTACTTCCTGGTGAGTAGTAGTATAATGATATTCCATGTTTGATGATAATAGTACTCTAAGCATCTATAGAGCTTAAATTTACTAGTACTCATAATAAATAGTATAATAGGCACAAGTGAGTTTGGGTAAGACATACATGTGACCATTTTGATCTATATATCTGTATACTTGAAAGCCCAAAATTTTGATACTGTCCATTTGTCTATTAAAATATCACTAATTTCATGCACAAAGCACATGATCACATGCAGGGTGAGTAACAAAAACAAAGGAATTATCAAAAGCATTCCCAAACACTCAGGAAACGTCTCTACATATTAGCATAAATCATTTCACCTATTAAAAGTTATTGCATGGCATAAATATGAAAGACCACCAATTAAACTAACAAAGGCAATTAAATAGTCACATCTGCCTTAACACAAGCATTTAAATTATGGCATGGCAGCTCTTTGAATAGTGCTAGGGTGTAGCAGATGAAAGATTATGTAATTACAGTTTAAATATAACTTTAAGGCAAGAAACGGAAGATGCTGTTTGGCCGTTATCACTAATATTTCACAAATACCTTCCCATTAAAGGGCCAATCATTTTATTTATGTCAGTAGCATTTATCTGCAGGCCAGTTTTTAATTCAATCACCATATTTGTGAGACTTTATCTCAGGAATTCTAATGCTGACTATTTACTTCCATAATTAATATTTGGTTTGTTATATCCAAATGGAGTTTGCTAATAATTTTATTAACTTAATGAAGTTAGGTAACTTAGAGATTGTGAATGTTCTGTGTTATCGAGTAATTTTTATTGAGTATTTACCTGCTTCACTTTGCATAAAGCTAAGTAGCTTTTATTTTGTCATCAGAGTATTCAATCAGTTTATTAGATTGTAATATTCTAGCTACTTTTGTTACTTGGTTTAGAGGTCAACAACTATTTATGAAACAGTTAAATATATCTACATTGTTCATAATTCATACTTGCAAATATAGGTCTCTTCAGTGACGACAAGAACTCCTAATTCCTAAAGTGATTCAGATACTGTGTCCTTTGAAGTAAAATATTTAATCACCCAACTTAGAAGCAAGATTAAAGTAAGTTTCATAACAATATTTATTGTTGTTCCCATTTATATTCTAAGCTTGAATGCATGAAATTAGTTTTAGTTTGTCTTTTGCTAACTGGTTTCAGAGTACCCTAATTCAGTTCTCTATAGTTCTGATATAAATTTGATACCTAAATTTACTTTTTTCAGTGTAGAGAATCAGTGTATCATGATTTGGTAGTGCATTGGTTCTTGATAAGTTAATTCATGATGTAAATCTGTCTGAATTTAGAAATATATTATCCATAGCAGTGGACGAACTGTTTAGGATTCCATTTGAAAGGATTATTGTATGTGTCTGTGAGTGTAAAGTTGTAAAGTGCACAACTTGATCATTTTACATGAATTGATATATTATCAGCTAACAGTAAAACTATGTTATTATTCAGTATAGGCAGTCCAGTTTTATGGTTATTTGTAATGAATCTAGGGTTGTCCACAGCTCTGTTTTTGCATAGTTTATGTAGTGTCAATGATTTCAGAGGCAGTTTCTGTCCAGTATCTGTGCATCATGGCCTACATTTAAGAAAAATTGGGCCATATGTCTTACCTTTTTCTTTCTCATTTTTGGGGAAGCCCTTCCCAGCTGTCTGTAGATGTCAGGGTAAATATTCTGATATAAATCTCCCTAAAAATGGCTCCTATCCATGCTCAAAGACTAGTCTAACTTTTGGGTTTTGGCCTAGCTCTCTTACTTTTAGTTTTTCTCGCATATATTCCAAGTGCAGCGACAGGTGGTTGTTGTACTTTCTTGCTACATTAATATCAGTTATGGGAATTTAGTGTAAGTAATTGTAATTAATATATGCAATCCCCAAGATTTTTAGTCATTGGGTGTCAGTTTTTTATGTGTTTCACGAAATGGATGTATTCTGTAGTACAACATTTTAGGATTCTATGCACATTTTGTAAAGCTTAACATTAAATTTTATCTTTTGCTGTACACTTACAATGTGAGACAGGTTTCCTGATATAGAATTGTGAAGATTTCTCTCAAGGATAAAACTAATAAGCTAGTGTCATTAACATATTTTGTATTTCAGTTTGCTTCAATATGTCGAAACATTTATGTACAATATGATGCTGTATTCACATTATATTCAACAAATTCTAAGTTTATCTGTATCGCAAAAAAAATGCACTAGAAATTTCTTTCTGAAAAGTCTTGAAACCGAAGCAGGTATTAAGTAACATGCTTGATTTTAGGGTCTGTGTTTAATTTTCTTTCTTTGTTTATCAAACATTACTTCCATTTTGGAAATGTAAAGTAGGACTGGGAAGTTCAATGCCATATTCACGATTTGATCCAGGACCTCTCAGTCTGCATCTGAGTGCTCTAACTACTGAGCTACCATGGTAAGCTGCCAACAAGACATTAACTTTGCTTCCATTTTGTTTTTGTTTGATTGAAGTCATGCTAACTACGATTATTGAGTATTTACAAGAAATATAATTACAGACAAAGCTTACTATGGATTAACTTACACAGATACATAAATATCATATATGAGTGGGAACTATTTATGTTTCTTTCATGAGAATTGTATTTAAGCTCACACAGAAACAAGGAGATGTGTAACCCAAAGTGTAGGCAATAATCCTGGATCAAAATGTACTGTACAGCTACAAGAAGAATTATTGTACTACTATGGCAGAGCCACAAAAGAAGGTGCAAAATCCAAAGGCTAGGCTATAATATCTGGGTCAAAGTTTATCCTTACCACACTTCATTTCATCTCTGCCTCAGCTCAAATTATCTTTATAAATAGCATGTGCAAAAATCCTTCATCTTTCAACCACAAAAACAGACATAAGGAGCACTCATTTACAGAAAAATATGTGATCACAACCACGACCAATGCAACATTTCACTTTCTCCACTTTTAAAGAATCATGCAGTGTAATATCTCTGCCATATGAAAAAACAACAAAAAAACTTTGTTTTATTCATCTTAATAAGACCAAAATCGTTCATTCTATTTCTAGCTTTATCATAGTCATTTATTTTCAATTACTAAATATATTTAAGGGGAGGCATCTGTGAAAAATTCTAAAATCCAGAGTTTACATCAGAACCGCTTGAAATTTTGTCATTATTTGGGGTATAGGGAATCTCATTAAGCTTTAAAAATTCATGTTTCTATTTTAATAGTTTTCTCAAAAAAAAAAAATACTCAGTGCTTTTTATAGTATGATTTTTGTATGTTATATAAAAAGTCCCAGGTCATACAGTTTTTCTTTTAGAAACTTTAAATGCTAGATTCTGGTTTATCTGTACATCAGTTATAAAATTTGCTATACTATTAAAGTGTGCATCAAGTATTTTTGGAATAAAAAATGTCATGTTTGAATATATTAAATTTTCTAAATTTTTTTGCAATTTTGAGATTTAAAAATCAATAACAAATACACTATCCAATTTAAATAAACAAAAATACCAATTTTTATTAAACATCTATTTAGGAACATGTATGTAACGTTTATTACAAATTCGTTGAAAATTGCAGAAGTTGGAGCATTTTAAATATACAAAAATGTTCAAAAATTGAAAGTAGAGAAAAATGAATTTAAAGATTTAGATTGCAGTTACACTACTTTCTTTACTTTGAAAACTGCATGCATCACATGCAGGCCCTACAGCTATCTTATTAACTTCTTTCTCTTTAATTTGGTTACCTTTGGCCCTTTTTTAATGATTTTTCTATCTACAATAGTTTTTACCAAAGAAGTAATAATTTAATATTTTGCTGTGATTTGTTTACATTGGAAAACAAATTACATTCTCTAAAATTTATGTTATAAATGCTTGGAACTTTGGATTCTGGTTCCTTTAGATAATAATTACAATACTATATATGTATATACTCATTTACCCAAGTCTAATGGTTCTGGAGGAGAAAATTTAAGGAATATGATAGAATTTTCTTGAATTTTTGTCAATTTTCTTTTTTCAATACCGATCATTGTTAATTTTTTTCATATACAGCCATAACGATTCCAATTTTTATTGAAAACTTATCTAGGAATATACATATATGCAAAACTTTAATAAATTCATTGAAAACTTTAGTGTCTGGACTATAAGGAGTATTAAAAATGCTAAAAGTTGGACATGGAATAATCTAGTTAGAAGCTCTAAATATAAACATTTTTTTTCTATGTTTCAAAACCCTCCTGCACTATATGAAGGCCACTCAGCTAGTTTATTATCCTCATGTTCTTTAAATTTAGTCACCTTTAACTTCTGCTTGTCAGCTTTATATTTGCTCAATAAACTTTGATCACTTAGTTTTAGATTTCACCTATCCCTAATTCTGCTAATTTTCTTGCAAACAACACTTACTTTGCTTGCTCCAACTTTTCCTTAACTTTACAAATTGTAAGTAGAATAGTTCATGCAATTCATATCCATGGTCATACAAAACTTCTGCATAGAATTATGACCCTTACCAATACCCATTATTCTATTTACATCAAAAGGTGACCTGCTAGGATCACTGTTAACTCTTGGGCTATAATATGTTTTCACTTAACATTTACCTCACGCAGAGCATTCTAGTATCATTATTTACTATTATGGCTAGAAATCTTAAAAGTTCCATTATATTTTGCTTGAACTAGCCACTGTACTCCTAACCTAACCTGGTATGAATCATATACCTACTGTTCCAACAAGAAAGCAATACATAGTTAATTCAGGCCCTTTTCCTATTCTAAACAATAATAATTTTATATAAGCTGCTATCCACAGCTTTCACTTGCATGTAAATCATATTTCACAAACACTACATGTCAGTGGAAATGTTTGTTTACTTTCAAAAGTAGTAAGTGGGAAATAATATATAAAAAGAGTAGAGGAAAGGTTCAGTAGCTTCCACAAACATCCAGAAGACGTCTGCACATGACCACAGTTACAGAAACAAATTGCGTAGTTTAAACGTGAGAATTCCATCAATTTCTTTGCGACACACTGGAAAAAGCTATATAAATGGCCACGCCCACCCACACATGGGCATTTAAATAATGACATAGCTGCTCTTTAAATGGCCCTAGGGCCTAACTGATTGAATATTCTGAAACTACAATGTTTAACATAATTTTAATGCAAAAAACAGAAAATGTCGTTTTTTGTCATTTTTGATGAAATTTCACTGATGCCTCCCCTTACATTTTGCACATGTTAACATATGAAAAAAACGGAACGGCTGGTTTGTGAATCCTTTTAAATTTCTGTGCTATGTATTCTTCCCATTTACCAACAGCAACTAATATGTGAATTTCATATTTGCATTTGTATATGCTCTTTGCTGTCTTCAGCGCTACTTGAGCTACTGTCTATATCTTTAAATTAAAAAATTTTAACTTTCATATTGGTTTCCACTCCTTTGGAACATATCACGTGTAGGACATAGTGTTAACTTATATATAATAGGTTCAAGCCTTTAGATTTCTTTCTTTGTGCGCAGATCACAAACGCATACCCCCACAATGTGGGGAAGATAAGGAATAACTTTGATGGAGAAAAATTCCCAGTTCTCAGTTGGGAATCAGACCTGGGACCTCTTGCACAGCATATAGCCGCCCTATTGACTGTGCTGCAGAGCCAGTCAGAATAGCTTTTAGAAATTTATGTTATCATCAGGTCCCTGTGCATATAACATTTTTGCTCAGAAGTGGTGGATGTCTTGCTAGTTGGGTTATTAGCTTATTCCTCTTGCTAAGACATTGTTGTAAACGCTTAAAAAACAAATTAACAATCAAATAGCTGCATATTGTTTCCTACCTAAGTGTGCTGCTGCTTTGCTGACTCCTTTTATATAATGCCAGGTAGTAAGAGAACTTGCAAATCTGCGGAACTGTGCCTGCGTCACTTCCTTCTTTTTGGGCAGGACCTCCTGTCCTCTCCTAGAAGAACATTTAACCATTCCTTTAAGCCTGAAATATATTAATAAAAATCCTATTATTACAAGATAGATAGACAACACAGAAAATTTATTTTATAAATATTTTTTTATAACTTAAGTATGTTGTATTCCCAATTCCTGTTGAACCTACAGGAAAATGTATACTAATATTATAAAGAAAGAAAGTTTGTGTATATTGAATAATTTAGAAAATTGCCCTAAAGATATTGATAACCATTAAAATGTTGATTCATTCTGATGCACTTGTACCTATAAGAAGCCTTGTATTAGATTTTATTAATTAATAACGTATTCAAGAATTTTCGCCATTTCTGTGGTTATTAAGGTCTATGACATCTTAACATTGAGATTTTTATTAATTATAAATTGATATAAAACCATAGTTATAATAAATTGTATACAGGAATGTATATGGGGTATTTCCTCACTGCCAAAATCTACATTTTTATTGCTGCTTTGGGTAGGCCATTTAGTATGCAATATTGTGTTAACTCCAATATACTGTGAACAAATAATTTTTTTTTTTTTTTGCTGTAATTTGCGTCCTCCAAAGTTAAGTCATATCGGACGATGAATGGAATGGATGAAATAATGCTAAAATGAGTCCGGGATCCATGGAGCTTAGGGTTATGCAAAGTTCATCTTACAGGATAAGGGAAAACCCCGGAAAAAACCTTATCCAGTTAACTCACCCTGACCGAGATTCGAACTCGGGACCTCTTGAGCTTGAGGCAGGCACACTACCATCTATACTACTAAGGTGGGCTGGGTGAACAATCTATGATTACTTGTTTCACTGTTAAAAACATTTTTATGAACCGCAAGTAGGAAGTTCCCTTTTTGAAAGTATATAGCACTGCGGTAAGTGTAAGAGTAATTCTGATTGTCTCTTCTTTCCAATAAGTGCCACGTACGTGACTTTTTTCAATCACAATATGGAGTTGATTATAGAGATACAACCTTTTCATTTTACCATTTTTTAAGGTAGCACCAGGACCAAAGGGCATTCTGCAGACACCATATCAGACATTAGATTTTATTAATTTTTCAGGAATATCCCAATCCCTGCTGTGATGCGCTTTTAATCTATGTTCTGCATTTAGGGTGCTGTGTGTTTCTGCTTTGTATATTCCTTCAAGTTCCCACAGAAAAGGAAGATGTGCACAAGGCCAGCAAATGAATTATCCCAAAAAGTTCTTTCCGAACATCAAGTTTCTTGAGTTTGAATTTGCTCTTTCTGTTTCTGTAACAGCATCAAGTAAAGTGCACGAATGTTTAAATCTGAATAGTAACTGTTTACATTGTTAAAAGAAATAAAAGGAAGGTGCTGTTACTCCATGGAATATATAATTTCTGCACTAGGCAGATAACAATAATATATAAGCCTGCTTAACCTTTTTGTAAGGAACATTCACATATGGCCTTGATATAATATTGCAGAAACATTTTTAAGAACCGACAAACCTGTTTGTATTTGTTCGTTTATTCATATTCATTTATTGCATCCATAAATCATACAACTCATGATGTGGAATTGTCAAATTACTAACTACACAAGAAATAGTAAAAAAAATCAAGAATTAAAATAAGTTGTAAAAATTTAGATTCCTTTTATTCCTACCCTTTGTCATTTAAATTATCTTCTACTGAGTAATAACACTGTTGTAACAAATATATCTTTGATGTGTTTTTAAACCTTGTGAAGGACTCAATGTTTTTTATTTCAGTTGGCAGTTTAATGTAGATATGAATTCCGTTGAATTTAAAACTGTGCTCATACATTTTCTTTTTATGATAGGTGACATGTGAGTTTGAACTATTTCTCATGTTATGGTCAGGAATATCATTGCTTTTTTGAAATTTATCTAAGTTCGTTTTAACCTGTATTATTATTTCTAAAAGGTAAATGCTTGGTAATGACAATATGCCTAATTTTTTTAACCATCGCTTACAACTATCTGTTCTCTTTAAATTCATCTTAATTCTAATTACCTTTTTTGGATTTTAAATACTTTCATAATGCTAATACTATTTCCCCATACTGTTATACCATAAGAAATTAATGATTGAAAATTTAAAAAATAGGCCATTCTTAATGTATTCAAATTAATTCTGTGCTTTAAAATTGATATTTGGAAGCAAATGCTACTTAATTTCTTCATTAGACTTTCAATAGATATATTCCAATTTATACTGTCCTACATCCAAACTCCTAAAAATTTTGTCTTTCCTGTATATTGAATTTCATTTTCATAAATTATAACTTCAGGTAAATTAACTGCCTTATAGATTTTATTATGAAAACCCAATGCCTGACTCTTTTCCTTATTTATAACCAATTTGTTATTTAGAAAGAATGTTGATACTCCTTTCAAATTATTTATTACGTTTTCTTTGAGTTTGTCGTCATTTTGACCTGAGATCAAGAGGCTCGTATCATCTGCAAATAAGGAGCATTTTAAAGAATTTTGCGAATAAAGTGCCAAATCATTAATATACAAAATAAATAGCAGTGGCCCTAAAACTGAACCCTGCAAAACTCCACAGTTTATGATAACAGCTTTTGATTTTATAGTTTTGTTTCCTTTATAGTTTTATCAACAAACTCTATTGCAATTATTTGCCTTCGCTCTCTCAAGTAGGAGACAAGCCAGTTATTTGCAGTTCCCCTAATTCCATAATTCTGTAATTTCTTTAATAGTATTCCATGATCAACTATATCGAAAGCTTGAGACAGGTCGAGGAATATTCCAATATATTTTTCTGAATTGTCAAGCTCTTGGTGCACTTCATTTATAAATTGTATCAGTGTAGTTTTAATGGACTTTCCCTTGAAGGTCATGCAGCCGATCAGAAATTACATTAAATTTTGAAATAAAGTTGAACAACCTAATAAAACCACTCTTTCTAATATTTTGGAAAAGATCAGTAGCAGTGAGATGGGTCTAAAATTTTGAACTTCCAATTTCGATCCCTTTTTATACATTGGCTTTATTTTTGCCATCTTAAAGCAGTCTGGGAACCTACCTTCACTCAATAATAAGTTTATTAAGTGCACTAATGGTTTTACTAATGGGGCAGAGCATTGTTTTACCAAGAAGTTTGAAAAACCATCCAAGTCAGTAGAGCTTTTATTTTTCATGCTTTTTATTATGGTGTGAGGTTTATCTTCTGTTGTGGGTGCAAGAAAGATAGTCCGATATGTTTTATTACTTATTATTTTACCTTCCGTAATTTTTTACTCCCCTACAATAAATTTTGGTACCCCAGCATAATACTGACTAAAACCCTCAGCAACCATCCAAGGATCATCTATAATTTCACCTTCTTTCTGGGGTTTGTAATCATCTCGCGTGGCTTTTACTTTGGCTTCCTGTGTTATAATTTTCCAGGCAGCCTTAGATTTATTTACTGAATTTGCTAATTGTTTATCATTGTACAGTTTCTTTGCTTTTCTAATAACCTTATTACAGAGTCTTTTATAATTCAATAGGTACTGTATAAATGTTTCTGATGTGTGTTTGGAGGAATTTAGTAACAGTGACGTCAAACTTAATATAAAAATTATTTGTGGTTGGTTTATTAACACTAGTCACTTACTTTTTCATATATTTATGAGAGACTAGTTTCAAAGGCCCTGGCCTCCATTTTCAATCTCTTCCCAACTAGCATCTGTTGTTATCTGCTCTCTCTGGTGGTGGAACTATGAACTTTTTTGTCAAGTTATCTGCTGGCGGGATTTCAAAGTTCATTACGCGATCCTTATTTTTCCAGATGAATATGTTCTCCCATGTTGTCAATCTATTTTGGTTTATCACTCCTTTTAATAATTTTGGATTTGGATCAATGTCATGGTTTTCATTCCAAAAATGAAATGCTACTGCTGACTTGTCTTCTTGTTTCAATCTGATGTTTCTAAAGTGTTCTTTGTCTCTGGTTTTTAAATTTCTATTTGTTTGGCCTATGTAGCATTTTTCACAATTCTTGCAATTTATTTGGTATATTCCAGATTTGTTACCTAAAGGAATTTCATCTTTTGTTTTTGAATTTAGTAATTTTAAAATTGAGTGTCTATTAGTAGGTGCCAAGGGGATATTTTGTTCCTTGAATATCTTTTTAAATTTATTAAATGTTTTTGGGTGGTATGTGAATGAACTGAATATGCTGTTGCTTTCTTTTTCTTTTGTAAATGTGGTTGCTTCCTTAATGGTGCCACCTACCTATTGCTTATTTAGATATATTTGTTACCCTAGTGGGAAAGTTCACTACAGCTTGCATGCCATAAGTGAATATTAAATTATCCAATGTGTGTTTGGAGGAATTTAGTAACAGTGACGTCAAAATTAATATAAAATTATTTGTGGTTGGTTTATTGACACTCGTCACTTACTTTTTCATATATTTATGAGAGACTAGTTTCAAAGGCCCTGGCCCTTGGGAAGAGACTGAAAATGGAGGCCAGGGCCTTTGAAACTAGTCTCTCATAAATATATGAAAAAGTAAGTGACGAGTGTCAATAAACCAACCACAAATAATTTTATATTAAATTATCCAAATTTACTCTTTCAGGGTTACTACTCAGATGGTCAATATTAATATAACCTATTATTACTACATTAGTTTGCCTTTTGCACAAATTCTCTAGTAAAGTGTCTAAACTCTATCATACTGATATTACCCATTATTTTTTTCTTTTCTACAATAGGAACTGACTAAGGTATATCCTTGCAGTTTAAGCATTCCTATTTCCTCCTGTTTGAGCCAATGCTCTGTTAAGACTACAATGTGTATATCCTTTAAAATATCATTTAACAGAATTTATAAATTAATTTTTTTGTTTCTCGCACTTTGTATGTTTTGGTGAAATATTTTAATCCCTGCATTATAAGAGCTATCTGTTGTTGCACCATCTTTACTATGGTATTTGAAACTAAAATCATTTTGGCTTGGTTGAACAGTTGGAAATGCCCTATTAATTTTTTCAAAATTTGTTTCACCTCCTACCTGCTTCTCCAGTTTTCCTGCAACAAATCCACTATATTACATACCATTTTATTGAGAACATATTGTGACTTTGTGGGTTCGTGAAATAAAAAGTCCAATTACACCACTCAACAATGTTCTTTATTTCCACCGACTTACAGTTTAACACTTGCCAATTACATAAAATTACGTGCTGCACACAATTACGATTCACCAGTTCGTCCGTTACAATTTCCTTGTACTCGCGCTTACGTAAGCTCCGGTACACCTTCACAGTTACGTACAGTCTTCCGTTGCACAATCTTCTCGTACATTAACACGTCACTGACTAGCACTGCCTTCTTACACCAAGAACTGTCCTCACTCACACACACTAACCAACTGATTGACCAACTCCCTGACTGACTAAACCAAAACCAACTCAACTCTGTCCGTCTGTAGCCCCCTTTATATAGGAATATCGCCGGTTTCTAGTGACCAGGAGAATGTTCCAGATTCCGTAATTTCTGGAACCAGGTGGACAGAAACAGACGGCACACTGATGTTTTTCCTCCCAACCACAGCCTGTCACCACTACAAGACAAACGAGGGGGAGGTGTGGCTAACGCGGTCCTCCCCCTGCCTTCCGTTCCCAGCTGGTTCACAGTGTGTCCCAGCGCTCCCGTTACACTGCTCCCTCCTCAAAGCTGTTCGCTCCGAACAGCCCCATCGTAGCGTGCGAGGCGGTCCAGGTGTACCACCAGCATCTGCCCGGAGTCTGAGCCAGAAGTAGCGCTGCCGTAGTTTGTGAATCATTCGGTTCGCTCCCAGGTGTCCTCCTGAAGTACCGGCGTGCACTTCCTCCAAGACTTCCGGGACCTTGCTCCGGGGAAGTACCAACTGTCCTCTCTGCGCCTTCCCATTGGGTGACTCCCATACCCGGAACAGCACGCCCACTCTGGTCTTCAACGAGTCCCATTGGGCCCAGTACGACTTGTAGGTGGCGCTCCTCGGTGCGATGTCCTCCCAGGTTGGTCTCATCCCTGCCTCCACTTCCCTCAAGAGTGGCCCCAAGTCTGCGTCCGCCAGCTGCTCCCTCCTCAGGCCTGCGCTATCCCAGCCTTCAGCAGGCACTGCCACAACTACTCGGACTGCTGCGGCACGCTCCTTCTCTTCCACTCTTGTGCGCTCATGGCCGTCCTGGATCTGCGGTAGGACACCTCCAATGTAATGGTCACTAGCGTCGGTGTCCACAATGAAGGCGCCACCCGGTTGTGGGAAACCCAAAGTTGGAGCACTGCACAAGGGTCTCCTTCGGGTGCTGGAAAGCGTCTTCGGCGTCCTCCGTCCACACATAAGGCCGGTTTTCCTCCGTCAGGCGGGTGAGGGGTTTTGCGATGTTGTCGGCCTTTTCCTCTAAATCGTTAAGGTGGTCGTCTACTTGACCCTTCCGCTTGCCCAGATTCGTGCCGTCATCCCTCACGCCGGCCAACCGTTCCTCAAACTTGGCGGCGAGAGCCTCGTTCGCCACCTTCATTTCGGTAGCCAGACGGTCATTCGCTGCTCTCATTTCCGTGGTTAACTCGGCCTTAATTTGTTGCATCTTCTCGGTGATGTTGCCCCTAGCCGTCCTGATTAGTTTCAGTTCCGCGGCCAGGTTATTTCTAGTCTCCAGCATCTCTGTTAATTCGGCCCGCATTTCTTCCATCTTCCTGGTGATGTTGTCTTTAGCCGTCTTCATTTCTTCCAGTTCGGCTAAAATCTTTTCTAATGCAACCTCCATCGTTGTAATGTTCGGTGATGTTGTTTTCCCGCTTCCTGACACCAGTGTGACTTTGTGGGTTCGTGAAATAAAAAGTCCAATTACACCACTCAACAATGTTCTTTATTTCCACCGACTTACAGTTTAACACTTGCCAATTACATAAAATTACGTGCTGCACACAATTACGATTCACCAGTTCGTCCGTTACAATTTCCTTGTACTCGCGGTTACGTAAGCTCCGGTACACCTTCACAGTTACGTACAGTCTTCCGTTGCACAATCTTCTCGTACATTAACACGTCACTGACTAACTCTTACACCAAGAACTGACTGTCTCCTCACTCACTAACTGACAAAACCAACTCTCGACTGACCAACAACTCAACTCCGTCTGTCTGTAACCTTCTTTATATAGGAATATCGCCGGTTTCTAGTGACCAGGAGAATGTTCCAGATTCCGTAATTTCTGGAACCAGGTGGACAGAAACAGACGGCACACTGATGTTTTTCCTCCCAACCACTGCCTGTCACCACTACAAGACAAACGAGGGGGAGGTGTGGCTAACGCGGTCCTCCCCCTGCCTTCCGTTCCCAGCTGGTTCACAGGGTGTTCCAGCGCTCCCGTTACAATATGTACCTTTCCTTTTTTAACATGCAGGCCGTCTCTATCTAGGCGTAAATTATCACAAAATTTATTTGGGTTCACATATATCACCTTTTCTTTGTCACACACCTCATGAATAGCACTTTTTATTCTGTCAATATATGAGTCACTAACACTCCTTCTGTACAATATACCATTTACAAACACCCTGGCTGTGGGAAACTGCATTCTTGTGTCATTTTGTAGTAAGTCTGGAATAACACTGTCCACAATGTTTGTTTTCACGTGTAACATTGTTGCACTATAGTCCTCTTCACTTTCTTCCTTTGCAGCTTCGAATTTAACCATTGAGGAGTTTTGTTAACTGGTCCGTTCTTATCCCTCTTCTAACTTCTGTTCTAGTTCTTGATTCCTTTACGTATTTGATGATGGGGTCTCCTATAATTAGAAGTTTGTTACCCGTGTATTTTTTCTTGTAATGCTCACATTTCCACCGGTATTTATCCTTCCTGGGAGCATCTGCTACCGTGGCATTTACCTCTACCTGCTTCATTTCTCCGTGTTCTAAGTTTTTGCTATAGTCCACTTCTAACACACTGAAGCGGTTTTCGATGGCAATAACATTACAGCTCTTTTGAGGTGACTGGGCATTGTTTTGCATATTCTGTTAGGCCTGTTCCTTACGACTTCTGTATAGTTTAGGTCAATTCCTCGTTCACGTGTTCAGAGCGCTCAGACAAGATGAAGTTTTCTTCTTGTTGCTGTTTAGGTTGCTGCGGGTACTGAAATTTTGTATATGCAGCTGTAGCGCCGTCCTCTCATTTTGTAGCTTCTTGAGGTTATCATTGTTTGCATTAATCACCTTATCTATCTCTTGCATCTCTATTCCCATCAAATTCAATTTCTGGCTCAGGTGTTGATTTTCAGTTCATAATTCTTTGATATCTTCTCTTGCTTTGTGAAGATCCATGTATAGGATTTCAATTACTTTGTGTAGCAATGTCACAACTTCCATTTCATCATGTGCTCCATAGTGCAAAGCGTGGTTCCCATTGTTGGCTTGCTTTTCCACTGCGACTCTTTTGTTTTATCCATCTTTATTGCTGTTAACATTTGAGTCCATCGCGATTCCAAAATTACACCTTTCATTACAATTATCTGTAGGATTATCGATGATTTGTTGAATTTTGCGGAGCACACTTCGCATCATAGCTTTGCCGGCCGCCATATTTTTCTCTTATCAACTACTCCAGATTGGTATGTAAGGGGACTTGTCAAAATCTTTGAATACCTAAATGCTAGGGTTTCACGGCATGCATTATCAAGCTCTATTGTACTAAATTTAAAGATATACTTTGGATGCCAAAATCATCTACTTTCCACCAACGCAGAGATAGTCACTGAAAGGAATATGCCACACATACACCGTAGGACAAGGAGAGTGAACGTGTGTGACAGAGAACGCATGCTACACAAGGAGCAGAACCGTTAAAAAAACATGCGCCCTATTCACTCTGTACACTAAAACTAAGAAGATGCATTCACAAAGCTAGAGGGTGTCAGAATGATTTTGAATGGTCTGTAACTGAACTGACATGGGGTATCATAAAATACCGAGGGATGGTTTAGGAACATTTTCCAAGTGTCCCTGCATCTTACTCAGTGGCATCCCACGTCTAAACCTAGGAGGGGGGGGGGGGGCTGCACTGATTATTGGCATTTTACTTTACCTTAATTATATAAATATGGACTATGTATGGCGATCTTTCTTTGTAGCAAACTTATTAACCACTCTCTCGTTGAACTTCAGAATACTTTCTGTCATTTCTTTTTCTATGGACAACATTGCAAGCGCAGTTAATCTATCTTCTCCAATAGTGTTCCTAAGGAATGTTTTAAATCTCTTCAGTGTAGAGAAACAGCGCTCAGATTCACTTGTTGTTAGAGGCAGAGTAATAGTTATTTTCAAACGTTTTAACACATCAGAAAAAGTGGAAGAAAGATTATTACCTCTAAGAGATTAAAGTAATTTTACAGCACCACCAATATTCCTGAATTTTTCTCTTGAATAGATAACTGAAAATTCTGTATGTAGTTAGTCCTTATCAAACACTGGAAATATTTTAATGTATTCACTGAATGCATTTCTGGAAATATTGATTTAAATTGCTGTTATTTTTCCAGCTGGGAAAGTGATGGCCACTGTTTTTGGGATAGTCATGGTGTTATTTCAATCAATTATCTTCAAAAACGAAAAACCATTTTAGGAGTATACTACGCATCGTTTCTTGACAAGCTGAAGGCAGAACTTGCGGAAAAACATTCACATTTGCAGAAAAAGAAAATCCTGTTTCACCAAGACAACACACCGTCTCACACCTCAGCTGTTGCAATGGCAAAAATCCACTTATTACGGTTTCAACTGTTTGACCATCCCTCTTACTCACCAGATCTAGCCCCAAGCGACTTCTTTTTGTTCCCTCATTTGAAAATTGTGCTCTAAGGACAGAGATTTTCGTCAAAAGAAGAGACAATCACTTTTGCGAACAAGTATTCAAGAGAAAATGCCGAGTACTATTTGCATAGGTTACAGAGATGGGAGCATTGCTGGGAGAAGTGTGTAAGTTTACAAGGAGACTACGTTGAAAAATAAAAAATTATGAAAGCAATGTCTTTTATTTGTAGCAGTTGAGAAACTTTTCGGACTGCCTATATACTTTCAGTTAAGTTTCCAAAAATTCATGATCCATGCTTTGTGGATTGTGATAAATCTGGTTCATCACTATACACCTATTTCATTCATCGTCCGATATGGCTTAACATTGGAGGAAGTAAATTAAAGAAAAAAACATTAACAACAAAACAAGTAAATAAAACAAAGAAAGTGGTTAGGAGCAAAGCAGCTCACTACAGAACACCGAACTGGACCCTGGCAAAAGAGATAATAACTCGGCACAGTACTGCTGTGACTGAACTTACTGATTCACAGCACATGCCCAAATAATGAGTTTTGCTCACTGTCCAGTTGGTAACATCCAGCATTCATTGGCAAAGAATTATCATCTCTACTGTAAATAGAAAGTGTTTTTTTTTTAAAATTAATATCCTCAGAAATATCTCAAACGACTTTAAGATAGCCATTATTTAAGTAATGTCTTTTATGAAAATGCATACCTTGATTTTTCTGAAAAAAGGGTCTGAAGTCCTCTTCATTCTGGATAACTTTGCATAATTCCTAAACTATAAGAGACTTAGAAAATCTATTAGTGCACAAAATACGTAAGCCGTGTTAACACAGTGGCAAAAGAAAATCCAAGTACATGTCCCATTAGCAGGAACAGAACAGGTAAAAATGATTTTTGCTGGAACTGTTTCTGGGAAGCTGACTACCTTGCTATATTCTTTCAAAAAAGAGATCAGTTACATTTTATATATGCCAACGCTTTTTATCAATGTAACACACATTCATAGAATTATTTTATGCCTTTATTTTGTCTCTCTGTTTTATATGAAATGGCAACTTATTATACAATGGTATACCATATAAAGGAATGTTAGAGAGGGCTGCTAACCTGGCTAATTATTGACAGATTTGAGCTTCCTCTTGTGTAAAGTTTATGTCATTTGCTAAGTCTTAAAGTTACTTATAGTAGCTCTAACATGTAAAATAACATATATAGAAACTTGGAAGTATCATAATTTTAAGATCCTTAAAATATGCTATACGGCTCACATATACTGGTTGGTTAACAATTATTTATTTAATTATTTTTTTCATTTGGAATACTTCATCAGACACCTCTGAATTACCCCAGAAGATGATGTCATCGTTTTAAAGGTTGTGTAAGTATGCAAAATATGTTATTCAAACTGTGTTCATGTGTGTTGTCACTTTTAATATTTTATAGAGTAACATTGCTTACTTAATCTCTGGTTTATATCTTCAATGTGTAGAGTCCAATCCAAGTTCGATTGAAACAGGTGCCTCAAAATTAAGTGTCTGTTACATAAGTGATTTTAGTGCCATTTAGATGAAAAACTGGAAAAGTAATACCTTTGTTGGTTTTATATAAAGAACCTACTGCTACTTTATCCTTATTTAAAATTAATTTATATTTAGCAAACCATGGTACACTTGCTTCTTTTATTTTCTCCAGGGTCGGAAGCATATGACCTTTGGTATTTCCAGTTAGAAATATATTTGTCATTTGCAATGACTTGGAATTCAATATTATGATTTTATTTTCTATGGGATATATCTCTTATATATACTACTATAGTTATTAATTGTCATAGTTATTAATTAGACATTATTTATTATTGTTATTATTTCTAATATATAGAGAATGTAGTTTATCTTTACTTGCAAAGTGCAACTTACATGATCTTTTAGCCTGTCACATGTTTTGTTGTGCATAATTGCAGATCTCACATGCAGACAGCTCTGCAAGTTGACTGGGAGGACAGTTTAAAAACTTGGGAATGTGACTTCTTTTTGCTGACCATTAGTCATAAAGATCTTCAAATCCTTAACAAACCAAGAAAATAGACATCTTAATTGAATATATACACATATTTGAATATTGAACATGAGAAAACACATAATACGCAAGTAATATCAAAAAATGGTAATAAGTTTATAAGTATGTACAGAAACAAAGTCACATTCTGCTATGCATTTAGAAGAATATTAAATTTAGCAATTGCAGTACATGAACATCACTTTAAGGCTTTTATTAGGACTATACTGTCCGTCGATCATTATTATAATTTATTGAAAAGCATAGCATCTATTGTCAGTTTTTGAATAGATGAATCTGTAACAGAAAACCCAGTATCAGGAGGAAGGCATGATATCATTACTTTTCTGAAGGATCAGGCCTCATTAATTGAAAATACCAATTACGTCAAGCAAATTCATCTTGCCTGTTTGGAATACATTGTTGAAAGTGAGACCACTGCTCTGCTTTTCATTGGAATGTAAAATGTAATTATCATGTCCTCCTGAAATCCAAAGAGTGATGATCCTAGATCTACATTTTATTTGTCTGAAATTCATGTGGTACCAATATTTTTTTTAACCTTTATGAAATTGCCAGTGCAAGTGAGTCATATTCGCAGCAATTCCTATTCAAGAGGATAAATGGTATGCCAGTTGTCAAACATAACATTATATTTGAAGTTTTCAATATCAGCAGCTAGCCATTTTGCAATTCTATTTGGTTTGTTGGAAGCTAAATAGGGCCCTTCTACTTGTTTTTTGTGGTATATTTAAAAATTACTTAAAGAGGGGTTAAGCACTCTATAATGTCTTTATCCTATATTTGGAAGATTTATTTGAATGCACTCTATGTAAGTGAAAACACCTCAGAAAGTATCAAGTTTCTCATCAATTGTCAGAAAGATGCCAAGGTGTAAGACTTTCTGCAGTTAAGTATAAATTTGTCAAGAAACAGACGTATAGCAGCTAATAAAATTTTGAGTCGAACTAATACTCAATGCTCCATTTATTGCTAGTATTTACCTAGAACCTACTACCTTTGAAGACAACCCCAATTTCAAGTTCATCAAGATACCGACAGAGACGCACCTATCACCTCCGAGGAGTTCACTGAACCGGCATCCTTTAGTCGACAACAGCTGATGATGTTAGGAAGTCCTAACGAAACGCATTCTAGGTAAATACTAGCAATAAATGGAGCATTGAGTATTAGTTTGACTCAAAATTGTATTAATTTTGTGCTTCATTGTATCATAGTCCTTAAACAACAGAGTATAGCAGCTACTTTGTCAGGTATTTTCCTCTCTGTTCTTATGCTTTTTCAATTAAATTTTAGGGCCGAAGGAAAAAAAAAAAGAAAAAAAATTGCTTTTAGCTCTTACAAGCTCTTAGTGTTTCCATTCCCATTCTATTACAGTTCCAAACATCCAGTGTGACTTCCTTTCCTTAGCCCTATAAGATATAAACATCCCACCTAAGAGTTCAGTTTAACCCTCAGTGTTTTTTTGGCATCTCTATCGCATGAACATTGTACTGACTTAAGGTACAGATTTGTATGTTTAAAAATTTCTTAAATCATGTTAAAATCGATAATGAAGTGAAAAGCTGCAATTCGTTTCTAAGTATTCTTGTTTTACTTTTAGGAGAAGGAAATATTTTCACTATGCTCTTGGTTTTTGGTTCTATCCTTTGAAAAATCTGTCTTCTCTACTTAGAGTGGTTATCTCTCACTAAAAGTAGTTTTCAGAAGTACCATTCAGTGAATATTTTGTATAACTTCATTCAGAATCATTATGGGGATCACTTCCTTCGTTAACTTCTTCACCCTCATGAGGCTCTCTGCTATCAAAATTCTTGTCTCCTGGTAGCTTGTTGAATATTTGCATTTCCTCTGAAGTCATTTTCAAGGTAGAAACAAATTTTATTGTTGTAATATAATAGCTACAAAGATGTTTCCCTCATCAGATTCACACACAATTACATAGTGATATGAAAGGAAGAGAGTAAGATACAGCTACTTATGTGCGCAAGTGAACAGGGAACTTTATATCCAAGCTCAACAATGCTGAACACACAATATTAGTAGAGCAAGCATTTTTGCTACCGAACATGCAGAATATTGAATAGTTTGTTGTGGTATGGCAGTGTTGCAATTGGGAAAGAGGTTTGTATTGCAGGTTAATGTGGTGACACTCATTTGGTAAATGCTGATAATTGAGTTTTCGGTGTGCTATTTTTTAAAGGGTGGTTTATTAAGTTGCAGATGTTGTGTTTGTTCTGAGGGGCTAACTTTATGTTGAGCTCTTAAATACCTCTTCAAATTTTTTGAAGCATTTTGGATGAAATATAAATTTTCCATATGTGGTGTTTGGGTTTTCTAGTATTTTTAAGGTAGTAATGTCCCTTAATTATTTGTTTCTTTTGGGTCTGTAGATCAGTTTTTGATGAAATTTGTGTTATAGTTGTTCAATTCGGCAACCTGGTGTATGTGAGTGTACTCCTGTTCATATTCTGTTTTTGTTAGCAGAATGTTGATTAATCTGTGAACTAGACTATGGAATACTGCATATTGATGTTGTACTGGGTTGAATGGGTTGCATTTAATGTAATTGTCAACATGTGTTGCTTTTCTGTATATTCCAAATTGTAATCCTGTTGGTGCTCCAATGATTTTCAAATTTAGAAAAGGTAGCCATTCATCCTGCTCTACTTCAATGGTGAAATCTATGGATTTTTCTAGTAGGTTTAGCAACTTTGTAGCATCCTAGGTTAGTCTTCTAGGGACTATAGCAAACACGTCGTCGACACATCTATGCCAACATTTGAAAATATGTGGAAATGCTTTAGTAATGTATGTTTCCAAATTACTCATGAACAGATTAGCTAATAATGGTGAAAGAGGGTTACCCATGGCCAAGCCTGCTGTTTGTTGGAAGATCTTGCTGGAGAACGTGAAGCTGATTTGTTCAATACATGGAGTGGTAAATTTGATTTATTCCTATATTTTATTATCCGCAACGTTGCTTTTGGATAACCAACGTTTCATCAATTTTGGAATTTTTTCTACTGGTATGCTCGTGAATAGAGATCTGATATCAAAGGACACCATCACCTCTTCAGTTTTTATAATTGTGATTTCAATTTTTTTTACTAAATCAAATGAATTCTTTATGCTTAGAGATTCAAACTTTTCAAACTTGTCAAACTCTTCCACCAACCATTTTGCCAGTTTGTAAGTCAGGACATCTATATTGTTAATGATGGGTCCCATGCTGTTGTCTGTCTTGTGAACCTTAGGTAGGCAGAATAATTTTGGCAAATTAGGGTGGTTTACAATTATGCTATTTTTCATCTTATGTGGCACTATGGTATTTTCTTTAATTGCTTTTTTTGGTGGTTTCTATGTATTTTTTTAATGGGTTTTTGGTTAGGGCTGAATATTCTGGGTTTTGTAGGAGATGTTCGACTCACTGGTTTTAACCATTTCGGTCCATAATGACTACCATATTTCCTTTGTCTGCTTTCAGATATAAAACTGGTCTTCATCAAAAACCTCGTAAGTGGAGAAAAGTATATACAAGTTTGACTCACTTGCCTAATTTTAGTAACAATAAATAAATAAATAAATGAACTAAAAAATAAAAAATAAAAAAAATGGATCACGTTTATGAAATTCTGAAGGAACTTCAAAAATAAATGCTTGATTACAGTAATTATTTTAAAAAAAAATTAAAATATTATCAATATCATAATTTGCATACATCACCAGTTTATTGCACAGCTTCTGAAGTGTATTGTGTATAATTTTCAGAGCTCCACCTTAATATTGTGGGAGAACACGGATTTTAAATATGGAAAACTAAGAAGAAAACTGACCTTGAGAGAAATGGTGTTAAGGATTTGCATGTGGTTTACATAAAAAAATGTTTAATTTATATTAGAAATTTTCAGCACTGTAACTTACATGTTCACCCCTCCTGGCAGATGCTTGAGTTTTGGGTTTTAGATGTACTTACAGAAATAGTAGTATCAGTACACTTTTTGTCACTTCACTTCTAATTGAGAAGCAAAACCAGAGGCATGAAGCATCTCCTGGTTCAGACTTTGTGAAAACAATGTGGGCATGCTGAACCTTCTATCAATTCTTTTAACTAGCCAAAATCTAAAAGCATATTTTTGCTTTCACATGTATTCTCCTCTGGCTTATAAATATTGCATTGCACCTCTAATTCAGAAAGACTTACATTTTTCTTTTGCAGTGCTACAGGCTCAGTTACTTCCTGATTTACTTAATATGAAGTATCTGTATTCCCCCTATCTGCTCCTATTCATTAATTTACACAAATTGTTTCAACTACCCTTTATCTTTGCCATTCTAAAGCAGTAAAAGAATGCAGTGTAATATAAAAGACTATTGGAACCTAAACCTATTTAATTTTACAACATATAATTCTTCTAGCCAAGTTTACTAAAATAAACTTGCATCACGACTTACGGTGTAATTTTCAGCACAAATGAAAACTTGAGCATAATAGATATAATACAGAGAGGAGGAAACCTCATAATAATAACTTTAAAACTAAGTATCACTTCCAAAACACTTGAACAAAACACAAGAAAACAAAAAAAAATTTCATGCCATTACACAAGAAGCATTTCAAGGAAACGACAAAGAACATATTGTCACCCAATTAACAGAAGGCAGGACGAACTGGGACAGGAACCTTTCAGGCCACGCCTACCGATTTATCTTGTAGCACTAATGAGGGGATGGTTGGAGAAACACCACTAGCCATCTCTTCCCTCTCCTCCTGCCGCCTGAAAGAACGTGAAACCTCCAGAATGTCTTTCCCTCTCCATGGTAAAGAATTCTCTAGAAACATTTAGCACCTATAAAAAGAAGCATGATTTCTGACTAAATACAGCCAGCCAGTACGATGAGCGAGAGTTTAGATCAGTTCGTGGCGAACAGCCATGAGGAGCGCCGAGTGAGTGAACAGACCGGAAGACTGTGTACATGTAGCTGAGGAGTTGTACGTAACTGTGAGTGTAGAGTAGACCTGTGACAGACGAACTGGCGAATTGTAATTGTGTGCGCTACGTAATTCTGTGTAATCGGAAAGTGTTTCAACTATAATTCGGTAGAAATAAAGAACATTTTGAGTTTGTGCAATTGGACTTAATTTCACGAACCCACAAAGTCACAATATGGAAAAGTGACTGCCATCTAGGAGATGCAAATAAAGGCTTGTTGAATTAGGCTATGGTGGCTTAATGCTATTGTAGGGCGTATTTTAAATTCAAATCGTTGGTAACTTCTCTCCATTCAAACATGTGGGCATGAAATTTAAAGCATGGAGTGGCCTTTAACAAGCACAGCGTTTTAGAAATGGCATCCAAAACAACTGTGGCATTTTCCCTACAGGCATGAAACTCTGTAGACATGTAAATTAAATTATGGTGCATATTTTGCAACAAAAGCCCAAAATTCCAATTTTTTTTTTTCAAAAAAATTTACTAAAACAAAACTTCTGTCCCAACTTAAAATACCAACAGGCTCACTCTTAGGTTAAAATCATTTCAAAGAGGCCAATATTTTTATTTTATCATTATGTACACCCTTCTGCAAGCAAGAGGATTTTGCACTTTAATTATGGATGTTTGTTGATTGAAATCACAGTAACTACGATTGAGTACAAGAAACGTATCACAGACAGTACTTACTATGGATTAAGTTACACAGATATATAATTATCATAAATGAAAGGGAACTATTTATATTACTTTCATGAGCATTGTAGTTAAGCCCCAACAGAAACAAGGAGATGTGAAAACCGAAGAGTAGGCTATAATATCTGGGTCAATATTTATTGAACAACTACAGAAACTATTGCACAACTACTGCAGAGCTACAAAGAAAGATGTGAAACCCAAAGGATATGCTATGATATCTGGGTCAATATTAATTGTACAACTACAACACGGAACAGTTTTGCTCAGAAGTGATGCATTTCTAGTGTTTACCTGCCCTCATTGCTGGTTGTGTTACTAGCTTATTCTTATTGCTTATCACTGCTGAAATGCCTATAAATCAAAATGAACAGTTAAATATTTGTATATTGTTGCCTAACTCATGTGCTGTAGCTTTCCAGACTCCTATAACAGCCAGGCAGTGAGAGAACTTGCAAAACTGCTGAACAGTGGCCGTGTAGTCTCTTTCTTCTTTTGGAACAGGGCATTGTCCATTCTCTACCAGAGGGGAATATTTAACCATCCTTTTAAACCAGAAATATATTAATAAAAAACCTATTGTTACAAGATATATATTAAAGCACAGAAAATTTGTTAATAAATATTTTCCTATAGCTTAAATATATTGTATTCCTTATTCCTAATGGATAGACAAGAAAATGTATATTAATTTTGTAAAGAAAGAAGCTATGTGTATATTGGATACTTTAAAAATCACCCAACAGATATTGATAATTTTTAATCATTCAAATCTTAATTCATGGTGATGCATTTGGAGCTATAAAGAGCATTCTAATATATTTTTTATTATTAATTAAGTATTTAAGATTTTTTCTTTTATCATTGGTACAGAAGTCTATGATTCACTGAACAGTATTACATATTAACATTTTAAAAACATTTGTTAAGTGTAATACATTAATATCATTGAGATGTTTAATAATTATAAATTCATAAAATCATATAAAAGAACATTTATGTACCATTTCTTCACTGCCAAAACGTAATTTTACTTATTTAGTGATCTGGGCAGGCTATTTACTATGCAAAGTATTGCAAACAATCTATGATTATGTATTTCACTGCTAAAAACATCTTCATGTACCACATGCAAGAACTTACCTTTTTGAAAGTATATGGCAATGTGGTAAGTGTATGAAAAATTCTAAGATTATCTTCTTTTCAATAGTACAATGTACTTGAGTTTTTTCAATCGCAAAATGAAGTTAACTGCAGAGATACATACCTTGTCATTTTATCCTTTTTTAGGTAGCACAGGGACCAAAGGACGTTCTATGGACACCAATATCAGATATTAAGGCCTTGCAGAGGAAGTGGTCCAGGAGCATGTCCAATATTTGATGAACATTTTCAATCTATGGCCTGCATTTGTAATGCTATCTGCAAGAACCAGAGACAAGGAAGAGGAGCACAAAGGCAGCAAATGAATTGACTACAATATTATTTTTAAGAATCCTGTTTTATAAAGTTAAATATGCTTCTTCAGTTATTGCAGCAGCATTAAGCAAAGACTGCAAATGTTTAAATTTGAGAAGATACTTGTTTACATTGTTGAAAAAAAGAGAAGTTGTACCTAGTTACTCTATAGAGTATAAATATTTGCTGCATTAGGCAGAATACAAATATACTACACCAACTCCAATACTCAGACCATAATACAGATTCCAAGATGGCATCCGTCATAGATCAGCGACTCTGGTCACGCAGAATATTAAACTATACGCAATGGACATAATATATTCCATATTACGGAGCAGCGAGGTAACTCCTAAGCATTTATCAATTTATACTTTCAACTAAAACGTATAATAACATAAATAAAGAACATCATGGCAAATCCTAAGTGCTTATAACATTATATAGTACCACGACCAGTACTATGCATTTTCCACCTTATACTTCCAATCAAAATTTAATTTAGAAGGCATGACAACTCATAAGCATTAAACACAGCAAACTTTATCTTATTGGTCTGTATCATCCTATCGTCTGTAGCAAGTACTAAAGTTTCTTTCACATTGTTTACATGGTAACCTTTTCTGGCAAGGACATACTGCTTATAATATAATATTTAAGAGAACTCACCAAGTTGTCCAGTTTACACCAATTGTCGCGTTTGAAGGTGTCTGTTCTCTCATACTGCAAGATCCATTTAAAATTTTCCACTGAAAGGCTCATAATATTGCTTCTAGCTTATGAAATACTTTGAAACTCATTAAGTGAAGGAACATCAGTGAAGCTGGGATCTTGAATGTTATTGAAAAGAATGTAACTAATCATCTTTAATAATGACTATCAATGGGTTAAAATCTCCTCAACACTTCGGTTCAAAACTGTCAATAACATCTTGAGCACACCAAATATTAAACTTATCTTTACTCTCTGTAAAATGTGTTGGATGCATTCCTCAGGATTTCGTCTTTTCTGGTTGAGTTTTAATGTGTGATAGGATGGCTGAATTTTAGAAATCTTGGGGAATGCATCATCTATTAATTTTGGATCTTTTCGAAGGGCAGGAATTGGTTCACCATCATTTAATGGAACGATGTCTTTCTTAACCACAAAGCACTGTTCAAAATGAATACATACTACAGTTTTGTCATTTACTTTAAAATCTCTACAATTTATGTTCCTGGTCCACTTATCCCATTATATTTTACCTTCAGAAATTTAAATGTTGTGTGAGGTATACTACAATAATTAGATTGCACCTGGGAACACAACAACGATGCATTTCAACAATACTTCACAGTATATATTTAGGTAAACTTTATCACTTTACGTTAAATACTCAACCATAAACTAACTCGTTATTCACTAATTGCCACTGTAGTATGAATTACATTAATTATTCAACACTCAATAAAAGTAAACAAACACACACTTTACTCTGTACATATAACCACAACATAACAAACTGGGCCATGAGCGACGCCATTATTCCTACCATTGATTCTCGTATTATGAAATATTCTCGTTGAAATATTGAAGCCTGCTTCACTTTTCTGTAAAGAGGATTTAGAGATGGCCTTGACCCAATATCCAGAAAGTGTTTTTAAAAAGCGCAGAAGATCCTGTGTTGTAGTTTTTCATTTATTGGCTTTTATCAACTACTCTGGGTTGATATGCAAGGGAACTTGTTAAAACCTATGAGTACCTGAATGCTAGGGGTTTCATGGCAGGTTTTGTAAACTCCATTATTCTAAATCCAAAGATACATATATGCACTGCATCCTCTGGATGCCAAAATCACCTAGCAATGCTCACGTCAGAAAGTTTTGCTTTATTTTCTTTGTACTTATGCTGTGATCAATTTCATTAGCGGAGATCTATATAACTAAATAAAATAAATAAAGTAGCAGGGACTAGTTATATTAAAAAATTATGGTAGGGTAAAGGGGGGTATTTTCGTGAAATAGGCAATTTTGTGATACTTTTTTTTCGAGGCGATGTCACAGAGAAACCAATTGGTGTCAAAATGCCTGCCGATAGCTCCAGAGCTCTAGGAACAAATATGTCAATGACAAACATTGGAAAACGAGCTAACACCAACTGTTTTCTCTGTGACATCCTCTCGAAAAATTATCACAAAATTGCCTGTCTAAACCAAATACCCCCCTTTTCCCTAAGATCACATGACCTCTAGTCTCTGCTCTTGTTCAAATGTCCTTAGTGGAGCATACTCCTATGTTTACTTTGTGTTAATCCAGATGAGCATTTGCCGAAATTATCTTATTGCTACTTTTCTTGAACGTTTAAGTGAATTTAGGAATATGGTTAACTTTAAACTGTGCCAAACCTCTAAAAGTAGTCACTATGCAATGCCTTTTAAATTGTGTTCCTTTTACATGCTTAGTATGTTGTTTTGTTTAGAAAAAGAATTACATCCTCCCATTTTTGTAAATAAGCACTAGAAAATACTTCAAATAACAAAGAATAATCCTTTAGATCAATTTGAAAAAATGCATATGAAATAACAGTTATGATATTTGAAAAAATGAAATGTGTACTGTTTAACACCCGGTTTTAGTACACAGTGACAGTAATGCAACAAGAAATTTAGGGGGAGGCATCTGTGAAAAATGCTAAAATCCAGAGTTCACATCATAACTGCTTGATATTTTTCATTTGGTGGGGTATAGGGAATCTAGTTAACCTTTCAAAATTCATATTTCTATCTTAAATAGTTTTTTACAAAAAGATATTTAGTGCTTTTTATTGTATGATTTTTGTATATTATGTAAAAAGTCCCAGGTCATACAGTTTTTCTTTTAGAAACTTTAAATTTTACATTGAGGTTTCTCAGTATATCAGTTATAAAAGTTTCTATACCTTTAAGTGTGTATCAGGTATTTTTTGAGAAAAAAATTTTTATGTGTGAATACATTAAATTTTTCTTAATTTTTTGCAATTTTGAGATTTCAAATTCAATGATAAATATACTATTTAATTTAAAAAAACAAAAGTAACAACTTTTATTAAACATTTATTTAGGAATATTTATGCAAAGTTTAATACAAATTCGTTGAGAATTGCAGAAGTTGGAGCATTTTGAAGATACAAAAATGTTCAAAAATTCAAAGTAGAGAGAAATGAATTTAAAGACTTAGATTGAATTTACACTACTTTCTTTACTTTGAAAACTCCATGCATCATATGCAGGCCCTACAGCTATCTTTTTTTATAATGTTTCTATCTACAATAGTTTTTACCAAAAAAATGATAATTTAATTTTTTGCTGCAATTTCTTTACATTGGGAAACATATTAAATTCTCCTCAATTTTTGTTATAAATGATTGGAACTTTGGATTCTGGTTCCTTTAGATAATAGTTACAAAACTATATATGTATATACCCATTTGCCCATGTCTAATGGTTCTGGAGGAGAAAATTTGAGGAATATGATAGAATTTTCTTGAAGTTTTGTCAGTTTTCTTTTTTCAATACCAATCATTATTAATTTATTCATATACAGCCATAATGATACCAATTTTTATTGAAAAATTATCTAGGAATATGCATATATACAAAACTTAAAGAAATTCATTGGAAACTTTAGTGTCTGGACTGTAAGGAGTATTAAAAATACTACAAGTTGGACATAAACAAAAATCTAGTTAGAAGCTCTAAATATAAACAACATTTTTTTACTATGTTTCTAAACCCTCCTGCACTATATGAAGACCACTCAGCTCGTTTATTATCCTCTTCTTTTAATTTGTCACCTTTAACTCCTGCTTGGCAGATATATAGTTGCTCAATGAACTCTGAGCACTTTGTTTTAGTTTTCACCTATCCCTAATACTGCTAATTTTCTTGCAAACAACACTTACTTTGCCTGCTGCAACTTTTGCCTTAACTTCCAGTCTATCTTTATAACCCATATTAAATTCACTAACAGCTGCAATCACTGTAATTCGCAATTTCGTTCTTAATACAAAAACTTCTTTGTGACATTTACTCCAAGGAAACTTTCATTAGCATTCTGTGCTTCTCCTTTAATGCAAGTTTCCCATAGAATAGTACTAACTAATCTCTTTATTTTTGTCTATGAAATGGAAATTGTAAGTGGAACAGTTCATGCAATTCATACCCATGGTCATACAAAACTTCTGCTTAGAAATATGACCCTTACCAATGCCCAGAAATACATCAACCATTCTTTTATTTACATCAAATGGTGACCTACTAGAATCACTGTTAACTCTCGGGCTATTATATGTTTTCACTTAAAATTTACCTCAAGCATAGCATTCTAGTATCATTACCTTCTATTATGGCTAGAACTCTTTAAAGTTTCATTATATTTTGCTTTGAAATAGCCACTGTATTCCTAACCTAAACTGGTATGAATCATATACCTACTGTTGCAACGAGAAAGCAATACAATGTTAAATCAGGCTTTATTCCTATTCTTAACAATAAACATATAATATAAGCTGCTATCCACAGCTTTCACTTGCATGTAAACCATATTTCACAAACACTATACGTTAGTGGAAATGTTCGTTTACTTTCAAAAGTAGTAAGTGGGAAATAATATATAGAAAATGGTAGCGGACAAGTTCAGTAGCTTCCACAAAAATCCACAAGATGCCTCTGCACATTACCTCAGTTACAGAATCAAACCGCGTAGTTCAAACGTGAGAATTTCATCAATTTCTTTGTGACACACTAGAAAAAGCAATATAAATGGCCACGCCCACCCACACATGGGCATTTAAATAATGACGTAGTGGCTCTTTAAATGGCGCTAGGGCCTAGCTGACAGCAGATTCTGAAACTACATTGTTTAAACATAGTTTTAATGCAAAAAACGGAAAGTGCCCTTTTTTGTCATTTTTGACGAAATTTCACCGATGCCTTCCCTTAATGGGGCACCAGTGGAAAGATGGCGGGGGGAACCTGAGATCCTGGAGGAAACCCGCTCCAGCGCTGTTCTATCCACCACTAATCTCACTTTACAGTTGCCTGAAATCGAACCCGGGCTGCCTTAGTGAGAACCAAGCAGTCTAACCACTCAGCCACTGCAAGGTGTATGATAATCGCACAATATTCATTATATACATTTAATTTGTCTTGAACGTTTCTTAAACGAGTGGTATGTCATGAAAAGTCCACGATCAGTTTTGAGGAAACAAACATTTCTGAAACATATTCCATGAAAAGAGTACTTTGGGGAGCGGATTTAATTGAAAAGTTTCCTGTCCAATTCTTAGAAGATGGTTAACTTAAATACCAAGTGTGGTATGAAACCAACGGCTTGTTTTTGAGTTATGCTGTTCAGACACACACACACACACACACACACACACACACACACACACACACACACACACACACACACACACACACACACACACACACACACACACACACACACACACACGCACACTCACACACTCGTTTGCAAACATTTTTCTGACAAACTTATGTTTTGCCTTTGCGTGACTTTCTTTACTTTGTTCACAAAATTCTTACAAACGCATATTCTTCCATCTACCTCCCTGATTCGATCCCAGGCAAGGATCAAGAGGTTTCCCGATCAGAGAGATTTTGGGATGAGTGATCAGCCCAACATTGGAAGTGAAAGTACGAGAGAGATGAGGTGGGAGGAAAAATGATTATAGAGCAATCGGTGGAATGCTAGCAGGGCAAACCGGAGGATCTGTAGAAAACCCCCTCCAGTGCCATGTTGTCTATCAGAAATGTCACTCGTCCAATATGACTTAACGTTGGAGGACGTAAAATACAACAACAAAAAAAGAAATGTCACTTTGTGGTCACCTGGAATCTAACCCGCTTCACTTTGGTGAGAGCCAAGCGGTCTAACCACTTAGCCATGATGTGGACAGTTTCTCACATGGGAAAAGTATTTTTGAAAATCCTTAATTACATATTAGAACACTTACTATATTATATCTTTGAAATAAAACTTTACTAAAAAGATATTTGAATGGGAATATTGAGAAACCCCACATTCCACTTTTTTTTTACAAAATTGAGTTATCTGTGACATTGTACTTTAAACATTTAGGCCGATCATAATTTAGAGATACCTATGATGTTCTGACATTTTCTGAGCTGTTATGCAGCTATTGTATCACCAAAAGTGAAGAGAAAACCCCACATGTAAAAGAGATATGGGCTTTCTCAGAATTTTAGTTTACCAATGATGTTCCAAACAGAGCGAATAATAATGGGCCTCCTACTCTCTGATTTAATTGATTGTTATTGTTCATAAAATGTCAGGCAGTGGTGATGTTAGTGCAGAATGTAAGGAATAGCATATATTCCAAATGGCTGAACCATTTGTAATTCCACAAAATCCGGCGAGTCAGGCCTAACAAGATTTTTATTTATTTATAGGTTTTCCACTTTGCAGCAGTTCACCCTTGGTTTCTCCTTTCCAGAGATCCCTGTTGTTCCATTGTCCTTCTTACAGTCCCCTCTTTTTCATATTGCCATATATTTCCTCATACCACGTTGTTCCACCTCTTCCCCAGTTTCTTCCTCCTGGTACTTCCCACATTAGAACTTGTTTGGGCCAGAGTTCCTCCGGCATCCATTGTACAAGTCCATACCACTGTACAGCTAAATTGGACATTCTGTCTATGACAGTTTCTAGTTCGTCCATTTCATGTCTAATGTAGGTTTTTCTAACATATTGTAACCTTGATATCCTCCTACTTTTTCGAAGTCCATGCATTTCTGTCACTAATATGCCTATTAAAATAATGAGCCTATAAATGAGAAGAAAATGCAAGATCTAAGACGATTTGTGCCATTCTTAACAAAAGTTTAAATCTTTCAGAGCTTCTATGTCGACATATGCATTTGGCCAACATGTGTCAAAGAATGAACCTTGTGTAGAATATAATGCCAGAGTTCTGTTTGGAACTATTTGTTTCATTTTTGTCCTTGCCATTTATATAGTGAAGGTTAAGTTATAATTTATGCATATTTATTACACAATTTTAGGGAACCCCCCCACGTTCACTAAATAAATGTTAACATAGCTTCAAGAAAATGGTTCAAGAATGTCTACAGTGCAATGAAATGCTTCCCTCTACATTCATTTCAACTAACAATGAGGACAAAAACTGACCTTAGCATAACTTTAGGAACTGGAATACAATTTGTAACCCCTGAGTAATTTAGAATTTTGGATATGTGGGTTTCTCAATATACGGATTCATTTAATGTCATAGGTGTAACAGTATTTTCTGAATGTCTAAAATGGGAGTGTGGTATTGGACAGTATCTATTTTTTTCACCTAATACATTTATGGATTACATTCATGTTTGCTTTTCTTTGCAGTGGTCACACTTGTTGACTGCGACATACATTCCCTTCAAGAAGGCTGCAATTTATCTCAGCTCAACATTTACATATAAAACAGTGAATACAGTCTTCCATTGATATCAAATGATACAATTCATTTTTTCTTCAGGTGCATCATAGTTTTGGTTGTTTGTTCTTCTCTCTTACTTCCAAACATGTACATTTTTCCCAAATTTGCACTTTATGTGAGGTTCAAGTCAATATTTCACTCTGTTCTCAATAATTGTATTGAGTGTCACATGTTTCACAGCTATTACCGGATTTTGTGAATAATTATTTGCTGACTACTCTATTCACACCTAACACCATGTACCTACTAAACAGGTTGAGTCAGACCTAAAAATTCAATGTCATAGCTGGGATTTGAACACAGATTATCCGGTCTCTGTGCAATTGCTCTAACATTGGAGCTACCGTAGCCAAAGCACTAGTATGGCATTAATTCTCTATCTTACTCTCATTGTTCCGGTAAACCACCATGAGTTCTCATATAAATATTGTGATTCTGAGTTAGTGAAATCAAAAGAAGAGGTTACAAACACAAAAATTGCACTTTATTTCCGTAGATATACGTTTCGTATGCATAAACAATACAACATACCAGGTCAACAAACACAGCTGTTTACCCGCACACGTTCACTTACCCACTAAACCCCCTTTGGCGGGAGGGCTGCCTTTTTATATTTTACTAACATTCCAGAAATTTCTCATACAATCGGAGCCGGGCTAGTGCAAAGGCGAACTCTCGAGAAATCTGTCTCCTTTCTTCCGGCGAGATTTTATCTACACACTGCACTGCGCATCCCTTTGAGTGCCTTGCTACCTCGATCAACAATGGCCTGGCGACAATATTATACAACTACCTTAATGGCGACTTAGAGCTGTAAGTACTTTAAGACACGGGCTTTATAGTGCAACCACTATTAGGTCTATTAATGGAAATTAAACAGTTCTTTCAAAGCAGCTCTGTATAGGGCAAACTCTGAATAGGTTGAATCAAACTGAAAAATGCAAATCTGTGTTCAAATCCCGGCTATGGCATTGCATTTTTAAATCTGACCTATCCTGTTCAGAGTTTAATCTACACACGGCTGTAGTGAAGAAACAATTTAATTATCTAAGAAACTATGTGAGCTATTTCCCAATTGCCTCTCTTTTTAAGAGTAATTCATCTATATTCTTATTGTTTTAGTTTATTTATTTTTGTTAATATTTTTATTAAAATGCTTACATGGATCAGGTTTTCCCTGCCCAATACCGACCGTCACTTTACTGTCTGAACCCAACAGAAAAATGCTTAAAAAGAAAATAATATCCTAAATGTTGCGTGTTTGAATTAGAGAAACAGATACCACAATTCAAATGATACAGGGTAGCATATCTCTCATCGTACTTTTTGCGCATTTAACTTAATTTTACTCCAGTAGTTATCCAGCAAACTTCACTCTGTGCTGGCCTTCAAAACACTCAAACAACAGAAAGCACGACTATTCACAAACAACACAGTCTCTCAACTAAATAACACATAATGCTTGCTTCTGGGATGCAGAGGGACCTGCTTGTTACTTCATAGGTGCTGCCTCTTGTGTGCAGTGAGAAAAGAATGAACTGCTTTAAAACAGCTTCTATCCGATACCATACCACCTTCCTCTACTTAATTTTTGTGCAGATGTATCTGCATCTTTTCAGAGGTTGGCTACATTTATTACAAAAGAGGTACATGTTGGCAGTTATATAACAAGCAATGATACTTTGGACGTAGAAAATTTCCTAAAGCATAAAATTATAGACTAGAATTTTGGAAGTAATAAACATTCTCAGGTCATAAACCGCCTAATATAATGAAGTTGACAAGAACAATATATGATTTTCATAATTTTCGTTTGTATCAAAAATATCACTTAATTGGTCAAACGCACATGTGCAGTCTACTTTTTAAAAAAACATTCTATGGAACAAAATGCATATCAAGGATATCTTAAACTTTGTGTAACTAACTCAAAATTTTTAAAAACCTTTTTGTGGAATTTGCATAAAAGGAATATCATCACCATTGTCGTTATTGTAGGAAATCAGTTGTTAATTTACTTAAGCAGGGTATAGGATAAGGTTAGAAAGGTAGAATCAGAATGGGAAAAATGAATGCTTTATCCAAGATTGAGACAGTTCCCATGGAATTGTTCTAACCAATCCAAACTTGTCGGCTAAAAGCTAAATTCCACAACTGATTTGCATCAACTTCATTGCCATCATCGTAATTATTAGATTATTATTAACAGTCGTAGTTTAATCAGTTTTAGTATAATTATAAGCATCATATAAAGTCTTACAACCTAAAGTAGAATAACCCAAGTTCTGGTACCAGCTGTAATGCATCCCACCCAACACAGAGAGTCGTGGTCAGCTTCATGCATTCCACACTCAGAATATTGGTTTACTGCATTGACAGATTAATAGCTTCCATAGATCCAGTTGGCTAAAGTATGTGTGGAAAGTGAATACGCTTCACTAAAAGAAAATTAAGCTGACTATAATATACAGTAAATAATTTTAAAATTCAACATAATTGGTGTTTCACTTTTTGTAATTTTTATGGTATACATTTTGCACAAATGACCATTTTTAATAAATTACAGCCTTTACCCTAATCTGCGTTTAATAAAACCATAATCTGGTTAATATGAAGTGCATACAATTGCACATGAATAAATTGGATATAATTTTGCTACATTTCTGTATGCTCATTTCAATAGTAGGTAGTATCTTCTGCCCAGAAACATTTTCCGTGTGGTAGTGAACAGCCTTCTTCTTATTTAAATTCTTTTCTTGTTTTGTTTTGGCATTACTCTGTTCATAAAACTTCTATAGATATTTCTTTCTTTTAGTATAAATCAGATAAATTGTACAATTATTGACTCAGCTCATTTATAAGAACATAGTATGTGCATTTGATTAAGGAAGGCATATGTGTCTGAGAAGAAGATGTGCTTCAGAGCTTAATTATTTACTGTATATTTACTGTGAGTTTAGGGGAAACCATCATGAATACTAGTAGGTTTTACTAAAATGTGAATTTAAGCACGGATCAAAATAAATATGGTAATTAGATTTACCCTTCTATGTAGAGTAGAAAATGCGGGAACATTGTAGTTCACCCGAAAATTTGATACAAGTCGTTCAATGGAGACATATTTTGACTATTTCTGAACTAAATACATGGATTTCTAGAAAAATGTCTATACATCAAACTGTGAACAAAAATGAAAGGTTAGTTATATACCAAATTGATATTTGAGTTCAGCCTCTTCCAGGGATACGGCGTGAAGATTTTCAAGAAAATTTCATCCTATTCACAAAAATGGCTCAAAAAATGTTGATTAAAGTACCATGTGCTTAAAATATTTGTTAGCATATCCTGAGTTTTTCAGCAATGGCTTCAGAGGTACTCTTCATACTGGATAACTTTTGCAAAATTACTAAATCATAAGAGATATACAAAATATTAATGCACAAAATATTAGATCATGTTAACGCATGTAACACTAACAAACACAGCTTTTGTACACGAAACAAACAAAACCATTTCTAATGCAAAATAACTCATTTATTCCAAAAATGCTTCTTAAAATTATGAATAAAATAATGTTTTTTAGACATTAATATGCTATTACAAAATCTTATAGAAATTGGGTATGATATCATATCATATTAATTTAAAATAATTGCCATTTTATTATTCAATAATATATTTATGCCAGTTAAGAAAATGCATGTTCTTTGAAATAAGGACAACAATTTTCCATAATGTAAGATTTATCACTTAATTTAATTTTAGATTCTACTAAAAAAGTTGCATTTAAGTGTGTGTGTCCAACAGAAATTTAAATTGAGTTGACACAACATAACTTATATAGAAGTTCATAATTTATTACAAAGACCTATATACCACTTACTTTGTTCTCTGTAATGGTAACAATTCTCATCTTAAGCATTTATAAACTTATGGCACTCAGTTCCATTTCCAGTGCTGCTTTACCATCCTCCTCTCTATCTTTTCACTGAGTACGTAGACTATTCTACATATTTTTGTTTTGTATTGGAATTGGGATTCCTCTTTCAGTTCATATTTAACTGTGAACGTGTAATGTAATTAATAAGTGGTGCTAAAGAAAGAATATAGATATAGATATTGATAAAGGCAGGCATGGGAAATGTACTAATCGTCTCCATAACTTCTATGCGTGATTAGTGGAATCCAAATTAATTGAAATAATGTTTTATAGCGGTTTTTAACAGTTCCTCACTTATATTCTTATATTATATGGGGGCTAGTTTCCGATGCAATGGTTTCCAAAGCCAGTCCCTCAGTAATATAAAAATGTAAGTTACGAAGTGTTAAAAGCGACTACAAATAGTGTTCAAACCAATAACTTGTATTATATGTGTGGACAATTCACCCCTAAATTGTAGCGTAGAAGAAAGAAGTATTACTAAAACGGGAAGTATATTCCTTATACTTTGTGGTGGCCTAGGAAATCAAGGTAAGGATTTATGCCCCCTCCTCCCATGTGTCCTGTGTAATGGTATGTTATATTTGTAGAACTGTAGGATGTTGATGATGTGATGGAATGACCCACATTGATTTTCTCAAAGCTGAATTCTGTAACTTACCATGGCTGCTCTTGTGTTAACATGAGATCTAATTTTGAGAGTGCGGTCACGGATGAGAGGTGATGAAGTATTTGTAGAAAGATTAGATAATTTTTAGAACCTTCTTTCCCTAAATTGTATTTTAAATTAATTAATATCCTTTGAAATGGCTCTTTTAAACACTGAAAAAATTATCACTTATGTGAACCTTGAATTTACATAGCTTTAATGACAATTATATTTTTTTCACAATGCTTTATGTACCACATCCTTTCTGCTGACTTACAGATACTTACACATATCCATTCAATGCGCTTGTAAAATGCAGAAGAATGCTAGCTTCAGCCTATCTTGATTTACTGGTCCTGCCATTGCTATGGCAATTCAACGTCTGTCCATTTGTCCACGTCACATCAATTTATAATTATGCTTGTTGTAATGCTTAGTAATGTTTCTATAATTTTTCTTTCAAATCACTTTTTGACACCATTTAAAAGTCAAATTAACATTTGTTTAAAATCCAAAATAATTTTGTTATTTAAGTCATAATTAATATGACATTTTTTACTTCTCTGTATCTGAATTCTTTCCCACTTACACTTGATATCCCCAGCCTCATGTCTTATCCACTAAAATCACAAATAATTTTAAAATAAATTAAAACTTAAAATAGCTGTTTTAGCTGTATATTGTGCAACACTGGTCTTAATCAATGGCTATATGTTAAACACATATCTTATCAGTTTACAGTGCCCATGGCGTGGAGAGAACAATTTAACCATTTGAATGACTGTAATTATAAGTCGAGTGTAAGATATTCTAGTGTTCCATAACAATAACACCAGATCCTCATTGTGAAGATCTTACAGTGCCAGATCCTGTAAAATTATGGGTTGAAGAATGTGATGGATGGATCAAGATAAAATCATGATATAAGTGAAGTGAACCCTTAAAATCCCAAAATGCTGCATATCAGTGCTAGCAAAGTGCAGAAAGACATTTTGTTTCTTAAGAACTGTAATCATATTCATGATTTGAAACTAGGTAGAAGAATAGTCTGATTTACTGGGTTTCTGGCTAGAGGGGTGAAAATTCCTGGCAAGAGAGACTAAAGGAACCTTATACTAATATAGACATAAACAGCCTTCACAGTTATACACAAATATAAATATTTGAAACAAAAACTTCAATTGTCTTAAGAAAATGAAGTTAATTCTTCTTACTTTCAATTAGAAAAAAGAATTAACATAAATTTCTTAAGATAAGTGAAAATTTTGTTACAAATATTTTTATTTGTGTAATATTCATTGCTGCATTTTAGCTAGCTTCATTGTCTACGTAATCATTAGTATTCATAGTATTTCACAACAGCAGACAGCATAAGTCTCTGGGTCAATATTAGTGGTTCAATGAAGGAATTAGTTATAGAGTATTATGTCAAAGATTGTTGCCTATTTATTCGCTCCACTAAAAAAAGTTTAATAGCAGTGTTGTTACATAATGGCAATTTGCTACCACCAATACCTCTATTTCATGAAATTCAGTTCTATGTCCATAATTTTTGATGCTATTGGTTATCAGAACCAGTGCTATGAATTTTGTAGTGACCTCATGATATTTGTATTGCTAATAGGACTAAAGAGAGGTTTCATAAAATATTGCTGCTTTTTGGGATTATGGGGCAATAGGGCAACTGACAAGCATTTTATAGTGAAAGAGTGGGTGAGAAAGGGAAACTATACACCTGAAGCAAGCAGTTTTCGGTACATAATTCTAATAGGCTTAAACAAGTATCTTTTTCCACCACTGCAGATAAAGTTAGGGTTATTGAAAAATGTTGTTAAAAGTTTGGACAAAAGTAGAAGTGCATTGGAGTATTTAAGAAGTAGCTTTCCCAAAATCAGTACATCTAAATTAAAGGAAGGTGTATTTTTCAGTCCTGAAATGAGACTACCTCTTAAAGACAGTGTTTCTTAATCTAAGCTTAAACCTGTTGAATTGGCAGCATGGAACTGTTTTAAATCTGTGTTGAAAGACTTCCTTTGCAATTACGAATAAGAAAATTATGAAACTTAAGTCCAGGAACTGTGCTACTCACTAGGACATTTCTGAAATGGAAACACGTTGAAAGGGTTACTGGCATTCAGTAATGTTGGGAGAGCATTGCTAGTTCTATAAAAATTGGAGAGAATATGTCAAAAAAAAAAAAAATTCAACAGTGAAACACTTCTGAGATTATATGTGTGTATCGTTTCCTACATTATATTTTGTTGATCTACTTTAATTATAATAATTATTGTCAAAGTTATCTGGTATAAAAATATCTATTACTATCTTGATGTTCAAAAGGGTGCTTTTAATGCATATATCACAAAAACTTAAATTATTTCAAAGCTGGTATCGCTATGTTCATGACATTTTTGCAATAGTACCTAAAAAACTCATACAAGATGCTCTTAGGTTTTTTAATATACAAAATCCAGCTATCAAATTTACATTGGAAACAGAAGAGGATGTTGTGCTTCCCTTTTTGGACATCAAGATAGAAAAAAAGAACAACAAACTCACTTTTGGTATTTACAGGAATCCGACACACACAGATAATTATATTAAGAACAACAGTTTCAACCAAAAAAAAACACCAACATGCCATTTTCAACAGTTTAATATTTCGGAGGATCAACTTTCCACTAAACAGAGAAGATTATCAAGAAGAATACCTACACATAAAAGAGTAGCTATATACAACGGTTTCAACACAAATTAGTAGACAAAACAGATAACAGACTCAACAATGCAAAGAAAATGAAAGAAACCACCACCCTAGTACCTAAGGAGAAAAAGAGAAAAAACTTTTTAAAAAATTCACCTTCCATCCATCAGCCTATAATAAATTCCAAAAAATCTTCTCAAAACACAGCATAATTCTTGCACCTCAAAATAGGTTTAATATCAGAAATTTGTTGATATTCATATTCATGTTAAAGGGCCCTGCCCCCAAAATTCTTTAGCTACCAAAGAAAAACCAGGAATCTATGAGATCAAATGTGAAACTTGGCCTTAAATTTATATAGGAAAAACAAAAGGAAATATCAACATCCGGACTAAGGAACATATAAGAAACATTGAAAATGGTGAAACAGAAAAATCAGCAGTGGGTTTTCATTTTTTGAATACTAGACGTGATATCAACTTGGAAACATCTCTAATAAAATATGTTAATCACCTGATAGACGTTTTCGTATGGGAAAAAAATCTTCATTAACCAAAATCCTCATAGGGTCATGAATTTTGAAACTCCACCACCGGACACCTTTGACAAGTACATCATGCCATCTATTGATGTTACAGAGAAAGAGTAAACCACTACAATTTGCACTAATCAAGCACCAGCTGATGATAAGAGCAAAAGCTCTTGAAACATGTCCTGTGAATAAACAGTGTGAGTGAAGCAATGTGTCAATATATTCTCGATTCACTTTTGAGCTAATAATATTCAAATTAAACTTAAGGCTATTATTAGGTTTTTAAAGGTTCCTTTTACACTCTTATCTGCTTTATTTAATAAAAGGTAATTACACAAACAAATATAACACATAGATTTTAAAAGCTTTTTATTTCTCTATTCTGGGCAGTGCAGCAACCAATGTTAACAGTTACTTTTCAAATTTAAACATTCGTAGACTTTACTCAATCCTCTTACAGGAACAGATGAAGCAATTCAACTGGCAAGAAACATTCTTCAGAATTTCCTGCGTGGGCTAATTTATTTTATGTTTTTGTCCTCATCTGCCCTTTGTCTGAGAACTTGAAGCAATAGCCAAGGCAGTAGCACATAGCAGTCCAAATGCAGTCCATAGATTAAACATGTACATTACAGTAGTGATTGGGCGTATTCCTGGACTAAAGTGTTTCTTCTTCTGCAAAGCTTCAATGTCTGCCACTTGTTTAATTAGAATATCCTTCTTTTCCTTCTGCTACCTTTGTGAACCTAAAATAGAATGAAATAACAATATATCAATCCTTGCTGTATTCTTTCAGAAAAAAGATCAGTTACATGTGATATATCCCAGGACTTTTTATCAATGTAACACATCTTCATAGTATGTTCTCAATACAAACTGGTTAAAAAGGAAGCCTGCATACCAAATACCTGTGCACAGCATTAAATGAAAGCAGTATATTTCGACAGTGGAGAACTACCACATAAATATATCTGTTACTGATAATTGTATTTCTGTATTTATGTAAACCTTCAATTATTTGCTACAATTATATGTAATCTATTATCCTAAATTAGAACATTTAAAATGTAACACTCCTTGGTTCCATATATGTATATTTTTGTATTATATTTAATGTATAATTATAGGGATATATACCATTACTTTCTTAATCCTTTATTCATTAATGAAGTGATATTGCAAGGTTCTCTATAACTGAATATCTTTGTTGTTTCATTTATACCCCACTTTTAATTCCAATGGTCATATCGGTGGCCATTTCTCCTTTGGAACATATGGAAGGTGTTAACTTGTATTCGTTGACTTTTAATCATTAGATCACACACATATTTGTACTCTCATTCATACTTGCAGACACTGGGGAAGATGAGGAGTTATCTTGGTCAGATAAAAATCCCCACCTTAATGCTGGGAATCGAACCTGAGAGCTCCTAGCATGGCAGGCAGGTGCTCTACAGACTGAGCTATGGGGCCAGCCAATTGAATTTTGTTTAAATAAATTAGGCCTATAAAAAAATTATTTGTGGTTGGTTTATTGACACTCGTCACTTACTTTTTCATATATTTATGAGAGACTAGTTTCAAAGGCCCTGGCCTCCATTTTCAATCTCTTCCCAACTGGCAACTGTTGTTATCTGCTCTCTCTGGTGGTGGAACTATGAACTTTTTTGTCAAATTATCTGCTGGCGGGATTTCAAAGTTCATTACGCGATCCTTATTTTTCCAGATGAATATGTTCTCCCATGTTGTCAATCTATTTTGGTTTATCACTCCTTTTAATAATTTTGGATTTGGATCAATGTCATGGTTTTCATTCCAAAAATGAAATGCTACTGCTGACTTGTCTTCTTGTTTCAATCTGATGTTTCTAAAGTGTTCTTTGACTCTGGTTTTTAAATTTCTTTTTGTTTGACCTATGTAGCATTTTTCACAATTCCTGCAATTTATTTGGTATATTCCAGATTTGTTACCTGAAGGAATTTCATCTTTTGTTTTTGAATTTAGTAATTTTAAAATTGAGTATCTATTAGTAGGTGCCAAGATGATATTTTGTTCCTTGAATATCTTTTTAAATTTATTAAATGTTTTTAGATGATATGTGAATGAACTGAATATGCTGTTGCTTTCTTTTTCTTTAATAAATGTGGTTGTTTCCTTAATGGTTTTCTTTAGTTTAGATTTTCTAATTTTCTTCAACACCAAACTTTTGTTGTATCCGTTTTCTTCTGCTATGTGTATTATTGCTTTTTGTTCCTTGAAATATTCTTCTTTTTCCATGGGTATGTTGACTAGTCTGTGTGTAAGGCTGTTTATTATTGCATGTTTATGTGTAATTGGGTTGTGGCTATTATTTTTTATATAATTTTCTGAATGTGTTGGCTTCCTGTAAATTCCAAATTTTATTTTTGTATCATTCCTGATGATATTTAGATCCAAGAAAGGTAGTTTTCCATTGATTTCCTTTTCTATTGTGAATTTGATAGTCCTTTCTTGCAGATTGAGTAAGAAAAAGAAAGCAACAGCATATTCAGTTCATTCACATATCATCCAAAAACATTTAATAAATTTAAAAAGATATTCAAGGAACAAAATATCATCTTGGCACCTACTAATAGATACTCAATTTTAAAATTACTAAATTCAAAAACAAAAGATGAAATTCCTTCAAGGTAACAAATCTGGAATATACCAAATAAATTGCAAGAATTGTGAAAAATGCTACATAGGTCAAACAAAAAGAAATTTAAAAACCAGAGTCAAAGAACACTTTAGAAACATCAGATTGAAACAAGAAGACAAGTCAGCAGTAGCATTTCATTTTTGGAATGAAAACCATGACATTGATCCAAATCCAAAATTATTAAAAGGAGTGATAAACCAAAATAGATTGACAACATGGGAGAACATATTCATCTGGAAAAATAAGGATCGCGTAATGAACTTTGAAATCCCGCCAGCAGATAATTTGACAAAAAAGTTCATAGTTCCACCACCAGAGAGAGCAGATAACAACAGTTGCCAGTTGGGAAGAGATTGAAAATGGAGGCCAGGGCCTTTGAAACTAGTCTCTCATAAATATATGAAAAAGTAAGTGACGAGTGTCAATAAACCAACCACAAATAATTTTTATATTAATTTTGACGTCACTGTTACGAAATTCCTCCAAACACACATTAGGCCTATATGTTGAAAGAATTATCAAAACTGTTAATATGGTTTTTGAAATTATCATAGATATAGTACCTCATAGTCTACATTTCCCTGGCAAAGCAAAAAGTATGGACATGCTGGAAATAATAAGATCCAAAGGAATTATCTAAAGTCTGACAGAACTTTCCGTTCCTTGGAAGTTCTGGTGAAGAGGGACAGTGGAAATCGCTTCTGCATGGATGGGTCAACATCTCTGTCAGTTAACACTTATACCCTTTGGTCTCTGCAACAAGCCAGACACCTTTCAGTACCTCATGGGGTCATTGATAGGTGGGATGATTTAGATGATATATGATGCTCGCCTGCTATACCTGAACTACCTCATCGTTATTAACAACACTTTTGAAGACATTCTCGAAAACAAGACCATTGTAATACAGGTACTGCAAGAAGTCAACTTGAATTTGATCTCGATGAAATGCCAACCATTCCGCAAGGGGTCTCATTTCTTGGTTCATACCTATGGCCACAGCACATGGCCTAGCCATAGACACCAAGAAGGTTTCGGCTGTGACAGATTAGCCTCCCTTGATGGATAAATTCAACTTTGGGGCCTGTGAAAGTAGTGTTGTCAGTCAAAACAGAGCAACCAAAGCAGAACTCACAGGCCTCTACAAAATATACAAGCTGCTTGCTTATCTTATCGAAGAACACGCACCTTATATGTGTGGAAGGAAGAATTCTACGGCGCCTTTGCTATGCTTAAATCAGTATTCTGCAATGCAATTGTCTTACATTGCCCAAAACCACTCGACCATTTTATTGTGAATATTCACACCAGTGGTAGCGGTATTGAGGTTTCCATTGCAAGTTCAGGTAGGACAAGAGCGAGTAATAGCTTGCTACAACAGGACCCACTCTAAGGTGGAAAAAAGCTATTGTGCTATTCATCATGAGTTGGTGGTTATAGGCAAGGCACTGGTATATTTCATTAATACCCACATGAACTTCCATTCCATCTAAGTACTGATCACCCCTCCCTAAGCTGATAGATCTCCTTCAAAAATCGTCCATCATTGTGTGGCGGCAGGTTGTATATAGCCTGTAGGGTTTTGCTGTGTGCCCATCCGTTAAAGGTTTTACCACAGGTAGGATTTTGTTGAATGGTCTTAGGTTATTTGGTTGAATTTTGTTATAAAATGAAATTAAATGAACTGTGTAGTGTTTAACATCCACTTTTACTACATGCGACACAAGAAGCAGTGACACTGATGGTACAGGAAATGAAGATGTTGCACCGGTTGAATAACATGGCGATTTTGTTCTGGGGTGGCACTTGTGTTCCATGGTGTGAAAGGAAAAGCTGCAAAATCTTATACACCCTGGTGTATTATTAAGTTTTTAAAGTAAGTTGGGTGAAATTCTGTTGCCAAACAGCTTGGATGGACTATGTGGAGCTCAGCTTTAGCTGCTGTATAGTTTAGCTCTGTAGTTATTTTGGGTGCCCGCACGCCATTCGGGGTACCCACAGCTGCCTAAACTTTTATCTAGTGGGATCATAGGATCCAAGATACCTAACCAGAGCCCTTCTGTGTGATGGAATTGAGCCTATAATTTGGTAGCCCGATGCTTAATATTGTCATCCACCTAAGGAAAGGATGAGGCTTGCAACCTCAACGGCAAGCTGCGTCATACAGAATAGATGGACTAAAGTCTGCTATTTTATCTGTCATTTTTACTGCTATTTCTGACACTCCTGTGTTACCTATATGCATTTAAGCTTTTATAATCTTTTATAAAATATTTTCAAGCGCTTAAGGTGAAACATCAGCTTTGTTAATTATGAGTAGCTGGCATTCCTTAATTTGTATAAGAGTACACACTCAGACATCAGATGTTCAAAATTCCTCCATAACATATTTTCTACCAGATCCTGGTCATCTTCAGTGGGACATACTGCAGCAATTAAATTTGGTCTCTCTTCTTCCTCTCCAACAAAACTATTTTTCTGGCCCTTGGAAATCTCCTGATTTCCAATGCCAACCTTTGGAACTGGAACTCTGGTACCATTCTCGACAGAAGAGATGATCTTACTGAACACATATGATTGGATGTCACCTGTTCCTTTCTTTCTTTTTTCTCTTTTTTTTTCTTTTTTTATTTTCTTTTGTAATTTACATCCTCCAATGATAATTCATATCGGATGATGAATGCGATGGGCGAAATGATGCTCAAATGAGCCCAGGGACCATAGAGCTTAGAGCTACCCATCAATCGTTTTTCAGGATAAGGGAAAACCCCTGAAAAACGTTATGCAGGTAACTCACCCTGACCGAGATTCGAACTCAGGACCTCTTGAACGTGAGGCAGACATGCTACCACCACGCTACCGAGGCAGGAGAATATCAACTGTGGTATTGACAAGCTGAATTTGGGTTGTCTCTGGACGTGAAGAACTTAATCTGTTGGGTGTCTGTTGAGGGCGATGTACTTCTTCTTCCTTCACCACCAATAGAATTCTACACTGGTTGCCAGATATCTGTTGAACGGGATGTACTTTCTGTTCCATCTCCATCATTGGAATCCTAGGCTGTTGAAATCTGAATCACCATTAAGTTGATCTGTAGTAAATGATTTAATAATAATTGTTTGGACATCATCAACGTTGACATTATTGAAAGTTTTACATGTGTATTGTTTAACAAACTGTAGAACCTATTAAATACTGATATATCAAAATACAATAATTTTTTCTTTACTACTATTTTGTGATATATATTTTTCCCAAATATCCAGTTCACTTATAAACTGTACAGATCTTAACAGTTATATATTTTGACCTATTTCATATTATATCTCAAGAAGTGGTTGGCAACTGCTCATTTATCTATTTTTTTTAATGTTATATTTCTTAAATGTTCCATTTGATGAGTCTATAAGCTTTTTTTAGTTCTTTTAATATATAAAGAATCACAATTATTGCAAGGTATTTTATATACTCCAGATAATTTTAATTTGTCAATAGAGCTACTCAAAGGTTTCTTTTATAAATTCTTGAGATTGTAGTTTTTCCTTTTGGAGCTAATTTCTATTATATTTTTTGTAGATTCCTTTGGGTTTATTAAAAGTCCATGGATGGCAAGTAAACTTCTTATATACAGTTTTTACTTCTGATTGTTTTAAAGTAATAACTGATTTAATATTAATTTTGTATAGATGCTCCTTAATAATTTTGAATATCGCTGTGTTCTTGAAGGCATTGATTTCAGCAACATGCAAAATGTGTTGTTATTCTAATTGATATTCAGAATGAGGCACTGGAAGATTTATAAGTGTGTGAACTAAACAGTGAAACACAACTAATTGATGTGAACCTGGATTATAATTATTGGCTTTTATGTAGTTTTCCACATTTGTATCTTTTCTATAAATAACAAACTTCAGTTTATTATGATATTTAAAAATCTACAAATCCAGAAAGATAACATTGCATTTTCTTCTATTTCCATACTGAATTTTATAGACTCATCCTGGTTCCTGAGAATATTTAAAGCTTCATCAATTTTGTCATTAGGTAAAATGTCAAAAATGTCATCTACATATTTATACCTAATTTTAAATATGTCTGAATGAGCTAACGTTACTTTGGTTTCTAAGTTACTCATATAAAATGGTGATAATGGATTACCCATAGCTAAACCATGTGTCTGTGTATACAATATTCCATTAAATGTAAAAGTATTCCGATTTATGCAACTGTAATTAAAGTTCAGTAAAGTTTGAATTTCTAATTCATTGATGTTGATTGAAGTAAGCCAATATTGTAGAAGTTGAGAAATCTTTTCAGTTGGATCATTAATAAATAAAGACCAAAGACAATTAGCCTCATTAATAACTTTAATAACTTCATTTATGGCTTGTAATGTGTTTGTTCTAATTTCTGATTAAACAGATTTTTTTAAAAGTTGCATGACTCTATCTTAGTAGTCGACCATATTAAGTAATACAATTTGATTGCCTTTTTCTGCTTTTAGAAATATTACAGATTTTTCATTTAAATGCTTGATTATCTTTAATGCTGGAAAGTTAGTTTTATCAGATTGTGGTTTTTGAATAATTTTTGTACATTGTGATCTAGCATTTTCTCTTTCTATTTCAGAAACGTTTTTTAAATATAATTCAATATCTGTTACGAAATCTTTTGTTTCTTCTGAGAATGCTATACAAGTCTTCAATCGTTTTTTTTAACAGATCTAATTATTCTTTTTTTTAAAGGCTTATTTGAAAAGTGGATTACTTCATTATTAGTTTTCTTTTTTTTAGGAGTATAAGGTAACTAATCTTTTAATATGAACAACTGATGTTTAAACGTGTATGCTTCGTTTTCATCATTCTCTTCAAATAAGCATATACCTAATAATCTTTCAAAATTATTCCAAAACACAATATACCCCACTCTGAGTTAATTGCTTATGAAGTTGATAAAGTTGCATGTTGATTTGGTTTAGCTTTTAGTAATGTTGAGTTTCTTCTCTTTTAATTATCATTTCTCCTGCCAGTTTTATGGAGTACAATTTTCCCTGTATTTAACATATTCTCTTACAAGTCAAATTATAAACTCAGGCTTTAGAAAAAGAAGAATTAAAAAGAAAGGATAAGATCTGTTAAGAAAAGGATTGACGACTTGTATAGCATTCTCTTGGATGATTTTCGATGGGATGTGTTTGACCATCCACCATACCGCCCTTATTTGACACCAAGCGATTACCACCTCTTCCCAGTGATGCAAAAATGGCTCGTTAAACTAAGCTTTGATATTGACGCCAAACTGCATGTCGGTGTAAACCAGTGGTTGAGATCGCAGGTTGAAATCCTTGAAATCAAACCTATTTCTACAGAGAGGGTATTAAAAAGGTTGTCCAACGTTATGATCAATGTCAGTTTGAATGGCTACTATGTAGAAAAGTAGCTTAAGTGTGTACTTTTGAAATGTATCTAATAAACTTTGAGTTTTTCAACTTCTGAATTGTTTATTTGTGTATTTCAAAATGTCTGTTACTTTCTGGAGTGCCCTCATATAAGGTATTTCTCGTACTTTCCCTTATCAAGATGAATGTGTAGTGACCTTTAGTTCCATGGATCCTGGGCATTTTTGAATATCGTTATCGATTTCATTCACTATCTCATATGATATAAATTGTCAAAATATGTTGAAAGGAATATAAACAATGAATAAATCAATAATTCAATGCATGCATTTAAACTATTAATGTAAACACTTAAGTGGTTGTCATTGTACACATTTTACACAAAGGTCCATTGTTGAGCTTGTTGCCAATTCATACATTTTGCAAAAACTGTTAGGAATAATTAAAGAATCGGAACATTTATTATTTTGTATTCAATACATTTTCAGGTATCTCTTCATAATATCAAAGGCAACAATACCATAATGGACTTTTTTGAGGTAAATGTTCTAAGCAGTCCAAGGAAAGAGATGGTAGCCAGTTCTTCGCCAGGTTCCGAGAATTTAAACAAGCTTTCAGTAACCACTAGTATCGCAATGACTGATTTGCATTTTGGACACCATAGTACTAAGTTATAGATCAAAACTAGTAACATGCTGTTTATACCATCAGAAGCTTAATTTATTGTATATATAGTGATGTAGAAAGCCATGAGTTATCTGGTACCTTCAATTGCTGGATTTTTGTATAAAAGTATCCAGGTTTGACCTTTGTTGACACTTGTGCAATTATGAATAAATTACCATCTATAAAGGGTATCCATTATAACTAACTGTTCTAACACAAGAAGCCATGCATAAACAAATTTTGAAACATAGAACTGGAAATGAAAGTCTGAATTCCTTGGCCGGGATTTGAACCACCAATCTTCTTTTTACCTGCAGCTGCTCTACCACTAACCCACCATGGCAACATGCTGCTATGACAATATATTCTCCAACTGATTTGCATTTTCCGAATAGAACATCAGTAAATATGAAATTGGAGATCACATAGCTTAATGGCATGGAGGCAGCAGAATCTCAGTGCTTCAGTGATGCTGAAATAAGCCTGTCAGTTGTCACTGTTATTAATTAAAGTTTATTTACTATTGTTTTTATTATTTCTAATATAAATGTAGTTTACCTTTGCTTGCAAAGTGCAACTTATATGATCCTTTATCCTCCGACATGTTCTGTTTTGCATAATATCAGCTCTCACATGTGGTCAGCTAACAAGTTGAGTGTGAGGACAAATCACAAGCTTGGGAATGTGACAGCTTTCTGTTGATCATTAGTGATAAAGACCTGCAAATATTGAACTTATCAGGAAACACATTTGAGATGCATGCATACACACATTTTAATTTTGAACATATGAAGATACATACTCATAATATACAGGCAGTATGGAAAAGCGCAAATAATTCTTTAATTAAGTACAGAAAGAAAATAAAATTCTTTGTGTGTTTAGAAGACCAACAAATTTGGAAATGAAAATACTTTGATTTTATTTTAAGCCTCATTAGAATTTTACAGTCAGTAGATTATCATTAGAATTTATTGCAAAGCTTTGCATCAGTTTTCATTTTCTGACTGGGTGAATTATGGCATAATTATTGGTTTGTATTTAGACAAAAGACCCAGCATCAGGAGGAAGGGATGCTATCACAGCTCCTTCTGTAAGGTGAGGATTCATCATTTGGGAATACCAAATGATACAATTGAATTCATCTTGCCCTTTTGGGAATTTCTTGTTTTGAGGAAACAGAATTTTAGTAATTAAATTTTAGATGAGTCGTATTTCTTAGTGTTTATACCGCCAATATTCAGTAAAACATAAAGCGCTGCAATAGGTTGCATTCTTGTCTTTCATGCAATGAAGTATGTACTGAAAGTCTGATCAAAAGTATCCTCCCCTTATTCAGTCATATCGTAATCATTGATGATTTCCACTGCTTTAGTGACATTATTTAGTAAAGGGGTTTCATACATTGTTGCTTTCAGTACAAAGGTAAATATACCATATGTTCTTTGTTTTTATATTTCCACCCTTTGAAAACTCCTGTTTTCTCCACTTAGTTTGGTTATCACTCATGAAAAATTGTTTTCCGAAGCACTATTTGAAGAATATGCTGTATAATGTGTTCAGAATCATTACAGGGATCACTTTCTCCAATAATTTCTTCATCCTCATCCAATTTCCTGCTATAAAAATTCTTGTCTTGTGGTAGTTTGTTGAATACTTTCAGCATTTCCTGTGAAGTCATTTTCGTACTAGAAGCAAATTTTATTGTTGTATTCAGATTCAGATTCAGATTTTTATTCTGCCATTTGCAACATGTTTTACAAAGCATCGTCAAAAGTAACACTACAATTACATTTTTACAGTTCAATAATAAAACAAATAAATCTATTTACAGATTATTAGCAATTCTAGATATACACAATAGATCGATAACAAAATTTAATAAACTAAGTCTAAGTCTCTCTTCCCTTTTTGTATTCCTGAATTGAGTAGAAAGCGTTTTTGACTAGGTAAGTCTTTATTGCATAAATTTTCTTCACTTCTTCATTTATTGCCTTGATAGAGTGAGGTAAATGATTATATAATTTTTTTGCAGTACTTTCAATACATTTGGCAGCTAATGTTCCCCTGAACCTATTTCTAAAGTAGTTCTGTTTTGTTCTTGTATTATATTCATGAATATTTCTATTTTTTCCTTCTATGTGGTTTCTTATTACATGTTTGAGACATTGAAATATGTATAAAGAGGGTAATGTGAGTATTTTAAGTTTTTTAAAGCTACTTTTACATGATTGTCTCCTAGGGATTTTTTCCATTATTCTTATTGCTCTCTTTTGTTGCCTAAATGTTTTTAACATATTTTTCTTATCTGCTGCCCCCCATAAAATGACCCCATAACTTAGGTGTGCATGTATAAATGCATAATAAACCTTCAGTGCGCTGACTTCATCCATAATTTGTGTTGTCTGTTTTAATACATATATGCCCTTGTTTATTTTCTTGTTGATCTTTTCTATATGTTTGTGCCATTTTAAACTACTGTCTATAACTAATCCTAAAAAGTTTGTCTGCGCTACTTGGCTAATTTGCTTATTTTGTACTGTTAATGTGATGTCTGATTTTTTTCTATTACTGAGCTGAATTTGCATCCATTCGGTTTTGTTTGTGTTTAGTACCATTCCCAGTGCTTCTAAATAAGTGCTAATTGATTCTAATAAGGAGTTTGTTTTTCCCTGAACTTCTGCCTCTGTCTTACCTGTTACCACTACAGTTGTATCATCTGCATATCCAATTGCTAATCCTCCAGCATCCTGTATTATTTTAAATAGAAAATTTATATATAGGATAAACAGATATGGACCTAATTTTGACCCCTGAGGCACTCCATGTGTTACACGTTTGAATGCTGTTTTAACTTTTTTTAAATTTCCTCCTGAATTGTGTATTATTTCGACACACTGCTCCCTATTTTGCAGGTACGAGCTTAACCATTTTAATGGTATGCCTCTTATCCCATAGTTTTCTAATTTTGCCAAAAGATGTTTAATATTAACACAGTTGAAAGCTTTTGATAGGTCAAGAAAAATCGCTATCACTAACTCCTTTCTATCTAATGCTCTAACAATTATATCATTTCCCTTACTAACTGCATGTATTGTTGATTTCTTTTTCTGAAAGCCGAACTGATTCTGTGATATAATATTAAATTTACTACAGAAGCTCTGGAGCTGTTCCAGGAAAAGTCCTTCGATAATCTTTGAAAATACAGAGCAAAGAGATATAGGGCGATAATTTTCCATCATTTGTTTGGAGCCTTTCTGTTTATAAATGGGTCTAACTATTGTTTGTTTTAGGTTACTTGGAAAGGTTCCTGAAATAAAACTTTCATTTATTATATGTGCAAGTATATCCATTATTTCGTATTTGCAGTATTTTATCATTTGGTTTGAATATTCATCTAATCCGCTAGATCTTTTACATTTTAGTGTATTTATTTGCCTAATGACATCAGTTTGTGTAATTTCTCTAATTACCATCGAGTTACATATGGAACTTTCGTTTGTGTTGTAGTCTCTTGTCTTAATTCCCATATTAGCTATTATATCTATATAATAATCATTAAATTCATTACTAATAATCACTGGGTCTAGTATTATGCAACAAGACTGTATATAGCAGCTACAAACATTTGTCCCTCAACAGATGCACAAACATACACGTACACAATAATATGAAAGCAAGACAGTATTTATTAAATTTATTGGTAGTCGATTAATGACACTAAACAACACTTACCTTTAAATTTTTCCAGAACTAGTTTCAGGGGCCTTCCCTCTATCTTCAGCCGGACATCGACTGGTTCTCATTGGTCTAGCTGGCAATATTTTGTCATCGGTCTCCTCTGGTGGCGGTTCGAGGAACTTGCTGAACAAATCTTTCTGGTGGATGTCGAAATTGAATAGTTTGTCTTATTTTTTGAAAAAAAGATTTGTTCCCATTTGGACAGTTCTTGTTTTCCTTTTGTATGTTTTAGTAATTTTGGTTCTGGATTTATGTTGTGGTTTTTCCCCCCAAAATGAGTGGCAACTGCTGATTTTTCTAATTGTTTGTATTTTATTTTCCTAAAGTGTTCCTTTGCTCTTGTTTCTAAATTTCTTTTGGCTTTTCCAATATAAATTTGACTACAATCACAGCATTCAATTTGATATATCCCAGATTTTTTGTTAGATGGAATGGCATCTTTGATGTTTGAGCAAATTAGGTTTTTTAAGGAGTAATGGTTCACTGGTGCTAGTTGAATGTTTCGTTTTTTGAAGACCTTTTTGAATTTATCAAAGGCCCATGGATGGTAAGTGAATTTTTGAAGATCATTTTAGTTTCTGTAGCTGAGAGGGTTGTGGTTTCCTTTGTTAGTTTCTTCTTTTTTGCTAAGTTCACTTTTTTGTCTACTAGTGATTTGGGAAAGTCATTTTTCTGTGCTATTTCAATAATTTTGTTGTATTACAAACAAAAGGGTTTTAATAGAGCAGAATATAGTAAATATGCAACCAGATGTACTAATATTTACAGAACATGGGCTGAAAATAGACGAAATAAATGTAAATAATTATGAAAATTATACAGTAGGGTCTAGCTTCTGTAGGGAAAAACATAAAAGAGGAGGGGTAGTAATTTATGTAAAGCATGGGATTAAATACAAAGAGATAGACTGTAAAAATTTCTGCAACGAAATGTGTAGTGAACTCGCAGCCGTAGAAATAATGTTAAAAAACAGAAATCTGTTAGTAATAGGGGTATACAGTCCTCCAAATGCAAAAAAAGATACCTTTCTCCAAAGATTGGAAGAATGTCTAAATAGCACCACAAATAAAAAGAGGGACACCATAGTAATAGGTGACCTCAATATAGACGTATTAATAGAAAATAAAAAGAAAAGGTTATTGTTAGAAATGCTAAACAGAAATAATCTTACTCTGACAGAGACTGAACCAACAAGGGTAACTAGAAGCTCTGCGACATGTGTTGACCTCATGATATCAAATTTAAACAAGGAATGTTATGAAACTAAAATAATAAGAAACGGAATAAGTGACCACTATGGCCAACTAGTAGATAGTAAAATATTAGGTTAAATAAAAAATAAAATAAACAGTCTGGAAGAATTTAAAAGAAAAGTAAGCAAAAACACCCTAGAAATATTAAGAAACTATATCAAAGAAACAAAATGGCTTGAGATATACGAAAAATCTAATATTAATGAAAAATACGGAAGTTTTGCTAAAAATATAGAAAAATGTCTAGATACATTAATGCCTAAACGTAGGGTAAAGGGAAAGCTAAAAAATTGCAAAAACTGGGCTACCAAAGGTATAACTATATCTAAAAGACGTATGCAGTTTCTAAATAGCCTGAAACACCCAAAACTAGATCATAAATCATACAATTAGATCGAAAAATACGGAGAGACTCTTAATAAAGTAATAAACGAAGCAAAAGTGCAACACAATAAAATACTAATACAAAATGCAGAAAATAAAACCAAAGCAACATGGAATATTATAAAAACATTACACAAAGAAACAAAACAAAAATGGGAAGAAAATATTTGCATTGAGATTGAAAATAAACAAATAGAGAACCCAATAACCTTAACAGAGAAATTTAATGATTATTACTTCAATGTAGTAAAGACCTTAGGTGTCATAAAGTGCCAGTCTGATCAAAAATTTGAGAACAGTATTTCTAACTCAATGGTATTACGTGAAGTAACATGTGAGGAAACTTTAAAACAGACAAACTCCTTAAAATGTAAACGCTTGTGTGGATTAGATGAATTCACAAATGAAATGTTAAAGTACTGTAAATACGAACTTGCTGATATAATTACATATATAAGTAATCAATCATTTATAACAGGAACATTTCCTAAAGCACTAAAAAAAGTAATAGTTAGACCAATATATAAGAAAAAATATTCAAAACTAGCATTAGAAAATTATAGACCTATAACATTGTGCTCAAGTTTTTCAAAAATAATAGAAGGACTATTTCTAGATCAGTTACAAGGTTTTTGTAGGAAATATAAAAGTAATTTCAGACTATCAATTCAGTTTTCAAAAAAAGAAATCAACTGTACAGGCAATATGTAAAGGAAATGACATCATTATAAATGCATTAAACAGAAAAGAACATATAGTGGCAATTTTTCTGGATCTGACAAAAGCTTTTAAGTGCGTAAACATAAATCAACTAATTACCAAAATAGAAAATTATGGGATAAGAGGCATACCATTAGATTGGCTGAAATCATATCTTCAGGACAGGGAGCAGTGTGTGGAAATTATACATAATTCAAATGGTAAATTGGATAAAATTAGATCCTCATTTAAGAAAATAACTTACGGTGTACCCCAAGGCTCGAAACTTGGGCCCTATTTATTCCTTATATATATAAACAGTATATTCAAAACAGTAGTAGATGCAGGGGAATTGGCCATTGGATATGCCGATGACACCACAATCATAGTGAAGGGAAAAACGGAAAGTAAAGTACAAAATAAATCCAATCTTATACTTGAAAAAATTAGTAGTGAGTTAGGAAAACTAGGCATGGTAATAAATACAAGCAAAACAGAATGGATGCAAATCACCTTAAACAAGGAAACACAATCACATATGCAACTAACATTAGATAATAAAAAAATACTTGAAGTAACAAAAACTAACTTCCTTGGACTAATAATAGATAACAAACTAAATTGGAAACAACACATTGAAAAAGTAGTAAAGAAAATAAATATGGGACTATATATTTTAAAACAGACAGCACAACAAATGGATAGAGAAACTCTAATGTAAATTTACAATGCAGTCATACACTCTCATTTATGCTATGGGGTGGTATTATGGGGAAATGTACAGAAAAAAGCAATGGTAAGATATTAAGACTCCAGAAATATGCCATCAGAATAATTTGTAGATTAAAAAGGAAGGATTCGTGTAGAAATGTCTATAAAACATTAAATATATATTAACATTTACAGCATTGTATATATATATGAGTGCATTAAATATGTAACAAAAAATTCTAGCAACCAAAATAAAAACATGTACATACATACACATAACACAAGAACAAAACAAAATTATTTCTTAAACAGATTAAGAGGAACATTAAGTAACAAAAATATAGAAAATAAATCTAAAGAATTGTACAATCATTTACCGAATCAAATAAAACAGATAACAGAAGAAAAATTTAAACTTAAAGCAATTAAAAAGTACCTTGTAGAAAACCCAGTCTACTCTATAGATGGGTATAAAAGGTTAAATAAAGCTTAAATAGTAAAGGTACCCTCAACATATTTTATTATATTTTATTATTTTAATATTGTTATGTACAGATTGTATTTGTTAAACCTGTTGACGTATCCTGTGTATTTGGATCATATGGATGAAATAAATTGAAATGAAATGAAAAAAAAAAAAATAATAATAATAATTTCGACATCCCCCAGAAAGATTTGTTCAGCAAGTTCCTCGAACTGCCACCAGAAGAGACCGATGACAAAATATTGCCAGCTACACCAATGAGAACCAGTCGATGTCCGGCTGAAGATAGAAGGAAGGCCTTTGAATCTGGTTCCGGGAAAATTTAAAAGTAAGTGTTGTTTAGTGTCATTAATCGACTCCCAATAAATTTAATTTATATAACAACACTGTTTTCAACACGTCCATGAAAGTATTTATAAGACAGTATTTATTTAAGTGCACAGGGAACTCAGTACCCCTGCTAGACAATGCTGAACAAACATTGATATTAGAGCACGCATTTTTGTTGCGAAATGTGTAGCTGATCAGATAGTTTATTATGGTATAGCAGTGATGCAATCAAGACAAGAGGGATCTCCTGCAGGTTTACATTGTGCACGCTATGTGAAATATGTGCATTTACAACAGCAAGTTGGACATATATTACATCATTGTGACCTGGTGTATACATCTATGTAGTTTATTCAACATACATAGTTATTTTAGTTAATTGATATAAATTAATCATTTCTGCGCACTAGCTATACATAGGCTAAGTTCTTTGATAGATAGTCAACATGAAAAATTCAATGCCATGGCTGGGAGATCTGTGGTTCAAATCCCAGCCATGGCTTTGTATTTTTCATGTTGACTCCATCTATACTAAGTTTGAAAGGTATAGGTCAAAAGAGGGAGCTAGATAAATGTCCATTGTGTGGAGAAGAGAATGCAGATTTCCATTGTAATATAAATTATAGTCAAACAAAGATATGGAGAGAGCAGGCTTGGCTACGTAAATGGGACAGTTTTGGGGGTGAAGTAGTAATTGGAAAAATGTTGTCACTAAAAGGAGAAGAGAACAGGAGAAATATAGGGAATTATTTAGGGAAAGTTAAAGAGAGATGGCTAAGAACAATTAAGAGAAAAATGTAGACTGAGATAGGTGAAATGACAGTAAGTGTAAAAAGGAGCAGAGGGCCTCCATTACACAAAAACCTAGGGTTAGGTGTATGGGGGCTGAATTACTATTCAATGGTGGGCAACATGATAACATGATAGGATTTTCAGGATTTAGGAATATATGGCATATTTCAGTATGGATTTTATAATTGTAATCTTGATTTTGTATTTCCATTTGTTGATGTAAAAGGAAATAAATTACTATTACTATATTACTATTACTATATTACTATTACTATACAAAGTTATACTTTATGTAGAAATATGTGTGCAAAACGTGCTTTGCTTGAGTTCCTGCTTATTTAATTTATATTATATTTGTTCTCTATCATACATTTAGGTAAAATAAATTAGTATTTTAATATTCTAGTTAGTGCATTTATATGTTTAAAAATTTAGTGAATAAATAGTTTGAATGAAGTAGCACTTACGTTTATCTCCGTCATGTTCCATTAAAGAAATATGCCTTCCATGGCCCTGCAAAACTTGCAGTCAGCATTGGAGTGTGACCCCCTCCTTTGAGGCAGTGCTAACCAATAAGCTTCAAACTCCATTTAGAACAAAAGTAATCCCTGCAATGATTATAAAGAATATTTCACACTTGCACAGCAGAATGTGACTGTATCAACACATTTTGAAGGAACAGTAAAGAAATACCTAACATAACAGACTGGCCTAAGCACCATCAATGTTGCCACATGCAAAAATGTAACAGTGTGAGTGAAGCAATGTGTCACTATCTTCTCGATTCACTTTTGTAACACTAGGGTACTTTACATCCCACCATGCCTACCCTTGGGTTAAGATCATTGGAAAGAAGTTAATATTTATATGGTTTCATTTTGTATATCCTTCTAGAAATAACAGAGTTTTGCACTGAAAAAAACGGTGTTATGACTTTCTGTAGTGTTTGATGATGAATTTTATTGTTGGTTTAAAATGTGGCTCAGTTACATACAAATTTTAAAATCAAGAATATACACTGCAAGGTATAATAACTTGAGTCTTCCCTAAAGATATCTGTAAGAGTGTCTGCTAGAGCTATGGGAATGAATCTCCTAATCTTCTTTTGCATAAGGAATGTTCATTTACTTCCTGGTGAGTAGTAGTAAAATGATTTTCCATGTTTGATGATAATAGTACTCTAATTTTAGCATCTATAGAGCTTAAATTTACTAGTATTCATAATAAATAGTATAACAGGCACAAGTGAGTTTGGGTAAGACATACATGTGACCATTTTGATCTATATATCTGTATACTTGAAAGCCCAAAAATGTGATATAGTCCATTTGTCTATTAAAATATCACTAATCTCATTCACAAAGTACAGGATCACATGCAGGGTGAGTAACAAAAACAAAGGAATTATCAAAAGCTTTCACAAACACTCAGAAAATGTCTCAACATATTAGCATAAATCATTTTACCTTTTAAAAATTATTGCATGGCTTAAATATGAAAGACCACCAATTAAACTAACAAAGGCAATTAAATAGTCACATCTACCTTAACACAAGCATTTAGGTTATGGCATGGCAGCTCTTTGAATAGTGCTAGGGTGTAACAGATGAAATATTATGTAATTACAGTTTAAATATAACTTTAAGGCAAGAAACGGAAGATGCTGTTTGGCCGTTATCACTAATATTTCACAAATACCTTCCCATTAAAGGGCCAATCATTTTATTTATGTCAGAAAGCATTTATCTGCAGGCCAGTTTTTTATTCAAGCACCATATTTGTGAGACTTTATCTCAGGAATTCTAATGCTGACTATTTACTTCCATAATTAATATTTGGTATGTTATATCCAAAAGGAGTTTGCTAATAATTTTATCAAGTTCATGAAGTTAGGTAGCTTATATATTGTGAATGTTTTGTGTTATCGAGTAATTTTTATTGAGTATTTACGTGCTTCACTTTGCATAAAGCCAAGTAGCTTTTATTCTATCATTAGAGTATTCAATCAGTTTATTATATTGTAATATTCTAGCTACTTTTATTACTTGATTTAGAGGTCAACAACTATTTATGAAATAGTTAAATATATCTACGTTGTTCATGATTGATACTTGTATATATAGGTCTTTTCAGTGACTACAAGAACTCCTAATTCTTAAGTGATTCAGATACTGTGTCCTTTGAAGTAAAATATTTAATCACCAAACTTAGAAGCAAGATTCAAGTAAGTTCTATAACAATAATTATTGTTGTTCCCATTTATATTCTAAGCTTGAATGCATGAAATTAGTTTTAGTTTGTCTTTTTCTAACCGGTTTCAGAGTACCCTAATTCAGTTCTCTATAATTCTGATATCAATTTGATATCTAAATTTACCCTTTTCAGTGTAGAGAATCAGTGCATCATGATTCGGTAGTGCATTGGTTTTTGATAAGTTAATTCATGATGAAAATCTGTCTGAATTTAGAGATATATTATCCATAGCAGTGGACGAACTGTTTAGGATTCCGTTTGGAAGTATTATAGTATGTGTCTGTGAGTGTAAAGTTGTAAAGTGCACACCTTCATCATTGTACATGAATTGATATATTATCAGCTAACAGTAAAACTATGTTATTATTGAGTATAGGCAGTCCAGTTTTATGGTTATTTGTAATTAATCTAGAGTTGTCCACAGCTCTGTTTTTGCATAGTTTATGTACTGTCAATGATTTCACAGGTAGTTTCTGTCCAGGATCGGTGCATCATGGCCTCCATTTAACAAAAAATTGGGCCATATGTCTTACCTTTTTTTTCTCATTTTTGGGGAAGCCCTTCCCAGCTGTCTGTATATGTCAGGGTATATATTCTGACATAAATCTCCTATAAAAATGGCTCGTATCCATGCTCAAAGACTAGTCTAACTTGGGTTTTGACCTAGATCTCTTACTTTTAGTTTTTCTCGCATATATTCCAAGTGCAGCTACAGGTGTTTATTGTACTTGTTTGCTACATTATTATCAATTATGGGAATTTAGTGTAAGTAATTGTAATTAATATATGCAATCCCAGAGATTTCTCTCAAGGATAAAATTAATAAGCTAGTGTCATTAACATATTTTGTATTTCAGTTTGCTTGAATATGTCGAAACATTTATGTACAATATGATGCTGTATTCATATTATATTCAACAACTTTTAAGTTTATCTGTATTGCAAAAAAAAAATGCACCAGAAATTTCTTTATGAAAAGTCTTTAAACCGAAGCAGGTATTAAGTAACATGCTAGATTTTAGGGTCTATGTTTAATTACCTTTCTTTGTTTATCAAACATTACTTCCATTTTGGAAATGTAAAGTAAGACAGGGAAGTTCAATGCCATATCCACGATTTGATCCAGGACCTCTCAGTCTGCATCTGATTGCTCTAACTACTCTGCTACCATGGCAAGCTGACAACAACACATTAACTTTGCTTCCATTTTGTTTTTGTTTGATTGAAATCATGCTAAATATGATTATTGAAAACTTACAAGAAATATAATTACAGACAAAGCTTACTATGGATTAACTTACACAGATATATAAATATCATCTATGAGCGGGAACTATTTATATTTCTTTCATGAGAATTGTATTTAAGCTCACACAGAAACAAGGAGATATGTAACACAAAGTGTAGGCTATAATCCTGGATCAAAATGTATTGTACAGCTACAAGAATAATTATTGTACAACTATGGCAGAGCCACAAAAGGAGGTGCAAAAACCAAAGGCTAGGCTATAATATCTGGGTCAAAGTTTATCCTTACCACACTTCATTTCATCTCTGCCTCAGCTCAAATTATCTTTGTAAATAGGATGTGCAAAAATCCTTCATTTTTCAACCACAAAAACAGACATAAGGAGCACTCATTTACAGAAAAAAATGTGATCACAACCACGACCAATGCAAAATTTCAACTTTTCCACTTTTAAAATATCATGCAGTGTAATATCTCTGCCATATGAAAAAAGAACAAAAAACTTTGTTTTATTCACCACAATAAAACCAAAATAGTTCATTCTGTTTCTAGCTTTATCATAGTCATTTATTTTCAATTACTAAATATATTTAAGGGGAGGTATATGTGAAAGATGCTAACCTCCAGAGTTTACATCAGAACTGCTTGAAATTTTTCCATAAGGTGGGGTATAGGGAATCTCGCTAAGCTTTCAAAATTCATGTTTCTATCTTAAAATTTTTTTAAAACAAAAAAAATATTCAGTGTTTTTTATAGTATGATTTTTGTATGTGATATAAAAAGCCCCAGCCATATAGTTTTTCTTTTAGAAACGTTAAATTTTAGATTCAGGTTTCTATGTACATCAGTTATAAAATTTGCTATACTTTTAAAGTGCGTATCAAGTTTTTTTGGAAAAAAAAATGTTATATGTGAATATATTAAATTTTTCTAAATTTTTTTGGTAATTTCGAGATTTAAAAACAAAAACCACGATAAAGTAATAAATTTTGAAATACCGGCATTAAATGAAGTATTAAAACTTAGTGCCCCTAACACCAGATGGCAGTGACTAGAGCTCCATCATAGTGGAAGAAGAGGGAGGTTCATTTAGTCAACAAACAGCTGAGGATGAGATCGAATGATCTTGAAAACGTTTCAATTATACAACAACAAGTAAGTGAAGACTGAGTGTAAACATAGTGACTCATAAATCAAACTTAAATTACAATAAGTTGTTAAGCATAATAACCAAATAAATAATTAAAATTTACATTCCTTTTATTCCTACCCTTTGAATAACTTTGATGGAGAGAAATTACCAGTTCTCAGTTGGGAATCAAACCTGGGACCTCTTGCTCAGCATATAGCCCCCCTATTAACTGTGCTGCAGGGCCACTCAGGATAGCTTTTAGAAATTTATTTTATCATGAGGTCCCTGTGCATATAACATTTTTGCTCAGAAGTGGTGCATGTCTTGCTAGTTGGGTTATTGGCTTATTCCTATTGCTAAGACATTGCTGTAAACACTTAAAAAACAAAATTAACAATCACATAGCAGCATATTGTTTCCTACCTCAGTGTGCTGCTGCTTTGCTGACTCCTTTTATATAATGCCAGGTAGTAAGAGAACTTGCAAAACTGCTGAACTGTGCCTGCATCACTTCCTTCTTTTTGGGCAGGACCTCCTGTCCTCTCCTAGAAGAAAATTTAGCCATTCCTTTAAACCTGAAATATATTAATAAAAACCTACTCTTACTAGACAGATGGACAACACAAAAATTTATTTAATAAATATTTTTTTATAACCTAAGTATATTGTATTCCCTATTCCTGTTGAACCTACAGGAAAATGTATACTAATTATATAAAGAAAGAAAGTTTGTGTATATTGAATAATTTAGAAAATTGCCCTAAAGATATTGATAACCATTAAAATATTGATTCATTCTGATGCACTTGTACCTATAAGAAGCCTTGTATTAAATTTTATTAATTAATAAAGTATTCAAGATTTTCGCCATTTCTGTGGTTATTAAGGTCTATCACATTTTAACATTAAGATCTTTAATAATTATAAATAGATATAAGAGCATAATTGTAATAAATTGTATACAGGAATATATGTGTGGTATTTCCTCACTGCCAAAATCTACATTTTTATTGCTGCTTTGGGTAGGCCATTTAGTATGCAATGTTGTGTTAACTCCAATATACTGTGCACAATTAATTTTTTTTTTTTGTAATTGACGTCCTCCAACGTTAAGTCATATCAGATGATGAATGGAATGGATGAAATAGTGCTCAAATGAGTCCGGGGTCCATGGAGCTTAGAGTTACCCGAAATTCGTCTTACAGGATAAGGAAAACCCCCGGAAAGAACCTTATCCAGGTAACTCACCCTGACCGAGGTTCGAACTCGGGACCTCTTGAACTTGAGGCAGGCACACTACCATCTACCTAAGTCGGGCTGGGTGAGCAATCTATGATTACGTGTATCACTGTTAAAAACATTTTTATGTACCGCAAGTAGGAAGTTCCCTTTTTGAAAGTATATAGCACTGTGGTAAGTGTAAGAGTAATTCTGATATTCTCTTCTTTCCAATAAATACCAGGTACGTGACTTTTTTCAGTCACAATATAAAGTTGATTATAGAGATACATACCTTTTCATTTTACCATTTTTAAGATATCACCAGGACCAAAGGGCATTCTGCAGACACCAATATGAGACATTAGATTTTATTAATTTTTCAGGAATATCCCAATCCCTGCTGTGATGTACTTTTAATCTATGTTCTGCATTTGGGCTGCTGTGTGTTTCTGCTTTGTATATTCCTTCAAGTTCCCAGTTAAAAGGAAGAAGTGGACAAAGGCAGCAAATAAATTATCCCAAAAAATTCTTTCTGAACTTCAAGTTTCTTGAGTTTGAATGTGCTTTTTCTGTTTCTGTAACAGTATCAAGTAAAATGCAGGAATGTTTAAATCTGAATAGTAACTGTTTACATTGTTAAAAGAAAAAAAAATGAAGGTGCTGTTATTCCATGGAATATATAATTTCTGCACTAGGCAGAATATACATATATAAGCCTGCTTAACCTTTTTGTAAGGGACATTCACAGATGGCCTTGATGTAATATTGCAGAAGCATTTTTAAGAACAGACGAACCTGTTTGTATTTGTTCGCTTATTCATATTCATTTATTGCATCCGTAAATCATACAACTCATGATGTGGAATTGTCAAATTACTAACTGCACAAAAAATAGTAACGAAAAACAAGAACTACAATAATTTGTTAAGCATAATAACCAAATTAATGATAAAAATTTAGATTCCTTTTACCCCTACTCTTTGTCATTTAAAGACACTTCTACTGAGAAGTAACACTTTTGTAACAAATACTTCTTTGATGTGTTTTTAAACCTTGTGAAGGACTCAATGTTTTTTATTTAAGTTGGCAGTTTATTGTAGATATAAATTCCTTTGAATTTAAAACTGTGCTCATAATTTTCTTTTTATGATAGGTGACATGTAAGTTTGAACTATTTCTCATGTTATGGTCATGAATATCATTGCTTTTTTGAAATTTATCTAAGTTCGTTTTAACCTGTACTATTATTTCTAAAGGGTGAATGCTTGGTAATGGCAATATGCCTAATTTTTTGAACCATCGCTTACAACTATCTGTTCTCTGAAATTCATCATAGTTCTAATTACTCTTTTTTTGGATTCTAAATACTTTGATAATGCTACTACTCTTTTCCCATACTGTTATACCTTAAGAAATTAATGATTGAATATTTGCAAAATAGGTTATTCTTAATGTATTCAAATTTACACTGTGCTTGAAAATTGATATTTGAAAACAAATGCTACTTAATTTCTTCATTAGACATTCAATATGTATATTCCAATTTAGACTGTCGTCCACCCAAACTCCTAACAATTTTGTCTTTCCTGTATATTTAATTTCATTTTCATCCATTATAGTTTCAGGTAAATGAACTGCCTTATTAATTTTATTATGAAAACCCAATGCCTGACTCTTATCCTTATTTATAACTAATTTGTTATTTTGAAACCAAGTTGATACTACTTTCAAATTATTTATTACACTTTCTTTGAGTTCGTCATCATATTGATCTGATATCAGGAGGCTCGTATCATCTGCAAATAAGGAGCATTTTAGAGAATTTTGTGAATAAAGTGCCAAATCATTAATATAGAAAATAAATAGATGTGGCCCAAAAACTGCACCCTGCGAAACTCCACAATTTATGCTAGCAGCTTTTGATTTTATAGTTTTAATTTCCTTTGTAGTTTTATCAACAAACTCTATTTCTATTATTTGCCTTCGCTCTCTCAAGTAGGAGACAAGCCAGTTATTTGCAGTTCTCCTAATTCCATAATTCCATAATTCCATAATTTCTTTAATAGTATTCCATTATCAACTAAATAGAAAGCTTTAGACAGGTTGCGGTATATTCCAATACATTTTTATGAATTGTCAAGCTCTTGGTGTACTTCATCTATAAACTGTATCAGTGTAGTATTAATGGACTTTCCTTTTTGAAAGTCATGCTGCCGATCAGAAATTACATTAAATTTTAAAATAAAAACAACCCTTTCTAATATTTTGGAAAAGATCAATAGCAGTGAGATGGGTCTAAAATTTTGAAGTTCCAATTTTGATCCCGTTTTATACATTGGCTTTATTTTTGCCATCTTAAAGCAGTCTAGGAACCTACCTTCACTCAATGATAAATTTATTAAGTGCACTAATGGTTTTACTAAGTGGGAAGAGCATTATTTTACCAAGAAATTTGAAAAACCATCCAAGTCAGTGGAAGTTTATTTTTCATGCTTTTTTTGTGCTGTGAAGTTCATGTTCTGTTGTGGGTGCAAGAAAGATAGTCCGATATTAATTTTTCGCTTCACTGCGGTGTTCCAATACAGTTAAATCTCCATAGTCCGATATGTTTTATTACTTATTATTTTTCTTCCGTTACTTTTGACTCCCCTACAATAAATTTTGGTACCCCAGCATAATACTGACTAAAAAACCTCTGCAACCATCCGATGATCATCTATAATTTCGCCTTCTTTCTGGAGTTTTTAATCATCTCGCGTGGCTTTTATTTTGGTTTCCTGTGTTATAATTTTCCATGCAGCCTTAGATTTATTTACTGAATTTGCTAATTGTTTATCATTGTACAGTTTCTTTGCTTTTCTAATAACCTTATTATAGATTCTTTTAAATTCAATAAGTACTGTGTAAACGTTTCTGATATTTTATTTTCGTTTGAGATTTTATTTAGAAATCTTAACCTTTTACTAGATATCAGAATACCTTTGGGCATCCAATTTTGCTGCTTATGCTCACTCATCTTAAATTTTTTCCAAGTACACGCAATACTTACATGAAACTTAAGAATACTGACAAATTCTAGAAAGGCTGAATCTACATTTACTTTAGAATAAACATCTTCCCATTCCTCTCTAGATAGCAAATAATTTAAATAAACAATATTCTGCTTCCCTAAGCATTGCTTATGCTGATATGTGTCGCACTATTTGTTTTGAGGATCCTTTGGTTATATATAAAAAATATTTGACCATAGTGATCGGATAATACGGTGTCAATAATTTCAAAATTATATGGAGTAGCACGTTAATTAATGATCAGCTGGTCTATTGCCGATTTAGATGCATATGTTAACCTAGTGGGCAAGTTCACTACAGCTTGCATGACATAAGTGAATATTAAATTATCCAAATTTACTCTTTCAGGGTTACTACTCAGATAGTCAATATTAATATCCCCTATTATTACTACATTAGTTTGCCTTTTGCACAATTTCGCTAGTCAAGTGTCTAAACTTTCTAAAAATTGTTGAACATTGCTACTGGGATTCCGATATATACAAATTATTACAGTTTTATGTTCAACCAGCTCTATCATACTGATCTCAAAAAGTTCTGCACATGCCAGACAATCAAATTTCCCAAGTTCATTTACTTTGATCCCATATCTTACGAACATGCAAGAACCCCCATTATTTTTTTGTTTTCTACAATAGTAGCTGACTAAGGTATATGCTTCCAGTTTAAACATTTCTATTTCCTCCTGTTTGAGCCAATGCACCGTTAAGGCTACAATGTGTATGTCCTTTAACATATCATTTAAGAGAATTTCTAAATTAATTTTTTTGTTTCTCGCATTTTGTATGTTTTGGTGAAATATTTTAATCCCTGCATTATAAGAGCTATCTGTTGTTGCACCATCTGCACTATGGTATTTCAAACTAAAATCATTTTTGCTTGGTTGAACAGTTGGATATGCGCTATTAATTTTTTCAAAATTTGTTTCACCTCCTACTTGCTTCTGGAGTTTTCCTGCAACAAATCCACTATATTACATACCATTTTACTGAGAACATATGTACCTTTCCTGTTAACATGCAGGCCGTCTCTATCTAGGCATAAATTATCAAAAATTTATTTGGTTTCACTTATATCACCTTTTCTTTATCACACACCTCATGAATAGTAGTGTTTACTCTGTCAATATATGAGTCACTTACACTCCATCTGTACAATATACCATTTACAAATACCCTGGCTGTGGTATACTGCATTCCTGTAGCACGTATCAGGTTTTTTGTGTCATTTTGTAGTAATTCTGAAATAACACTGCGCGCAATGTTTGTTCCTAAATGTAACATTATTGCGCAATAGTCCTCTTCATTTTCTTCCTTTACTGCTTCGAATTTACCATTGAGGACAAGGTTTGTTAACTGGTCTGTTCTTACCCCTCTTCTAACTTCTGTTCTAGATTTTGATTCCTTTACGTTTTTGATGATGGGGTCTCCTATAAGTAGAAGTTTCTTACCCGTGTATTTTTTCTTGTAAACCTCACATTTCCACCGGTATTTATCCTTTCTGGGAGCATCTGCTACCGTGGCATTTACCTCCACCTGCTTCATTTCTCCGTGTTCTAGGTTTTTGCTATCGTCCACTTCTTCTAACACACTGAAGCGGTTTTCGATGGTAATAACATTACAGCTCTTTTGAGTTGACTGGGCCTTGTTTTGCTGTATTCTGTAAAGCCCGTTCCTTACGACTTCTGTATAGGTTAGGTCAATTCCTCGTTCATGTGTTCTGGGCAAGCGCTCAGACAGGATGAAGTTTCCTTCTTCTTGTTGCTGTTTAGGTTGCTGCGAGTACTGAAATTCTTGAATCTGCATCTATAGCGCTGTCCTCTCATTTTGTAGCTTCTTGAGGTTATCATTGTTTGCATTAATCACCTTATTTCTCTCTTGCATCTCTATTCCCATCGAATTCAATTTCTGGCTCAGGTGTTAATTGTCAGTTCATAATTCTTTGATATCTTCTCTTGCTCTGTGAAGATCTGTGTATAGGATCTCAATAACTTTGTGTTGCGATGCCACGACTTCCATTTCATCACGTGCTCTATAGTGTAAAGCGTGGTTCCCATTTTTGTCTTGCTTTTCCACTGCGACACTTTTGTTTTTCCATCTTTATTACCGTTAACATTTGAGTCCATCACGATTCCGAAATTACACCTTTCATTACCATTATCCGTAGGATTATCAATGGTTTGTTGAATTTTGCGGAGAACACTTCGCGTCATAGCTTTGCCAGCCACCATATTTTTCTCTTATCAACTACTCCAGATTGGTATGTAAGGAGATTTGTCAAAATCTGTGAATACCTAATTGCTAGGGTGTCACGGCAGGCATTATCAAGCTCTATTGTACTAAATTAAAAGATATATACACTTAATTCTTTTGATGCCAAAATCATCTACTTTCCACCAACGCAGAGTAAGTCACTGAAAGGAATATGCCACACTTACACCGTAGGACAAGGAGAGCGAATGTGTGTGACAGAGAATGCATGCTACACAAGGAGCAGAACCGTTAAAAAAACATGCGCCCTATTCACACTGTTCATTAAAACTGAGAAAATGCATTCACAAAGCTAGACGGTGTCGGAATGATTTTGAATGGTCTGTAACTGAACTGACATGGGGTATCATAAACTACCGAGGGATGGTTTAGGAATATTTTCCATGTGTCCCTGCATCTTATTCAGTGGCAGGCCACGTCTAAACCTAAGGGGGGGGGGGTGGGGCTGCACTGATTATTGGAATTTTACTTTACCGTAATTATATGAAGATGAACTACATACGGCAATCTTTCTTTGTAGCAAAATAATTAACCACTCTCTCCTTGAACTTCAGAATGCTTGCTGTCATTTTTTTCTATAGACAACATAGCAAGCGCCTATCTTCTCCAATAGTGTTCCTAAGGAATGTTTTAATTCTTTTCAGTGTGGAGAAATAGCGCTCAGATTCACTTGTTGTTAGAGGCAGAGTAATAGTTGAAACGTAGAGTCAGACTGAAAAATTCAATGCCATAGCCGGGATTTGAACCACGGATCTTCTGGTTTCCGTCCAGCTGCACTGCCATTGTGCTACAATGGCCAACGTGCCGATATGACATTAAATTCTCCAACTGACTCGTATTTTCCCGGTAAACCACTTAGGTGTTCTCATAAACACATGAGACAACTACCTTAATGGCGACTTACTACATGTAAGTACTTTAAGGCCCGGGCTTTATAGTTAACCACTATTAGGTTAATTAATGGCAATTAATTATTCTTTCACACTGGCCGTGTGTAGGCTAAATTGTGGAAACGTAGAGTCAGACTGAAAAATTCAATGCCATAGCCGGGATTTGAGCATCAATGGTAGTGCGGCTGGACGGAAACCAGAAGATCCGTGGTTCAAATTCCGGCTATGGCATTGAATTTTTCAGTCTGACTCTACGTTTCCACAATTTAGCCTACACACGGCCAGTGTGAAAGAATAATTAATTGCCAGAGTAATAGTTATTTTCAAAAGTTTTAACACATCAGAAAAAGTGGAAGAAAGATTATTACCTCTAAGAGATTGAAGTAATTTTACAGCACCACCAATATTCCTGAATTCTTCTCTTGAATAGATAACTGAAAATTCTGTATGTAGTTAGTCCTTATCAAACACTGGAAATATTTTTATGTACTCACTGAATGCATTTCTGGAAATATTGATTTAAATTGTTGTCATTTTTCCAGCTGGGAAAGTGATGGCGACTGTTTTTGGGATAGTCATGCTGTTATTTTAATCAATTATCTTCAAAAACGAAAAACCATTACAGGAGTATACTACGCATCGTTACTTGACAAGCTGAAGGCAGAACTTGCGGAAAAACATTCACATTTGCAGAAAAAGAAAATCCTGTTTCGCCAAGACAACACACAGCCTCACACATCAGCTGTTGCAATGGCAAAAATCCACTTATTAAGGTTTCAACTGTTTGACCATCCCTCTTACTCACCAGATCTAGCCCCAAGCGACTTCTTTTGGTTCCCTCATTTGAAAATTGTGCTCGTAGGACAGAGATTTTCGTCAAAAGAAGAGACAATCACTTTTGTGAACAATTATTTTTCAGAGAAAAATGCCGAGTACTATTTGGATAGGTTACAGAGATGGGAGCATTGCTGGGAGAAGTGTGTAAAGTTACAAGGAGACTACGTTGAAAAATAAAAAATTATGAAAGCAATGCCTTTTATTTGTAGCAGTTGGGAAACTTTTCGGACTGCCTATATACTTTCAGTTAAGTTTCCAAAAATTCATGATCCATGCTTTGTGGATTGTGATAAATCTGGTTCATCACTATACACCTATTTCATTCATCGTCCGATATGGCTTAACATTGGAGGAAGTAAATTAAAGAAAAAAACATTAACAACAAAACAAGTAAATAAAACGAAGAAAGTGGTTAGGAGCCAAGCAGCTCACTACAGAACACCAAACTGGACGCTGGCAAAAGAGATAATAACTCGACACAGTGCTGCTATGACTGAACTTACTGATTAACAGCACATGCCCAAATAATGGGTTTCGCTCACTGTCCAGTTGGTACCATCCAGCATTCATTGGCAAAGAATTATCATCTCTATTGTAAATAGAAAGTGTTTTTTTTTAATTTAATTTCCTCAGAAATATCTCAAACGACTTTAAGATAGCCATTATTTAAGTAATGTTTTTTATGAAAATGCATAACTTGATTTTTCTGAAAAGAGAGTCTGAAGTCCTCTTCTTTCTGGATAACTTTTGCATAATTCCTAAACTATAAGAGAATTAGAAAATCTATTTGTGCACAAAATACGTAAGCCGTGTTAACATACATTAATGTATGTCATATATATTTTTTTGGTCGAGTGGAACATTTCTGAGATGTTTCTTGTTATTTGATTTTTTCATTAATTATAGTTTTCTCAAACAAGAAGCCATTCATTCTTTTTACCTACTGTCCATACAAAGTGAATAGAAATTCATAACTTCACATAGACACCAGTTCAAAAAGCATATGGCTTGCTTAAAGCCTAACAATTGCCATATCTTCTTGTACCTACAAGAAAATTGGGAGTAGAATAACGGTGGACTACCTAAACAAAAATATTAGATTAATAAGCACCTGCAAGAATATTTTGTACTAAATATAGAGAAAGTTATGTGCGTACCTACAACACATCAGAATTTTTAGGTTAGAACTCTTGTCTAAACTGTATATCCCATTGTTAAGCATATCCTGCTAAGACGTTGTTTACAGCTTAAGTATAAAGGGAATAGAGCAAACTTAGAAACTATTTGTAATTGGTTTCTGAGATTAATTTTGAGGTCACTGTTACTAAATTCCTCCAAACACATATATGAATGAAGCAAAACTTCCTTCCATTAAAGTTGTTAGAACATTTTGGTATTCTGTGTATAATTATATGGGAATTGTATTTAAGGCTATGCATTTCTTTTTAAAGGTTCCCTTTTACCCTTATCTGCATTATTTGACAAAAGGTAATTACATAAATATATATAACACATAGATTGTAAATGATTTTTACTTCTTTACTCTATTTGTATTCTATGAAGTAATAACGCCCACCCATTTTTAACAATTTTAACAGTTAGTTTTCAAATCTATACGTTTGCAACCTTTGCTTAATGCTGTTACAGAAACAGGACTTCTTTTATGCAGTTAATTTATTTTCTGCCTTTGTCCTCATCTACCCTGTCTCTGTGACCTTCAAACAGTATACAAAGCTTACTTAATCTCTGGTTTATATCTTCAATGTGTACAGTGCAATCCAAGTTTGATTGAAACAGGTGCCTCAAAATTAAGTGTCTGTTACATAAGTGATTTTAGTGCCATTTAGATGAAAAACTGGAAAAGTAATACCTTTCTTGTTTTTATGTCAAGAGCCTATTGCTATTGTATCCTTATTTAAAATTAATTTATATTTAGCAAACCATGGTACACTTGCTTCTTTTATTTTCTCCAGAGTCGGAAGCATATGACCTTTGGTATTTCCAGTAAGAAATATATTGCTCATTTGCAATGATTTGGAATTCAATATTATGATTTTGTTTTCTATGGGATATATCTCTTATATGTACTACTATAGTTATTAATTGTCATAGTTATTAATTAGACATTATTTATTATTGTTATTATTTCTAATATATAGAGAATTTAGTTTATCTTTACTTGCAAAGTGCAACTGACATGATCTTTTAGCCTGTCACATGTTTTTTTGTGCATAATTGCAGATCTGACATGCTGACAGCTCTGCAAGTTGACTGGGAGGACAGTTTAAAAACTTGGGAATGTGACATCTTTTTGCTGACCATTAGTCATAAAGATCTTCAAATCCTTAACAAACCAAGAAAATAGACATCTTAATTGAATATATACACATATTTGAATACTGAACATGAGAAAACACATAATATACAAGTAATATCAAAAGATGGTAATAAGTTTATAAGTATGTACAGAAACAAAGTCACATTCTTCTATGCATTTAGAAGAATATTAAGTTAAGCAATTGCAGTACATGAACATCACTTTAAGGCTTTTATTAGGACTATACAGTCAGTCGATCATTATTATAATTTATTGAAAGCACAGCATCTATTGTCAGTTTTTGAATAGATGAATCTGTAACAGAAAACCCAGCATCAGGAGGAAGGCATGATATCATTACTTTTCTGAAGGATGAGGCCTTATCAATTGAAAATACCAATTACGTCAAGCAAATTCATCTTGCCTGTTTGAATACATTGTTGAAAGTGAGACCACTTCTCTGCTTTTCATTGGAACGTAAAATGTAATTATCATGTCCTCCTGAAATCCAAAGAGTGATGATCCTAGATCTACATTTTATTTGTCTGAAATTCATGTGGTACATATATTTTTTTTTTAACCTTAATGAAATTGCCAGTGCAAGTGAGTCAGATTCGCAGTGGTACCTATAATTTTTTAACCATTATGAAAGTGCCATTGCTAGAGAGTCATATCAGCAGCAATTCCTATTCAAGAGGATAAATGGTATGCCAGTTGTCAAACATAACATTATACTTGAAGTTTTCGATATCAGCAGCTAGCCATTTTGCAATTCTATTTGGTTTGTTGGAAGCTAAATAGGGCCCTTCTACTTGTTTTTTGTGGTATATTTAAAAATTACTTATAGAGGGGTTAAGCACTCAATAATGTCTTTATCCCATATTTGTAAGATTTATTTGAATGCACTCTATGTAAGTGAAAACACCTCAGAAAGTATCAAGTTTCTCATCAATTGTCAGAAACATGCAAAGGTGTAAGACTTTCTGCAGTTTAGGATAAATTTGTCAAGAAACAGACGTATAGCAGCTACTTTGTCAGGTATTTTCCTCTCTATTCTTATGCTTTTGCAATTAAATTTTAGGGCCCAAAGAAAAAAAAAGAAAAAAAAGAAAAAAAATTGCTTTTAGCTCATACAAGCCCTTAGTGTTTCCATTCCCATTCTATTACAGTTCCAAACATCCAGTGTGACTTCCTTTTCTTAGCCCTATAAGATATAAACATACCACCTAAGAGTTCAGTTCAACCCTCAGTGGTTTTTTGGCATCTCTATCTCATGAACATTGTACTGATTTAAGGTACAGATTTTTATGTTTAACAATTTCTTAAATCATGTTAAAATCGATAATGAAGTGAAAAGCTGCAATTCGTTTCTAAGTATTCTTGTTGTACTTTTAGTAGAAGGAAATATTTTCACTATGCTCTTGGTTTTAGTTTCGATCCTTTGAAAAATCTGTCTTCTCTACTTAGAGTGGTTATCTCTCACTAAAAGTAGTTTTCAGAAGTACCATTCAGTGAATATTTTGTATACCTTCATTCTGAATCATTACGGGGATCACTTCCTTCATTAACTTCTTCACCATCATGAGACTCTCTGCTATCAAAATTCTTGCCTCCTGGTAGCTTGTTGAATATGTGCATTTCCTCTGAAGTCATTTTCAAGGTAGAAACAAATTTTATTGTTGTAATATAATAGCTACAAAGATGTGTCCCTCATCAGATTCACACACAATTACATAGTGATATGAAAGGAAGAGAGTAAGATGCAGCTACTTACGTGCGCAAGTGAACAGGGAACTTTATATCCAAGCTCAACAATGCTGAACACACAATATTAGTAGAGCAAGCATTTTTGCTACCGAACATGCAGAATATTGAATAGTTTGTTGTGGTATGGCAGTGTTGCAATTGGGAAAGAGGTTCATCCTGCAGGTTAATGTGGTGCAACTAATTTGGTAAATGCTGAGGGGCTAATTTTATGTTGAAGCTCTTAAATGCATTTTCAAATTTTTTGAAGTATTTTGGATGAAATATAAATTTTCCATATGTGGTGTTTGGGCTTTCTAGTGTTTTTAAGGTAGTAATGTCCCTTAAGTATTTGTTTCTTTTGTGTCTGTAGATTTGTTTTTTGATAAAATTTGTGTTATGGTTGTTCAATACGGCAACCTGGTGTATGTGAGTGTACTCCTGTTCATATTCAGTTTTTGTTAGCGGAATGTTGATTAATCTGTGAACTAAACTATGGAATACTGCATATTGATGTTGTACTGGGTTGAATGGGTTGCATTTAATGTAATTGTCAACATGTGTTGCTTTTCTGTATATTCAAAATTGTAATCCTGTTGGTGTTCTAATGATTTTCAAATCTAGAAAAGGTAGCCATTCATCCTGCTCTACTTCAATGGTGAAACCTATGGATTTTTCTTGTAGGTTTAGCAACTTTGTAGCATCCTCGGTTAGTCTTCTAGGGACTATAGCAAACATGTCGTCGACATATCTATGCCAACATTTGAAAATATGTGGAAATGCTTTAGTAATGTATGTTTCCAAATTACTCATGATTAGATTAGCTAATAATGCTGAAAGAGGGTTACCCATGGCCAGGCCTGCTGTTTGTTGGAAGATCTTGCTGGAGAACGTGAAGCTGTTTTCGTGTCTACTACCCTTTATCTTTGCCATTCTAAAGCAGTAAAAGAATGCAGTGTAATATAAAAGACTATTGGAACCTAAACCTATTTAATTTTACAACATATAATTCTTCTAGCCAAGTTTACTAAAATAAACTTGCATCACGACTTACGGTGTTATTTTCAGCACAAATGAATATTGAGCATAATAAATATAATACAGAGAGAAGGAAACCTCATGATAATAACTATAAAACTAAGTATCACTTCAAAAACACTTGAACAAAACACAAGAAAACAAACAAAAATTTCATGCCATTATACAAGAAGTATTTCAAAGAAAAGAAAAGAACATATTGTCACCCAATTAACAGAAGGCAGGACCATCTGGGACAGGAACCTTTCAGGCCACGCCTACCGATTTATCTTGTAGCACTAACGAGGGGATGGTTGGAGAAACACCACTAGCCATCTCTTCCCCCTCCTCCTGCCGCCTGAAAGAACGTGAAACCTCCGGAATATCTTTCCCTCTCCATGGTAAAGAATTCTCTAGAAACATTTAGCACCTATAAAAAGAAGCATGATTTCTGCTAATACAGCCAGCCAGTACGATGAGCGAGAGTTTAGTTCAGTTCGTGGTGAGCAGCCGTGAGGAGCGCCGAGTAAGTGAACAGACCATGCACATGACTGTGTACATGTAGCAGAGGAGTTGTACGTAACTGTGAGTGTAGAGTGGACCTGTGACAGACGAATTGGCAAATTGTTATTGGGTGCGCTACGTAATTCTGTGTAATCGGAAAGTGTTTCAACTATAATTCGGTAGAAATAAAGAACATTTTGAGTTTGCGCAATTGGACTTTTAATTTCACGAACCCACAAAGTCACAATACGGAAAAGTGACTGCCATCTAGGAGATGCAAATAAAAGCTTGTTGAATTAGGCTATGGTGGCTTAATGCTATTTTAGGGCGTATTTTAAATTCAAATCGTAGGTAACTTCTCTGCATTCAAACATGTGGGTATGTAATTTAAAGCATGGAGTGGCATTTAACCAGCACAGCGTTTTAGAAATGGCATCCAAAACAACTGTGGCATTTTCCCTACAGGCATGAAACTCTGTAGACATGTAAATTAAATTATGGTGCATATTTTGCAACAAAAGCCCAAAATTCCAATTTTTTTTCAAAAAAATTTACTAAAACAAAACTTCTGTCCCCCCCTAAAATACCAACAGGCTCACTCTTAGGTGAAAATCATTTCAAATAGGCCAATATTTTTATTTTATAATTATGTACACCCTTCTGCAAGCAAGAGGATTTTGCACTTTAATGATGGATGTTTGTTGATTGAAATCATAGTAACTACGATTGAGTACAAGAAACGTATCACAGACAGTACTTACTATGGATTAAGTTACACAGATATATAATTATCATAAATGAGAGGGAACTATTTATATTACTTTCATGAGCATTAAAGTTAAGCCCCAACAGGAACAATGAGATGTGAAACCCGAAGAGTAGGCTATAATATCTGGGTCATAATTTATTGTAACTCTACAGAAACTACTGCACAACTACTGCAGAGCTACAAAGAAAGATGGGAAACCCAAAGGATATGCTATGATATCTGGGTCAGTATTAATTGTACAACTACAACACGGACATAATGAACATTCATTTACAGCAAAACATGCGACCACCACCACCAACACCGCCACCGTAATTTCAATTACTAAACAGACTTAAATGTTGCACATCTGCTAAAGTACAAAAATAAGGAAGAGCAGGTTTGTCAGATATTTGGATTCTCTATTAATTTTTCTTCCCGTTCACCAATAGTATTTAATATGTGAATTTCATGTTTATGTATGTTCACCTTGGTATATTTGCATTCCACACTTTTAAATTTTATATTGGTTTCCTCTGCTTAGACACACATTGCCTATAGGCATTGGTGCTATCTCTTATAGTGCATTTTGTCCCTTTTTTGTGCACATATCACACACATATAATTTCACAATGTGGGGAAAATAAGGAATCATCTCATTAAAACAAAAGGTTCCCAGTTGCAAATCAAACCTGGGACCTCTTGTGCAGCATATAGCTGCTCTATGAACTGTGCTGCAGGGCCTGCCAGGATACTTTTTTAGAAAATTATTTTAACTTGGGTCCCTGTGCATATAACATTTTCACTCAGAAGTAGTGCATTTCTAGTGTTTACCTGCCCTCCTTGCGGGTTGTGCTCCTAGCTTATTCTTATTGCTTAACACTGCTGAAATGCCTATAAATCAAAATAAACAGTTAAATATTTGTATATTGTTGCCTACCTCATGTGCTGTAGCTTTCCAGACTCCTATAACAGCCAGGCAGTGAGAGAACTTTCAAAACTGCTGAACAGTGGCCGTGTAGTCTCTTTGTACTTTCGGAACAGGGCATTGTCCATTCTCTACCAGAGGGGAATATTTAACCATCCTTCTAAACCAGAAATATATTAATAAAAACCCTATTGTTACAAGATATATATTAAAGCACAGAAATTTTTTCAATAAATATTTTCCTGTAGCTTAAATATATTGTATTCCTTATTCCTAATGAATATACAAGGAAATGTATACTAATTTTGTAAAGAAAGAAGCTATGTGTATATTGGATACTTTAAAAATCACCCAACAGATATTGATAATTTTTAATCATTCAAATCTTAATTTATAGTGATGCACTTGGAGCTATAAAGAGCATTCTAAAATATTTTTTATTATTTTAAAGTATTTAAGATTTTTTCTTTTATCACATTACAGAAGTCTATGATTCACTGAACAGTATTAAATATTAACATTTTAAAAACATTTGTTAAGTGTAATACATTAATTTCATTGAGATGTTTAATAATTATAAATTCATAAAATTGTATAAAAGAATATTTATGTACCATTTCTTCACTGCCAAAACGTAATTTTACTTATTTAGTGATCTGGGCAGGCTATTTACTATTTGTACATATTACTCCATAGAATACAAATATTTGCTGCAGTAATGCAGAATACAAATATACAACACCAACTTCAATACTCAGACCATAATACAGATTCCAAGATGGCGCCCATCGTAGCCCAGCGACTCTGGTTACGCAGAATAGGAAACTATACGCAATGGACATAATATAATCCATATTACGGAGCAGCGAGGTAACTCCTAAACATTTATCACTTTATACTTTCAACTAAAACGTCTAATAACATAAATAAAGAGCATCATGGCAAATCCTAGGAGCTTATCACATTATATAGTAGCACGACCAGTACTATGCATTTTCCACCTTATAATTCCAATCAAAATTTAATTTATAAGGCATGACAACTCATAAGCATTAAACACAGCAAACTTTATCTTATTGGTCTGTATCACTGTATCGTCTGTAGCAAGTACTAAAGTTTCTTTTACATTGTTTACATGGTAACCTTTTCTGGTAAGGACATACTGCTTATACTATAATAATTAAAAGCACTCACCAGATTGTCCAGTTTACTCCAATTGTCACGTTTGAAGGTGTCAGTTCCTTCATACTGCAAGATCCATTCAAAATTTTCCACTGTAAGGCTCATAATATTGCTTCTAGGTTATGAAATACTTTGAAACTCATTAAGTGAAGGAACATCAGTGAAGCTGGGATCTTGAATGTTATTGAAAAGAACGTAACTAATTGTCTTTAATAATGACTATCAACGGGTTAAAATCTCCTCACCACTTCGGTTCAAAACTGTCAATAACATCTTGAGCACACCAAAGATTAAACTTATCTTTACTCTCTGTAAAATATGTTGGAAGCATTCTTCAGGATTTCGTCTTTTCTGGATGAGCTTTAATGTGTGATAGGATGGCTTATTTTTAAAAATCGTGGGGAATGCATCATCTATTAATTTTGGTACTTTTCGAAGGGCACGAATTGGTTCACCATCATTTACTGGAAAGATGTCTTCCTTAACCTCAAAGCACTGTTCAAAATGAATACATACTACAGTTTTGTCATTTACTTTAAAATCTTTACAATTTATGTTCCTGGTCCGCTTATCCCATTACGAATTTACCTTCGGAAATTTAAATGTTGTGTGAGGTATACTACCATAATTAGATTGCACCTGGGAACACAACAACGATGCATTTCGACAATACTTCACAGTATATATTTATGTAAACGTTATCATTATGTTAAATACTCAACTATAAACTAACTCGTTAGTCACTGATTGCCACTGTAATATGAATTTCATTAATTCTTCAAACACTCCATAAAAGTAAACAAACACACACTTTACTCTGTAGATAAAACCACAACATAACAACCTGGGCCACGAGTGCCGCCATTTTTCCTACAATTGATTCTCGTATTATGGTCTGAGTATTGGAGTTGGTGTTGAAATATATAAGCCTGCCTCACTTTTCTGTAAAGAGGATTCACAGATGGCCTTCACCCAATACTCCAGAAAATGTTTTTAAAAAGTGCAGAAGATCCTGTGTTGTAGTTTTTCATTTATTGGCTTTTATCAACCATTCTGGGTTGGTATGCAAGGGAACTTGTTAAAACCTATGAGTACCTAATTGCTAGGGGTTTCATGGCAGGTTTTGTTAACTCCATTATTCTAAATCCAAAGATACATATATGCGCTGCATCCTCTGGATGTCAAAATCATCTAGCAATGCTCCCGTCAGAAAGTTTTGCTTTACTCTTTGTACTTACGCTGTAATCAATTTCATTGGCGGAGGTCTATATAACTCATTGAAATAAATAAAGTAGCAGGGACTAGTTATATTAAAAAATTAAGGTAGGGTAAAGGGGGTATTTTCGTGAAATAGGCAATTTCGTGATACTTTTTTTTCGAGGCGATGTCACAGAGAAACCAGCTGGTGTCAACACGCCTGCCGATAGCTCCAGAGCTCTAGGAACAAATATGTCAATGACAAACATTGGAAAACGAGCTAACACCAACTGTTTTCTCTGTGACATCCTCTCGAAAAATTATCACAAAATTCCCTGTCTAAACAAAATACCTCCCTTTACCCTAAGATCACATGACCTCTAGTCTCTGCTCTTGTTCAAATGTCCTTAGTGGAGCTTACTCCTCTGTTTACTTTCTGTTAATCCAGATGAGCATTTGCCGAAATTATCTTATTGCTACTTTTCTTGAACGTTTAAGTGAATTTAGGAATATGTTTAACTTTAAACTGTGCCAAATCTCTAAAAGTAGTCACTATGCAATGCCTTTTAAATTGTGTTCTTTTTGCATTCTTAGTATGTTTTTTTGTTTAGAAAAAGAATTACATCTTCCCATTTTTGTAAATAAGCACTAGAAAATACTTCAAATAACAAAGAATAATCCTTTAGATCAATCCGAAAAAATGCATATGAAATAAAAGTTATGATATTTGAAAAAATGAAATGTGTACTGTTTAACACCCGGTTTTAGTACACAGTGACAGTAACGCTACAAGAAGTTTTAAGGGGAGGCATCTGTGAAAAATGCTAAAATCCAGAGTTTACATCAGAACTGCTTGAAATTTTGTCATATTGTGGGGTATAGGAAAACTGGTTAAGCTCTCAAAATGCATATTTCTATATTAAATAGTTTTTTTACAAAAAATAATCAGTCCTTTTTATAGTATGATTTTTGTATGTTATGTAAAAGGTCCCAGGTGACACAGTTTTTCTTTTAGAAACTTAAAATTTTAGATTCAGATTTCTCTGTACATCAGTTATAAAACTTGCTATACTTTTAATTTTGAGATTTCAAATTCAATAATAAATAAACTATTTAATTTAAATAAACAAAAATACCAACTTTTATTAAACATTTATTTAGGAATATGTATGCAAAGTTTAATACAAATTCGTTGAGAATTGCAGAATTTGGAGCATTTTGAAGATACCAAAATGTTCAAAAATTGAAAGTGCAGGAAAATTAATTTAAAGATTTAGATTGAAATTACACTACTTCCTATACTTTGGAAACTCCATGCATCATATGCAGGCCCTACAGCTATCTTATTACCTTCTTTCTCTTTAATTTGGTTACCTTTGGCCCCTTTTTTATAATGTTTCTATCTACAATAATTTTTAACAAAAAAATGATAATTAATTTTTTGCTGCAATTTCTTTACATTGGGAAACATATTACATTCGCTACAATTTTTGTTATAAATGATTGGAACTTTGGATTCTGGTTCCTTTACATAATAGTTACAAAACTATGTATGTATATACTCATTTCGGCATGTCTAATGGTTCTGGAGGAGAAAATTTAAGGAATATGATAGAATTTTCTTGAATTTTTGTCAATTTTCTTTTTTCAATACAAATCACTATTAATTTTTTCATATACAGCCATAATGATACCAATTTTTATTGAGAACTTATCTAGGAATATACATATATGCAAAACTTAAAGAAATTAATTGAAAACTTTAGTGTCTGGACTGTAAGGAGTATTTAAAATAAGACAAATACTTCATTTTTTTACTATGTTTCTAAACCCACCTGCACTATATGAAGACCACTCAGCTCGTTTATTATCCTCTTCTTCTTGTAATTTAGTCACCTTTGACTGCTGCTTGGCAGATATATATTTGCTCAATGAACTCTGAGCACTTTGTTTTAGCTTTCACCTATCCCTAATACTGCTAATTTTCTTGCTAACAGGACTTACTTTGCCTGCTGCAACTTTTGCCTTAACTTTCAGTCTATCTTTATAACCCATATTAAATTCACTAACAGCTGCAATCACTGCAATTTGCAATTTCGTTCTTAATACAAGAACTTCTTTGTGACATTTGCTCCATGGAAACTTTCATTAGCATTCTGTGCTTTTCCTGTAATGCAAGTTTTCCCTGTAATAGTACTAACTAATCTCTTTATTTTTGTTTATGAGATGGAAATTGTAAGTAGAATAGTTCATGCAATTCATACCCATGGTCATACAAAACTTCTGCATAGAAATATGACCCTTACCATTGCCCAGAAGTACATTAACCATTCTTTTATTTACATCAATATGTGACCTACTAGAATCACTGTTAACTCTTGGGCTATAATATGTTTTCACTTAACATTTACCTCAAGCAGAGCATTCTAGTATCATTACTTACTATTATGGCAAGAAAACCATATATATCATTATATTTTGCTTCGAAATAGCCATTGTACTCCTAACCTAACCTGGTATGAATCATATACCTACTGTTGCAACAAGAAAGCAATGCAATGTTAAATCAGGCTTTATTCCTATTCTTAACAATAAAAATATAATATAAGCTGCTATCTACAGCTTTCACTTGCATGTAAACCATATTTCACAAACACTACATGTCAGTGGAAATGTTCGTTTACTTTCAAAGGAGTAAGTGGGAAATAATACATAAAAATAGAAGCGGAAAGGTTCAGTAGCTTGCACAAACACCCAGAAGATGTCTGCACATTACCACAGTTACAGAATCAAATCGCGTAGTTTAAACGTGAGAATTCCATCAATTTCTTTGCGACACACTAGAAAAAGCTATATAAATGGCCACGCCCACCCACACATGGGCATTTAAATAATGATGTAGTGGCTCTTTAAATGGCACTAGGGCCTAGCTGACAGCAGATTCTGAAACTACAATGTTTAAACATAATTTTAATGCAAAAAACGGAAAATGTCCTTTTTGCAATTTTTGACGAAATTTCACTGAAGCCTCCCCTTAATGGAGCACCAGTGGAATGAGATGGCGGGGGGAATCGGAGATCCTGGAGAAAAACCGCTCCAGCACTGTTCTATCCACCACTAATCTCACTTTACAGTTGCCTGGAATCGAACCCGGGCCACCTTAGTGAGAACCAAGCAGTCTAACCACTCAGCCACTGCAAGGCATATGACATTCGCACATTGTTCATTATATACCTTTAATTTGTCTTGAACGTTTCTTAAACGCATGGTATTTCATGAAAAGGCCAAGATCAGTTTTGAGGAAACAAACATTTCTGAAACATATTCCATGAAAAGAGTACTTTGGGGAGCAGATTTAGTTGAATAGTTTCCTGTCCAATTCTTAGAAAACGGTTAACTTAAATACCAAGTGCGGTATGAAACCGACGGCTTGTTTTCGAGTTATGCTGTTCACACACACACACACACACACACACACACACACACACACACACACACACACACACACACACACACACACACACACACACACACACACACACACACACACACACACACTCGTTTGCAAACATTTTCCTGACAAACTTATGTTTGGTCTTCGCGTGACTTTGTTTACTTTGTTCACAAAATTTTTACAAACGCATATCCCTCCATCTACCTCCCTGATTCGATCCCAGGCTAGGATGAAGAGGTTTCCCGATCAGAGAGATTTTAGGATGAGTGATCAGCCCAACGTTGGAAGTGAAAGTACGAGAGAGATGAGGTGATAGGAAAAATGATTATAGAGCAATCGGTTGAATGCTAGCAGGGCAAACCGGAGGATCTGTAGAAAACCCGCTCCAGTGCCATGTTGTCTATCAGAAATGTCACTCATCCGATTTGACTTAATGTTGGAGGTCATAAAATGCAACAGCAAAAAAAGAAATGTCACTTTGCGGTCACCTGGAGTCAAACACGCGGCACCTTGGTGAGAGCCAAGCGGTCTAACCACTTAGCCATGATGTGGGCAGTTTCTCACATGGGAAAACAATTTTTGAAAATCCGTAATTACATATTAGAACACTTACTATATTTTATCTTTCAAATAAAACTTTACTAAAAAGATATTTGAATGGGAATATTGAGAAACCCCACATTCCACTTTTTTTTTTTTTTTACAAAATTAAGTTATCTGTGACATTCTACTTTAAATATTTAGGCCGATCATAATGTAGAGAAACCAATGATGTTCCGACATTTGCTGAGCTGTTATACAGCTATTGTATCACCAAAAGTGAAGAGCAAACCCCCCATATAAAAGAGATATGGGCTTTCTCAGAATTTTAGTTTACCAATGATGTTCCAAACAGAGCGAGTAATAATGGGCCTCCTACACCTTGATTTAATTGATTGTTATTGTTGATAAAATGTCAGGCAGTGGTGATGTTAGTGCAGAATGTAAGGAATAGCACATATTCCAACTGGCTGAACCATTTGTAATTCCACCAAATCCGGCGAGTCAGGCCTATCCAGATTTTTATTTATTTATAGGTTTTCTACTTTGCAGCAGTTCACCCTTGGTTCCTCCTTTCCAGAGATCCCTGTTGTTCCATTGTCCTTCTTCCAGTCCCCTCTTTTTCATATGGCCATATATTTCCTCATACCACGTTGTTCTATCTCTTCCCCGCTTTCTTCTGCCTGGTACTTCCCACATTAGAACTTATTTGGGCCAGCATTCCTCCGGCATCCGTTGTTCATGTGCAAACAACTGTACAGCTATATTGGACATTCTGTCTATGACAGTTTCTAGTTCGTCCATTTCATGTCTAATGTAGGTTTTTCTAACATGTTGTAACCCCGATATCCTCCTACTTTTTCGAAGTCCATGCATTTCTGTCGCTAATATGCCTATTAAGATAATGAGCCTATAAATGAGAAGAAAATGCAAGATCTAAGATGATTTGTGCCATTCTTAACAAAAGTTTAAATCTTTCAGAGCTTCTATGTCGACATATGCAATTGGCCAACATGTGTCAAAGAATGAACCTTGTGTAGAATATAATGCCAGAGTTCTGTTTAGCACTATTTGTTTCATTTTTGTCATTGTCATTTATATAGTATAGGTTAAGTTATAATTTATGCATATTTATTACACAATATTGGGGAACCCCACACGTTCACTAAATAAATGTTATCATAGCTTCAAGAAAATGGTTCAAGAATGTCTACAGCACAATTAAATGCTTCTCTCTACATTCATTTCAACTAACAATGAGGACAAAAACTGACTTTAAGCATAACTTTAAGAACTGGAATATGTTTTGTAACCCCTGAAAAATTTAGATTTTTGGATATGTGGGTTTCTCAATATACGGATTCATTTAATGTCATATGTGTAACAGTATTTTCTGAATTTCTAAAATGGGAGTGTGGTATTGGACAGTAGCTATTTTTTTCACCTAATACATTTATGGATTACATTCATGTTTGCTTTTCTTTGCAATGGTTACACTTGTTGACTAGGACATTCCCTTCAAGAAGGGTGCAATTTATCTCAGCATAACATGTACATATAAAACAGTGAATACAGTCTTCCATTGATATCAAATGATACAATTCTTTTTTTCTTCAGCTGCATCATAGTTTTGGTTGTTTGTTCTTTTCTCTGTTACTTCCAAACATGTACATTTTTCCCAAATTTGGACTTTATGTGATGTTCAAGTCAATATTTCACTCTGTTCTCAATAATTGTATTGAGTGTCACATGTTTCACAGCTATTGCCGGATTTTGTGAATAATTATTTGCTGAATACTCTATTTACACCTAACTCCATGTACCTACTGGACAGGTTGAGTCAGACCTAAAAATTCAATGTCATAGCTGGGATTTGAACACAGATCTTCCGGTCTCCGTGCAATTGCTCTAACAGTGTAGCTACGGTAGCCAATGTACTTGTATGGCATTCATTCTCTATCTCACTCACATTGTTCCGGTAAACCACCATGAGTTCTCATATACATATTGTGATTCTGAGTTAGTGAAATCAAAAGAAGAGGTTACAAACACAAAAATTGCACTTTATTTCCGTAGAAATACGTTTCGTATGCATACACAATACAACATACCAGGTCAACAAACACAGCTGTTTACCCGCACACGTTCACTTACCAACTAACCCCCCTTTGGCGGGCTGGCTGCCTTTTTATATTTTACTAACATTCCAGAAATTTCTCAAACAATCGGAACCGGGCTAGTGCAAAGGCGAACTCTCGAGAAATCTGCCTCCTTTCTTCCCGCCGTTTCGGCGAGATTTTATCTACACACTGCACTGTGCATCCCTTTGAATGCCTTGCTACCTCGATCAACAATGGCCTGGCGACAATATTATACAACTACCTTATTGGCGACTTACAGCCGTAAGTACTTTATGACACGGGCTTTATAGTGCAACCACTATTAGGTCTATTAATGGAAATTAAACAGTTCTTTCAAACCAGCTGTGTATAGGGCAAACTCTGAATCGGTTGAATCAAACTGAAAAATACAAATCTGTGTTCAAATCCCGGCTATCGCATTGCATTTTTAAGTCTGACCTATCCTGTTCAGAATTTAATCTACAGAGGGCTGGTGTGAAGGAACAATTTAATTATCTAAGAAACTATGTGAGCTGTTTCACAATTTCCCCTCTTTTTAAGAGGAATTCATCTATATTCTTATTGTTTTAATTTATTTATTTTTGTTAATATTTTTATTAAAATGCTTACATGGATCAGGTTTTGCCTGCCCAAAACCGACCGTCAGTTTACTGTCTGAACCCAACCGAAAAGTGCTTAAAAAGAAAATAATATCCTAAATGTTGCCTGTTTGAATTAGAGAAACAGATACCACAATTCAAATGATACAGGGTAGCATATCTCTCATCGTACTTTTTGCGCATTTAACTTAATTTTACTCCAGTAGTTATCCAGCAAACTTCACTCTGTGCTGGCCTTAATAACACTCAAACAACAGAAAGCACGACTATTCACAAACAACACAGTCTCTCAACTAAATAACACATAACGCTTGCTTCTGGGATGCAGAGGGACCTGCTTGTTACTTCATAGGTGCTGCCTCTTGTTTGCAGTGAGAAAAGAATGAACTGCTTTAAAATAGCTTCTATCCGATACCATACGACCTTCCTCTACTTAATTTTTGTGCAGATGTATCTGCATCTTTTCAGAGGTTGGCTACATTTATTACAAATGAGGTACATGTTGGCAGCTATATGACAAGAAATGATACTTTGGACGTAGAAAATTTCCTACAGCAAAAAATTATGGACTAGAATTGTGGAAGTAATAAACATTCTCAGGTCATAAACTGCCTAATATAAAGAAGTTGACAAGAACAATATATGATTTTCATAATTTTCATTTCTATCAAAAATATCACTTAATTGGTCAAACGCACATGTGCAGTCTACTTTTTAAAAAAACATTCTATGGAACAAAATGCATATTAAGGATATCTTAAATTTTGTGTAACTAACTCAAAATTTTTAAAAATATTTTTGTGGAATTTGCATAAAAGGAATATTATCACCATTGTCTTTATTGCAGGAAATCAGTTGTTAATTTACTTAAGCAGGGTATAGAATGAGGTTAGAAAGGTAGAATCAGAATGGGAAAAATGAATGCTTTATCCAAGATTGAGACAGTTTCCATGGAATTGTTCTAACCAATCCAAACATTTCGGCTAAAAGCTTAACTCCCCAACTGATTTGCATCAACTTCATTGCCATCATCGTAATTGTTAGATTATTATTAGCAGTAGTAGTTTAATCAGTTTTAGTATTATTATTAGCATCATATAAAATCTTACAACCTAATGTAGAATTACCCAAGTTCTGGTACCAGCTGTAATGCATCCCGCCCAACAGAGAGAGTCGTGGTCAGCTTCATGCATTCCACATTAAGAATATTGTTTTACTTCATTGACAGATTAATAGCTTCCATAGATATAGTTGGCTAAAGTATGTGTGGAAAGTGAATAAGCTTCACTAGAAGAAAATTAAGCTGACTATAATATACAGTAAATAATTTTAAAATTCAACATAATTGGTGTTTCACTTTTTGTAATTTTTATGGTATACATTTTGCACAAACGACTATTTTTAATAAATTACAGCCTTTACCCTCATCTGTGTATAATAAAACCATTATCTGGTTAACAATAAGTGCATACCATTGCACATGAGTAAATTGGATATAATTTTGCTACATTTCTGTATGCTCATTTCAGTAGTAGGTGGCATCCTCTGCCCAGAAACTTTTTCCGTGTATTAGTGAACAGCCTCTTCTTATTTAAATTATTTTCCTGTTTTATTTTGGCATCACTCTGCTCATAAAACTTCTATAGATATTTCTTTCTTTTAGTATAAATCAGATAAATTGTACAATTATTGACTCTGCTCATTTATAAGAAATAGTATGTCCATTTGATTAAGGAAGGCATATGTGTCTGAGATGAAGATGTACTTCAGAGATTAATTATTTACTGTATATTTACTGTTAGTTTAGGGGAAACCATCATGAATACAAGTAGGTTTTACTAGAATGTGAATTTAAGTACGGATCAAAATAAATAAGGCAATTAGATTTACCCTACTATGTAGAGTAGTAAATGCAGGAACATTGTAGTTCACCCGAAAATTTGGTACAAAGAGTGCAATAGAGACATATTTTGACTCTCTCTGAATTAAATACATGGATTTCTATAAAAATGTCTATACATCAACCTGTGAACTAAAATGAAAGGTTAGTTATATACCAAATTGATATTTGAGTTCAGCCTCTTCCAAGATTACAGCGTGAAGATTTTCAAGAAAATTTCATCCTATTCACAAAAATGGCTCTAAAAATGTTGATTAAAATATCATATGCTTAAAATATTTGTTAGCATATCCTGAGTTTTTCAGCAATGGCTTCAGAGGTACTCTTCATTCTGGATAACTCTTGCAAAATTACTAAATCATAAGAGATATATTAATGCACAAAATATTATATCATGTTAACACATATAACACTAACAAACACAGCTTTTGTACACGAAACAAACAAAACCATTTCTAATGCAAAATAACTCATTTATTCCAAAAATGCTTCTTAAAATTATGAATAAAATAATGTTTTTTAGACATTATACTTCTATTACAAAATCTTATAGAAATGGGGTATCATATCATATCATATTAATTTAAAATAATAGCCATTTTATTATTCAAATATTTATGCCTGTTAAGAAACTGCATGTTCTTTGATATAAGGACAAAAATTTTCCATAATGTAAGATTTATCATTTAATTTAATTTAAGATTCTACTATAAAAGTTGCATTTAAGTGTGTGTGACCAATAGAAATTAAAATTGAGTTGACACAAAATAATTTATACAGAGGTTCATAATTTATTACTAAGACCTATATACCACTTACTTTGTTCTCTGTAGTGGTAACGATTCTCATCTTAAGCATTTATGAACTTATGGCCCTCATTTCCATTTCCAGTGCTGCTTTACCATCCTCTCTATCTTTTCACTGAGTAAGTAGACTATTCTTCATGTTTTTGTTTTGTATTGGAATTGGGATTCCTCTTTCAGTTCATATTTAGCTGTGAACATGTAATGTAATAAATAAGTGGTGCTAAAGAAGGAATATAGCTAAAGATATTTTTAGAGGCAGGCATGGGAAATGTACTAATCGTCTCCATAACTTCTAAGCGTGATTAGTGGAATCCAAAGTAATTGAAATACTGTTTTGTAGTGGTTTTTAACAGTTCCTCACTTATATTCTTATATTATTGAGGGGCTAGTTCCGATGCAATGTTTTCCAAAGCTAGTCCCTCAATAATATCAAAATGTAAGTTACGAAGTGTTAAAAGCCGCTACAAATAGTGTTCAAACCAATAACCTTTATATGTGTGTACAATTCACCCCTAAATTGGAGCGTAGAAGAAAGAAGTATTACTAAAACAGTAAGTATATACCTTATACTTTGTGGTGGCCTAGGAGATCAAGGTAAGCATTTAGCCCCCCTCCTCACATGTGTCCTGTGTAATGGTATGTTATATTTGTAGAAATGTAGGATGTTGATGATGTGATGGAATGACCCACATTGATTTTCTCAAAGCTGAATTCTGTAACGTACCACGGCTGCTCTTGTGTTAACATGAGATCTAATTTTCAGAGTGCGGTCACGGATGAGAGGTGATGAAGTATTTGTAGAAAGATTAGATAATTTTTAGAACTTTCTTTCCCTAAATTGTATTTTAAATTATTTAATATCTTTTGAAATAGCTGTTTTAAACACTGAAAGAAATAATCACTTCTGTGAACCTTGAATTTACATAGTTTTAATAACAGTTTTATTATTTTCACAATGCTTTATGCACCACATCCTTTCTGCTGACTTACGGATACTAACATATATCCACTCACTGCGCTTGTTAAATGCAGAAGAATGCTAGCTTCAGCCTATCTTGATTTACTGGTTCTGCCATTGCTATGGCAATTCAACGTCTGTCCATTTGTCCACGTCACATAAAATTATATTTATGTTTGTTGTAATGCTTAGTAATGTTTTATAATTTTTCTTTCAAATCACTTTTCCCGCCATTTAAAAGTCAAATTAACATTTCTTTAAAATCCAAATTATTTTGTTGTTATTTAAGTCATAATTATTATGACATTTTTTACTTCTCTGTATCTGAATTCTTTCCCACTTACACTTGATAATCCCAACCTCATGTCCTAACCACTAAAATCACAAATAATTTTAAAATAAATTAAAACTTAAAATAGCTGTTATAGCTGTATATTGTGCAACACTGGTCTTAATCAATGGCTATATGTTAAACACATATCTTATCAGTTTACAGTGCCTGTGGCGTGGAGAGAACAATTTAACCATTTGAATGACTATAATTATAAGTCAAGTGTAAGATATTCTAGTGTTCCATCAGCAATAACACCAGCTCCTCATTGTGAAGATCTTACAGTGCCAGATCCTCTAAAATCATCGGTTGAAGAATATGATGGATGGATCAAGATAAAATCATGATATAAGTGAAGTGAACCCTTAAAATCCCAAGATGCTGCATATCAGTGCGAGCAAAGTGGAGAAAGACATTTTGTTTCTCAAGAACTATAATCATATTCATGATTTGAAACCAGGTAAAAGAAGAGTCTGATTTACTGGGTTTCTGGCTAGAGGGGTGAAAATTCCAGGCAAGAGAGATTAAAGGAACCTTTTACTAATGTAGACATAAACAGCCTTCACAGTTATACACAAATATAAATATTTGTAACAAAAACTTCAATTATCTTAAGAAACTGAATTTAATTCTTCTTACTTTCAATTAGAAAAAAGAATTAACATAAATTTCTTAAGATAAGTGAGCATTTTGTTACAAATAATTTTACTTGTGTAATATTCATTGCTGCACTTTAGCTAGCTCCATTTTCTACGTAATCATTAGTTTTCACAGTATTTCACAACAGCAGAGAACATAGGTCTCTAGGTCAATATTAGTGGTTCAATGAAGGAATTAGTTATAGAGTATTATGTCAAAGATTGTTGCATATTTATTCGCTCCACTAAAAAAAGTTTAATAGCAGTGTTGTTACATAATGGCCATGTGCTACCACCAATACCTCTATTTCATGAAATTCAGTTCTATGTCCATAATTTTAGGTGCTATTGGTTATCAGAACCAGTGCTATGAATTTTGTAGTGACCTCACGATATTTGTATTGCTAACAACTAAAGAGAGGTTTCATAAAATGTTGCTGCTTTTTGGGATTATGGAGCAATAGGGCAACTGACAAGCATTTTATAGTGAAAGAATGGGTGAGAAAGGGAAACTATACACCTGAAGCAAGCAGTTTTCGGTATGTATTTCTATTAGACCCAAACAAGGATCTTTTTCCACCAGTGCAGATAAAGTTAAGGTTATTGAAAAATGTTGTTAAAAGTTTGGACAAAAGTAGAAGTGCACTGGAGTATTTAAGAAGTAGCTTTCCCAAAATCAGTACATTTAAATTAAAGGAATGTATATTTTTCGGTCCACAAATGAGACTGCCTCTTAAAGGCAGTGTTTCTTAATCTAAGCTTAAACCTGTTGAATTGGCAGCATGGAATTGATTTAAATCAGTGTTGAAAGACTTTCTTGGCAATAACGGAGAAGAAAATTATGAAACTTAAGTCCAGGAACTGTGCTACTCACTAGGATATTTCTGAAATGGAAACACGTTAAAAGGGTTACTGGCATTTAGTAATGTTGGGAGAGCATTGCTAGTTCTTCAAATTGGAGAGCATATGTCAAAAAAAAATAAAATTCAACAGTAAAACACTTCTGAGATTATATGGGTATATGGCTTCCTACATTATCTTTTGTTGATCTACTTTAATTAAAATAATTATTGTCAAAGTTATCTGGTATAAAAATATCTATTACTATCTTCATGTTCAAAAAGGGTGCTTTTGAAACACATATCACAAAAAATTAAATTATTTCAAAGTTTGGTATCGCTATGTTCATGACATTTTTGCAATAGTACCTAAAAGACTCATACAAGATGCTCTTAGTTTTTTGAATATACAAAATCCAGCTATAAAATTTACATTGGAAACAGAAGAGGATGTTGTGCTTCCCTTTTTGGACATCAAGATCAAAAAAAAGAACAACAAACTCACTTTTGGTATTTACAGGAATCCGACCCACAGATATAATTATATTAAGAACAACAGTTTCAACCCAATAAAACACCAACATGCCATTTTTAACAGTTTAATATTTCGGAGGATCAACTTTCCACTAAACAGAGAAGATTATCAAGAAGAATACCTACACATAAAAAAAGTAGCTATATACAACGTTTTCAACACAAATATAGTAGACAAAACAGTTAACAGACTCAACAAAGCTAAGAAAATAAAAGAAACAACCACCCTAGAACCTAAGCAGAAAAAGAGAAACAAATTTTAAAAAATTCACCTTCCATCCATCAGCCTAAAATAAATTCCAAAAATTTTTCTCAAAACACATTATTCTTGCACCTCAAAATAGGTTTAATGTCAGAAATTTGTTAAAAGGCCCCGCCCCCAAAATTCAATAACTACCAAAGAAAAACCAGGAATCTATGAGATCAAATGCGAAACTTGCCCTAAAATTGATATAGGAAAACAAAAGGAAATATTAACATCTGGACTAAGGAACATATAAGAAACATTTATAATGGTGAAATAGAAAAATCAGCAGTGGGTTTTCATTTTTTTGAATACTAGACATGACATCAACTTGGAAATTCTCTAATAAAATACGTTAATCACCTGATAGACCTTTCCGTATGGGAAAAAAATCTTCATTAACAAAAATCGTCATAGAGTCATGAATTTTGAAACTCCACCAGCGGAAATCTTTGACAAGAACATCATGCCATCTATTGATGATACAGAGAAAGAGGAAACCACTACAATTTTCACTAATCTAGTACCAGCTGATGATAAGAGCAAAAGCTCTTGAAACATGTCCTGTGAATAAACAGTGTGAGTGAAGCAATGTGTCAATATCTTCTCGATTCACTTTTGCGCTACTAATATTCAAATTATATTTAAGGCAATTATTAGGTTTTTAAAGGTTCCTTTACACTCTTATCTGCTCTATTTGATAAAAGGTAATTACACATCAAATATAACACATAGATTGTAAAAGCTTTTTATTTCTCTAATCTGGGCAGTGTAGCAACCAATGTTAACAGTTTCTTTTCAAATTTAAACATTCGTAGACTTTACTCAATCCTGTTACAGAAACAGAAGAGGCCATTCAACTAGCAAGAAACATTCTTCAGAATTTCTTGTGTGGGCTAATTTATTCTCTGTTTTTGTCCTCAACTGCACCTTCTCTGAGAACTTGAAGCAATAGCCAAGGCAGTAGCACACAGCCGTCCAAATGCAGCCCATAGATTAAACATGCACATTTCAGTAGTGATTGGGCGTATTCCTGGACTAAAGAGTTTCTTCTTCTGCAAAGCTTCAAGGCCTGCCACTTGTTTAGTTCGAATGTCGTTCTTTTCCTTCCGCTACCTTTGTGAACCTAAAATAGAATGAAATAACAGTATATCAATAACTGGACCCAGAATCTCTCTAGTCAATTTTTGCCAAAGCAAAATCCAAGTACATGACTCATTAGTAGGAAAAGATCAAGTAAAATGACCCTTTGGAACTGTTTCTGGGAAGCTAACTACCATGCTGTATTTTTTCTGAAAAAAGATCAGTTACCTGTGATATATGCCAACACTTTTTATCAATGTAACACATCTTCATAGCATGTTCTCAATGCAAACTGGTTAAAAAGGAAGCCTGCAAACCAAATACCTATGCACAGCATTAAATGAAAACAGTATATTTTGACAGTGAAGAAGTACCACATAAATATATCTGTTACTTATAATTTTTTATCTGAATTTATGTAAACCTTCAATTATTTTGTACAATTATATGTAATCTTTTATCCTAAATTGGAACACTGCCTGGTTCCATATATGTATATTTTTGTATTATATGTTATGTATAATTATAGGGATATATACCATTACTTTCTTAATCCTTTATTCAATAATGAAGTGATATTGCAAGGTTCTCTATAACTGAATATATTTTTGTTTCATTGATACCCCACCTTTAACTCCAATGGTCATATCGGCGGCCATTTCTCCTTTGGAACATACGGAAGGTGTTAACTTGTATTTGTTGACTTTTAATCATTAGATCACGCACATATTTGCACTCTCATTCATACTTCCAGACTCTGGGGAAGATGAGGAGTTATCTTGGTCAGATAAAATTCCCCACGTTACCGCCGGGAATCAAACCTGTGACCTTCTAGCATGGCAGGCAGGTGCTCTACAGACTGAGCTATGGGGCCCGCCAATTGATTTTTTTTAATAAATTAGGCCTATATGTTGAAAGAATTATCAAAACTGTTAATATGGTTTTTGAAATTATAATAGATAGAGTACCTCGTAGTATACATTTCCCTGGCAAAGCAAAAAGTATGGACATGCTGGAAATAATAAGATCCAAAGGAATTATCAAAAGTCTGACAGGACTTTCCGTTCCTTGGAAGTTCTGGTGAAGAGGGACATTGGAAATCGCTTCTGCATGGACGAGTCAACATTTCTGTCAGTAAACACTTATACCCTTTGGTCTCTGCAACAAGCCAGTCACCTTCCAGTACCTCATGGGGTCATTGATAGGTGGGATGATTTAGATGATATATGATGCTCGCCTGCTATAGCGAACTACCTCATCGTAATTAACAACACTTTTGAAGACATTCTCGAAAACCTGTCCATTGTAATACAGGTACTGCAAGCAGTCAACTTGAATTTGATCTCGATAAAATGCCAACCATTCCGCAAGGGGTCTCATTTCTTGGTTCATACCTATGGCCACAGCCCATGGCATAGCCATAGACACCAAGAAGGTTTCGGCTGTGAGAGATTAGCCTCGCTTGAAGGATAAATTCGACTTTAAGGACCTGTGAATGTAGTGTTGTCAGTCAAAACAGAGCAACCAAAGCAGAATTCACCGGCCTCTACAAAATACACAAGCTGCTCGCCCATCTTATTGAAGAACGCGGGCCTTATATGTGTGGACAGAAGAATTCTACGGCGCCTTTCGAAATAAATAAGCGTTACTGCTCTTCTACGGCACTGTAATATATTTACCTTCATCATTAAGTTTAAATTGCAAAGGAGTAACCCTCTGAATCTAATATAAGACCCTTTGCAAGTAAGAATTCGCAGATTATTTTTGATAAGAAACGAACGAAGAATGAAATGATGCTCAAATGAGTCCACGTAGTAAAAGCGGGCGATAAACACTACACATTCACTCACTCAAATAAGTCCACGGTCCATAGAGCTTAGAGTTACCCGACATTCGTCTTTCAGGATAAGGGAAACCCCCGGAAAAAGCTTATCCAGGTAACTCACCCTGACCAAGTTTCGTAGTCGGGACCTTTTGTACTTGAGGCAGACACGCTACCATCTACGCTATCGAGGCGGGCTAAGGATAAGTCATAAACCACCTTGCTCTCCTTATGGAATATGCATTGCACCCAAGAGTTCAATTAATTATTTAATCAATATTAATTTATTTGGATCTAACTGCTCGCTAAATATGCACACTTATACTCCTGATATCATGCATAGCATCTCGTATATGCTGCCATACGTTCATATATGCATATGCTACTATAAATACATTTGTGCGTGCATAAAATCCTACATGCATAACAAAAAACAAATAAGCTATGAATAACATAACATTTATAGAAAAATAAGTTTTAATTTGTATAGTAGCATATAAAATACATTCTTAGGTAACGTTGTTCACAGTCATTTAGGCGTCACGTAAGACTTTTCGCTATACATCAGTCAAAATGCTCTAGCGATGTTCGATGCGCGTTTGTCTATGGGGCCAAAGCCTTTATATTTGGTCTCCATGGCAGCACTTCCATATACACTGTAGAGCTGACTGCAATATATCGAGCAATTTTACATGTTCGCCGCCGAAATTTGGGTGACTGCCTTATTGTAAGTGATTCCCTCAGCGCACTCCAGTGCCTTCGTGAGCTGTACAACCACCATCCTCTCGTACAGCATATGCAGGACGCCCTCCACGTTCCACACGCCTCGGGCGTGGTTTGTGCATGGGCTCCTGGTCACGTGGGCTTGGGGGAGAATGAAATGGCGGATTCGGCAGCCAGGGTGGCAACCATAGACCCCAGTGTAACAATTTCATCTATGACCGCAGAAGACTTTCGGCTTGTGCGTAGGGCGGCGCTCTCGTGCTGGCCCGATGAGTGGTCTGTTCTCCGTGACAACTAGCTCCGAACAGTAAAGGAGCTTCCGAATCACTGGGTGACTTCCTGTCGCCAATCGCGGCGGGAAGAAGCTATTTTGGTTCGGTTGCGTATTGGCCATTGTCATTTTAGCCACAGCTTTTTATTAAACGGGATACCGGCTCCAGTTTGCCCGCTCTGCGGTGCCGAACTGTCCGTGAGTCATTTATTGTTAGATTGTTTTAGACTAGCACGTCTCCGCAGGTCTCTCCAGCTGCCGGCCAGCTTGGCAGAGATCCTCGCGGATTACGAGCAAATTTTAGGATTTAGGCCCTAAAATGTTTTGCATTTTAACCAATTTATCTCGTTTCTGGTTTTAATTGTTTTAGTCTCTATTTTAGTCTTTGCCATATCGTTGTGTGTGATCTTTATCTTTGTTTTTATTTGATTTATTTCATTTTAGTCTTTTGGGTTTAAATTGGATTTTAAACACATTGGTTTTCTAAGGGCGCTGATGACGCAGTAGTTGAACGCCCTTGAACACCATCATCATAATCATCATCATCATCATCATCATCATCATCATCATCATCATCATCATCATCATCATCATCATCATCATCATCATCATCATCATCATCATCATCATCATCATCATCATCATCATCATCATCATCATCATCATCATCATCATCATCATCATCATCATCATCATCATCATCAACATCATCATCATCATCGGTATACATCGGTATACATCAAGCAAGTTTTAATTGCTTTTAGGTGTATACTTTGTTTAAAACATGTCAAGGGCAATTATCTGCATTCGATCACACGGCCATAGTAAAAGACAAAGTATAGCTTGAGTACAAACAGTATACTTGAAGGGTTCTTTGAGACTCCTGAGTTAATTCCCATCTGTTAAGGGGTTGGAAGGAAAATAGAAAGGAAAATAAACACCCGCACTATAAAGAATTGTAAAAGTATTTAAAGTGAGACATGTTTTATATTAATTACCAGTAGCTGGCACGCTTTAATTTGTATAAGAATAGTCACTCATACTAGTAGATTTTCAAATTTGTCTCCGAAAACGTTTTTCAACCAACGTCGTGGTCATCTTCGGCACACCATGCTGCAGCTACTCATTTACTACACTGAGTGAGTACACCCACACCTTTGTCAAACACATGTTTTGTGATATTTCCTTTTCACTCTCACTGCACTTGCCTGAAGAAGACGATGTATTGCTATTAATCCGAAACCTCAACAGGCAGTTTTAGTAGGAAATACACGTACACGGTCTCTGGTATCCAAAATGATCTATGGAAATTATATCCACTGGTTGTTTTAAGGTTTTGTAGCCAAATTTTTCAAGGGGCGTCTAGAAAGTAAGATTTGTTTCAATTTATCTCCGCTGCAGCGTTGCGATCGCAGTTCTGCACATGCGCGGTAGACGCTCTGTATCAAGGAGAAGAAACCTGCGCCATTGAGGGATCCCTGTCAGCCATGTACGCTTTGTTGTGCTTGTTTACAATGCCGGTGTTGATTGAAAATCTCGCCGCTTGTGAAATCAGATTTGTGATTCTTTTCTGAATGCTAGGAAAGTGAAACCAATTGAAATATATCGGCAAATTTGCGATTTTTACAGACAAAATGCGTGAGTGCTACAATGGTGAGAAGATGGGTGCGACTGTTCAATGAAGCACGTAGTGAAGTGCACGATGAAGAACGAAGTGGGCGTCCATCTTTGGTTACAGAAGAACTGGTTCATACGATTTATGACAAGATCCAGGAAAACCGCATGTTTACAAGTAGTGCTCTCGCTATGGAATTTCCCCAAATCTCACGAACACTAGTTCATGAAATTGTTACCGAAAAATTGAAATTTCGTAAACTTTGCTCACGTTGGTTGCAAAGATTTTAACAGAGCAACTCCAAACAAAACAGATAGGTAGTGCACTTCAGTTTTTGACCCGTTATGATGAAGGCGGCGAAGAATTTCTGACACATACAGTCACAGGAAATGAAACTTCGGTTTCAAGTAAGCGTCAATCAATGGAATGGAGGCACACCTCATCCCCTGCAAAGGTTAAGCCGAAACAAATCTTGACACCTCTAAAAATAATGTGGAGAGTGTTCTGGGACATTAACGCCAGAGGTTCTACTCCCATTAATCCTGGACCCATAGGAGCAAGGACCTGGACCTCTTTAGACCAGGGAGTTACCGAGATGTCCGAAAAAGGGCACCCGGCGCCTCTGTGGTGCATTCCGTAGGGCCAGACCTTAAGTTTTACCTAGCCTCTCCATCTGGTCCTGTGGACTCAACATGGGATAGAAGTGGATACGCTACTTACGCGCGCCAACACCAAAATAGGAAGGCTACCGAACAACCTCGGTATGGCCGCCTGGTGATCTAGCACACCTTCTACTAGCTATGCTGGCTAGTACCGGGAGTATTAATAGCAATCCTCAATCCCGTCCGGAGACATACCCGATCTCCCACGAGATTTGGGAACCACTGGCCCCTGGAGTCCAACCCAATCCGAAAAACTCCCAAGCAGGAAGGGGCTCTAATGTTCGGACCGAGGTTCCATTAGTAACGTCAGAGGTACCACGAGTGCTAGGGGTCCGCAGCGCCCGTACCACGGCAGCTGAAGGGGATGGATCCCCCCGACAGGGAGTGTTCTGGCACAAGAAAGGCATCTTACTCATCGACTTCTTACCGCTTGGTCAAACAATGAAAGCAGATGCTTATTGCGAGACACTTAGGAAATTGCGCCGCGCAATACAGAATAAGCGCCGAGGAATGCTGTCAAAAGGTGTTGTGTTTCTTCACGACAACGCACAACCAGACACTGAAAATGCGACGAAAAACATCCTCCAGAGATTTGGCTGGGACGTGCTTGACCAACCCCGTACAGCCCTGACCTCGCTCCTAGCGAGTTTCATCTGTATTTGCATCTCAGATCTTTCCTTGGCCGTCAACACTTCAACAATGATGAAGAGCTGAAAGAAAATGTTTCCAACTTTTTGAAGACAAAGGCGCCAAACTTCTACGAAGAAGGTATACAAAAACTTGTGCCTCGCTATGACAAATGCCTGCGATATTTCGGCAGTTATGTGGAAAAGTAGTTTAAGAGTTGTAGAATTTGTGCAATGAACAATTTTTCTGTATCCGTACACAATTTAATGTTATTACCAAACAGAACTTACTTTCTGGACATACCTCGTATGTTACCACTAGTGATAATTACACATAGGCAGCGTTAATATCCCGGCAATCAACAGCGACGTCAATAGAAAAAAGAGTGGTAGTTGTGGAAGTTATACGGACCGCTGCAGTAAAAACAGAAGCACTCCGTCACAGTGCTCTCAAACAGAGAAAACACCAACCTAATTTATTGCACACCATTAATACAGCTGGATAATGCATTGCAGGCTTCCGCAGCAAGCAATTTCGCCTTATTATGGGTCTCTACTGTTGTATAATGGCAACATTTGCACTGTATTTACAGTTAGAGCCCTTTTTGCCAGATCATGACTTGTAATAGGCACATTCAGTGCAGTAGACATTTGCTAGTTTCAGGCAATCCGTCCTCGTTCTTGTACGCAGTATAACGGCTTTAATATAAACTGCTACTTTAAACACCTCCAACATGGCGGAAAACACACCTAGACTAATGGTAACGCAGTTACAAATATTACACGTTTCAAATGGGAAGGTGTTTGTCCTTGAGCACTGCTAGGTGAGCAACCAATCGGAGTCCTGCGATGTTGTCGTATTGCACTCCCCCTAAGTAGTGTGTGACGAGCGGCAAAATAATCAATCTCGCTAAGACAAAATTTCAGATTTTGCAAAAACTGATGCATGAGGAAGAAGAGAGTAATGTATTTAACATAACCGTAAAAACCTCATATTTTTAGCTCAAATGGTTTTCCTAATACAAATAAATAAAGTAGGTACCACTATATTATAACAATGAATTACGACCTAAGCACTGTAATGAATATCATTATTAGTTGGCATGTATGCGTGAACGTATATTTGAAGTTACTCAGAGCTGAAACATAAACATTTGATTTGACGTGATAAAAAAAATATGTACTTTGAGTAAGCGAAGGTGTTTTGTTAAATTCGACGAGAGGATCCGATCCACTTCTTGCTAGTTTAAATGTGAAGTGTTTAACGCCCGCTTTTAGTACTTACGACACCGCAGGCTGTGACACTGGTGGTACATGAGATGAAGATGCGAGCGCCGGTGGAACGAGATGGCGGGGGAAACCGAAGGTCCCGGGGAAAACCCGCACCAGCGCCGTTTTATCCAGCACTAATCTCACTTTGCGGTCGCTTGGGATCGAACCCGGGCCGCCTTGGTGAGAGCCAAGCAGTCTAACCATAGAGCCACGGCCTTCTTGCTAGTCTGGCAGAACGTCTCTGGTCACATGATATCTTTGTTTATGAATGCTTCGTAATCTCTATTTACTCTAGAGAGTTCAAAGCAGCATTATCCAGTTACTCTTCCATGTAAAAGTGTATCAGCTGGATCAATGAGACTTGATCAACCTCACCCCCCACCTTGACTACTGCTAGAACAATCCAATAGAGTTAATGTGGGCTAAAATTATGTTGCAAATAGAAATAGTATTTTTAAACTGTCTGACGTTTAACGACTTTTTCACGAAGAAATTGACAAGGAACACAACAAGACTGGGAAAACTGCGTGAGATATCAGATAAACTACAAGAACACGACTTTTGGAACGAAACAGCACGTAACGAGATCTTGTAACCTATCATCATAAATTTGCAGTACTCGGACGATGAAGACAATGACAATGACGAATTATATTTTAACGTAAATAAAATTCTCAGCTATACGGATGCACGGCTAATATCTTCGCTGGATTGGAAACATAAGTTATTTATAAACTATAATTAAATTAAAATAAGTATTTAAAACATTTGCGTAATAGGCGTATATTCATATTGCAATTGTGATTTCAATAACTGCATTATTATAAAACTTTCAAAAATACACTTTGCGTTCCCTTACGTCCAGCGCCACGAACACTCGCAAGTGTGCGAGAGAGAGGGAAATATAAAGAATAATGGGGTAACGAGGTGGCAACGCTGAAGGCTCTAACGCATCTGATTCGCTACCGGCGAGAACTCTTCCCATTTGAAACACATAGTAGGGCGAAGCATTTAATGCCTTCCTAGTCCCACAAACACTCTGTAGGTTTTGAACACATGCACATCAAGACAGGATCGGGCACTCGCTGTATTATGCACAACAGTTCCAGGACCCATAGTAAAGTATAGTGCAGTAGTTGCGAATCTAGATTAAATTAGCAATTAAAATAAGCCTAAAATGTCTGAAAATTACCGGACCATTGCTATAAATATATTGTTACATCGGCGTTTGCACGAGTCTGCCGTGAGAAGGTAATACGCGCTCAAGCTCATCTGCTGACTCACGTCACGGAGGAAGCAAGCTGCCGTGAGATATAGGCATGCGTCAGGGACACTAAGCGGGTGTATTATTGCTAAACAAAACGCCTTTCGTGCCTGCAATTCCAGAAAGATTACCGCGCCCGGCAGTTACACCAGAGCTGTTCAATAAAGAATGAACATGATTTCTACGGTCATAATTTTTCGCAATAAAATTGAACCTATTATATTCTGTTAGCTTAATCTGAAACAAACAGGCCGTAATAGTCTAACTTTTGGTACTCCTGTTTCCCACCTGTGAGAATCGGGCAAGTTGAGACACATTCAGTATCACCTACCGCTGCAATGGAGGTAACATGCAGTTAAAGTTGACGTTAGAGGAAGATCTGGAGTTCCTTTCAAACGTAATCACTGCTAATGAAACTTGGTTACATCATTTTGATCCTGAGAGCAAACAGCAAAGCTCAGTGTGGAAATCTCCTTCATCAACAACCGACAAAATGGCCAAAGTGGTTGCTTCTGCTAGGAAAGTTATGGTCATTTCATTCTTTGATATTCATGGAATGGTTTATCAGCATGTTGTACCTGCACACACATCAGTAACTGGAAAATACTACAGAAAAGTCCTGTAAACATTGTAAGTCCATATCAGACGCAAAGACCACATTTCCGTGAAGCAAGCTGGATGCTGCATCACGATAATGCGCGGCCGCATATTGCCAATGTTGTTGCTGAATATCTTGCAAACATCAACGTGAAGTGCATCCCTCACCCTCCCTAGAGTCCGGATTTAGCACGGCGTGATTTATTTCTATTCCCTAACATGAAGAAACGCCTTCGTGGGAGGCATTATCCATCATCGGAAGCGGTGGTGAAGGTTGCGGAGGCGGTTTTGAAGGATCTCTCAAAAATGGTTTCCAGCATGTCTTTGAAGACTGGCAGAAACGCTGGGATAAGTGCATCGCATTCAGGGGAGATTATTTTGACAAAGACCATCAAAATTATTAGGGTGAGTAAAGGTGAGATGTCAAGAAAAAATTGAGATCATTCTTTATTGAGCAGCCCTCGTATATATAAAAGCTGATGCAAAGCCTACAGATAAAGTGACTCAGTCAACAGTGAATTGTACACTGAAAGCTGTGCCATGCTTCAAGTTTTTTGCGGTAAATTGCAAGCACCGTGGTAGTGGTCGGCATGCCGTGGTCAGTAATTTCGGCTCCGCATGAGGGATCACCGGGCTGTGGAACCGGCAGCGAAACAGATTACTTGTGAATATCGGAGTTGTGTTCCCAGATGGCGTATAGCTCCGTGAGATATGGACCTATGGGGGGATCATAAAGGGTACATCAGTACGAAGAGTATGTGTTAGGGACACTTAAAGAAACATTGTAGAGACTTTTCGAAGTCTTGTATTTGTGTATAAGAAAGGCTGATTGTACGATAACATTGAGCTAACAGTTTGGTGATAAATAAAGTTCTTTGAGGTGAAAAGTTTTTATCTTTTGTCACAATATGTATACCATTTTGGGTCACTTAGGTTATTTGTACATATGGAGGCAACATTACATGTTGTGTGCCGTACAATGATACGAGGGTATATAAATGGATACTGCAACACAAAAAGAAAACCATAAAAATGTTCAGTTAATGGAGACTGGAGGCTAGAAGGAATGTAGATCTGACTTTCAGTTCAAAAACATCATAGAGAGCAAACGTAGTCCTTTTTCAAGTTTTTTGTACAATTGTACAGTAGCTGTAAACTAAAAATTTGCATTAATGAGAATATACAGGAGCTAAACAACCTTCTGAAAGAACTATGTTAGCACATGTTATGAAAACGTGTAAGCTGATGTACCGGAGATTGTGGCAGATTGATCATGTGACATCCGTAATGCATTAATCAAAGGTAAAAATAAATACCCTTGAAAATGCAGAGAGTAAAAATTGCATTAAAGTGATCTAATTTTTTAATTTTGCCCCCACTGCGCTCTATAATGTGAAGATTATATTTTTGAGTAGGTATAAATCGTGTTAAACATAAGGTAACTTTACCCTATATGGCGTACCTAATGATAATTATATTTTTAAATTTTTTGTGTGGCAATAAAATATTGAATTTGGTTACAATATAAAGTTCATCAAACTGTACATGTAATATTATGATGTGGAGCAACTAAAATGATTGCACAAGCCACAATAAAAAGTATAGGAAACTATTAGTTTCGGGCATATTGAGTGTACTGTATTCCGCATATGGTCTATTTAATTTCTGTTAGTAGCACATTTAAAATAATGGAAACTAATGAAACTATGAAATGGCGTTTAGATTACACATTATGCTTATTATCACCAGATAATATAATCTGAACGTTCACCTCCGGCTATGGGCTGATCCCCCATCCTGGAGTCTCTGATAGAGTCACTTCTGACTCTCAGCCCATTACCTGCGGGCTTATGATTTGCGTGGTTCAGAAGACCCTATGCTCCACTTAGGAACTAGAGGAGTTCATTCATTCATTGTATACTGAGATTCTTTATGTGACAAAGATTTTAAGGATATTTTAGGGATTTTGTAAATAGCTGCTGTTTCAGTTGCACAAGGGACAACAGTTACATTTTCTCCATGTTCATTGCCAATTATGTGTACTCTGGGTGCATCCTTTTTTGCGAGTATCCATGGTTCTATGTGTAAATTCAATCTGCAACCTCTCTCATCCTATATTTGAAAGTCCTTCAGGATTTCCAAATATACCAATTTCTTCAAGAAGAGTTTTGACCTTTAGAAAATGGTCTTGAACAACTATTTTGTTTAAATTCTGTGCCCTAGCTTGGATTAAGATTTTGGGATTTGGTGATAGAAATTCCCTTGTCCACTTGCGGCTTGCATGCTTAAAATCAGAAAATTTATGAGTAATGCTGTTTTTCTTGCAGTATGTGTAGACACATAATCTTAAAACGTTATTTGTTATTGGATATCCCACTTCTGCCAACCTCACTATACGTGCACAGAGTTCGCCAGTTTGTTCTTCAGACGATGTAACTTTCGCCCCAATTTTGCTTTGTTTTTTTCATTCAGATTTGACATACACACGGAAAGTTCTTCGTAGAATAGCACATTCTTTTCCTGCTTGATAGTCCGACATTTTTGTCTTACTGATGGCCTCCACAGTTTTTGTTAGGGTAAGGTGGTACAATTTCGATATAGATACTATTTCGATCAACATAAGGTTTAGCGCCAATTTTTAGTTTCGTAGTATTGGTAACACTTGCCTTTGTGTGGCGTTGGAGTGTGTCAGGACTCTGCAGCTCCGACTATGTTTTGCAATACTACACCAGTTTGTGATACGGAGATATAAAGCTTTTCTTGTTTAGAAGTAAGTGGAGTTGCTTAGTTTTATGCCTTCTTATAAAAATTGTCTAGTTTTAAATGCGTGCATCATTTTCATTATCTTATTTAGCCATGAATCTTTCTGATTTAGTCTTTCTTGTACTATTAAGCACAGACGCAGAATATTTTGCTGATCTAACCTCTTAATTCACGGCCAGTATTTTAACACCCTTTCCACCAGTATCTCTCAGGTTCCCAGTCCTCCCAATTCTGCTTGCGCCAGTTCATTTGGTGAAGCTCATGGTAAGTCCAAAACTTGTTTGCAAAAGTTTCTATGTATCACATTCATATTTGCACCCCGTTCCTCCAAACCCCATAACTCTACCCCATACAGCATTTTTGCTTCCACTACGGCTGTGTAAATTCTCTCCAGCTGTTATATTTGCATTCCTGGTAATTGATATAGGCATGCTTTAATAGCTTTTAATGCAATTATACCTCTTGACTTGCCATTCTCTTCTGCTCTTTCCAGGCTACCTTACTGCTTTATCGTACTCCTAGATAATTAAATGTATTGACCACCTCAATTTCTCTTCCTTGCCAATACCATTTCTCCTCTTTTCTTAACTTGTTGCCTTTGTTAAATACCATAATTTTGTTTTGTTTACTTAATTCTAAGGCTCCATTTCTTACAAAAATTATATTTTGCTCCAATCGCTCTATCTATTCCCTGGTAGCACTGTTAAATACAGCAACACTTGCATTAGAATTGCGTAAGAAGTTAAACTGTCTCTGAATCTTACGTCTAGGAACTTTAAATATTAAAGTATTAATCATAAATGGCATACAGAAGTTTTATACATGCCACAATCTTGTCTAGCCCGCCTCAGTAGCGTAGATGGCAGCGTGCCTGCCTCACGTTCAAGAGGTCCCGAGTTCTAATCTCGGTCTGGGTGACCTACCTGGATAAGATTGTTGATTACCTCGATAACATTAAGATTATTTTATCTCTCAAACAGGAAACAATATGTTAAATTTCATCATTCAGAATCCTACACTTTTGTTAATTTCGGCGTTCCTCAAGGAACAAATTTGGGACCACTATTTTTCATGATCTTCATAAACGATCTACCAAACTGTGCCACTAACTCCAAATGTCTTTTATATGCTGATGATCTCAAATTATATTGGAAAATTTACAATGTTTATGCTATAATAAAGTTAAAAGAAGATATGGATAATGTTTATAAATGCAGCTTGGAAAATAAACTTAATTTCAGTATTAAAATTGTTCCTTTATTATCTTTACTAGAAAGAAGCACTACTTAAATTCTAATTATCACTTAGACAATTCTCCACTGGCTAGACTGATTTCCATCAGAGATTTAGGTATTACCATGACCCATGACCCTTTAGTCAACACATTGCAATTATAACCAATAACTCTCTCAAAAAATTTGGTTTTTTATTCAGAATTTCCACAGACTAAAATGATACTGAAGTTATGTTAATTTTATACAAAAGCCTTTTTCGAAGTAACTTGGAATATGTCTCAGTTGTATGGCCACCTATGCTTAAATGCTATAACAGTCACATGGAGAAGAAACAGAAACGATTTCTCATGTATATATACCACAGAACCCATGGCGTATTCACTTATAATCAGTGTATTCCATATACGCAGCTGCTAAAGGAATTCAAAATAATGTCATTCTCTGCTCGTTGAATACTTGCAAATCAATTATCCCTTTATAAACTTGTAAATAGCCTGGTATGTAGCGAAGTGAAATAAACTTTAATGCCAGCATTGCAAATTCCAGACACCGTCAATTGCTGCACTTTACAACACCAGAAATGTCATCGCATAAAAATTCCCCCATTTTAAGGCTATGTGCCAAGTACATTGAACTTTATTGAAAATAGAATTGGATCATAGTTTCTCCTGCAAGCAATTTAAGGAACAATTATTATATACAAGAATTAGCGACCTGTGATTTTCAATTTTGTTATTTATGTGTCATGTTTAATGATAACATAGCTAACAATGTCTTGTCTTCGACTGTACACATATCTTTGTTCTGTTTTAGTCTTAGTAATTTGTATTCTTTTATGTTACCCTTTGTATCGCACTTAAATTTGTATATATTTAAACTTAGTTTTTGTACTTCATTTTGCATTATCTTTTGTCTTAATTTTATATTTATATTTAAGCATGTTTGCAAGTTATTACGTAAGTAGCTACTGTAATTGTAGCAGTGCTCTGTTGTACCACAAATAAATATATAGGTAACTAAAAGGATTTTTTCCAAGGTTTTCCTTATTCTGAAAGACTAATGTCGGGTAACTCTAAGCTCTACGGAACCTGGATTCATTTGAACATCATTTCACCCATTTCATTCGTCGTCTGATATGACTTGACGTTGGAGGACGAAAATTACAACAACAACAACAACTACTACTACTACTACTACTACTACTACTACTACTACTACTACTACTACTACTACTGCTGCTGCTGCTGCTGCTGCTGCTGCTGCTACTACTACTACTACTATTACTATTACTACTACTACTACTACTACTACTACTACTACTACTACTACTACTACTACTCTTGTCTATGTCCACCTCGGTAGCGTAGATGGAAGTGTGTCTGCCTCACGTTCAAGAGTTCCCGAGTTCGAATACCGGTCAGGGTGAGCTACCTGGATAAGGTTTTGTCCGGGGTTTCCCTTATCCTAAAAGACGAATGTCGGGTAACTCTAAGCTCTACGGACCCTGGGCTAATTTAAGCACCATTTCACTCATTCTATTCATTGTCCGATATGAATTAACGTTGGAGGGCGTAAATTACAAAAAAAGCCTCTCATCTATGCAGATGCACTATTCTTGGCGGTGAGTTAAAATTGTCATCTGTCAGTAAATAAAACCTTAAAATAAGCCCAACTTTAAAAAATATAACTTGTCTAAATAACAAGACAGGTAAAACTGTTAATCTCCTTGGCATGACTATCGATCAGAATTCATCATGTAACCTCATATTGAATGTGTGTAATAAGTTATAGTACATAGTATTCTTATCAGAAAATTTAGAAACAGCTGTACCAAAAGAATATGTTCGCAAGGCACATTATTCATTGTTTTGGAATATCTAAGATATGGTTTGATACTATGGCATAGCACTACAATGATATTGGAGGTATTAAATAAAAAGAAGTTTATTCGAAAATTAACAGATTCAAATAAACTAGAGTATTTTAAGCCAATGTTTATATCAGCAAAAATTCCTACAGCAGTTTATTTATATACAAGGGCTATTCAATAATGAATGATCACAATTTTTTGACAACGTACCTTCACTCATCCTCATAATTTTGATGGTCCTTCTCAAAATAGTCTCCCCTGAATGTGATGTACTTGTCCCAATGCTTCTGCCTGTCTTCAAAGATATGATGGAAACTCTTAAATCTTACAAGATCATTATGTGCAACAACCTGAACGGAATAAAATATTTATTTGTTCCTTATATTATTTTTCCTTCGTACACATCCTTTTTCTGTAAATTTAGTACAATTAATACATAAATAATAAACAGAGATAGTGAAATGAGCTTTATAAGCAAAATAAAGACCTACAGTGCTCTAAAAGTATTATAACAAGATATAATTGTTTGCTACAAACTTTACTTATCTCTTTGGGAATTAATAAATTCCTCACAGAACTCGAGAGACTTGTCTCTCAAAAATCTCTGTGGCATTTTCAGTCATCCAGTTTATTTCTTTTGTTAGCCTTACAGCGGCTATATGATGGATTATTTTTGTATTTATCACCAATCTCTGAAAATAAAACTAACTTAAATAGAGAATCAATTGGCCATATTTTGAAATTTATTACCAGCTCTCTATTTTTTAAAATATGTATTTTATGACAAACCATTAAATCCTTTGGACTATTTAGTTGCTTTAATAAGCGACAATCTGAGAGAAATAAAGGTAAGGGTATTGTGGTGAACCGTATCTTTGATCGCGCGGGTTGTTTACGCAAAAGAAACTGATAGGCGGGCAGTGTGAAAACCAAGAGCCGGCAGACAAAGATAACATGCAGACAATGGTCTGAAGAAGCAAACAAACTGAGACCTCTACCTAGCTACCTCTTGACTGATAAGGACTGTTCGGTTTCTGGTTAATTTCAAATAATATAGAAATTATTAGTGTGGTATTTAAAGAGGCGACGACCTGCCAAGGGTCGAGTTGCAAGTTATGAAACAAGAGTTGTTGTGGTAAGACATGTGAGAAGAGTGTTGTAAAGAGGTGAAGTTGTGTAAGCAGTTTGTAATTGTCATCGATCTTTGTGTTGTCGATTGTGATATGTCATGCAATTCTGCTGCCGCGCAGTGCTTTTCTATGCAAATAAAGAACATTTAAAATTTCGGCAAATTGGACTTTTAATTCTAGGAACCCACCAAAGTCACAATTGGTGTCGGAGTGCGACGACATGGAGCCGACATGGGCACAGATTCTAGCGAAGATGAACGAATTAACAACGAAGACGGAGGCGGCAAACAACAACCTAACCACCGAGCTGAAGCAAATAAAAGCGGCGAACGACAACCTGGCCACAGAGCTGAAACAAATAAAACCAGCCAATGACAACCTGATCACAGAGCTGAAGCAAATAAAAGCGGCGAACGACAACCTGGCCACAGAGCTGAAACAAATAAAACCAGCCAATGACAACCTGATCACAGAGCTGAAGCAAATAAAGGCGGCGAATGACAACCTGACCGCCGAGCTGAAGCAAATGAAAGCGGCGAATAACAACCTGGTCACAGAGCTGAAACAAATAAAGGCGGCGAATGACAACCTGATCACAGAGCTGAAGCAAATAAAAGCGGCGAACGACAACCTGGCCACAGAGCTGAAGCAAATAAAGGCGGCGAATGACAACCTGATCACAGAGCTGAAGCAAATAAAGGCGGCGAATGACAACCTGATCACAGAGCTGAAGCAAATAAAAGCGGCGAACGACAACCTGGCCACAGAGCTGAAACAAATAAAAGCAGCCAATGACAACCTGATCACAGAGCTGAAGCAAATAAAGGCGGCGAATGACAACCTGATCACAGAGCTGAAGCAAATAAAGGCGGCGAATGACAACCTGATCACAGAGCTGAAGCAAATAAAAGCAGCGAAGGACAACCTGGCCACCGAGCTGAAGCAAATAAAAGCGGCGAACGACAACCTGGCCACAGAGCTGAAACAAATAAAACCAGCCAATGACAACCTGATCACAGAGCTGAAGCAAATAAAGGCGGCGAATGACAACCTGACCGCCGAGCTGAAGCAAATAAAAGCGGCGAATGACAACCTAACCACCGAGCTGAAGCAAATAAAAGCGGCGAATGACAACCTGACCGCCGAGCTGAAGCAAATAAAAGCGGCGAATGACAACCTGGTCGCAGAGCTGAAACAAATGAAGACGGCTAACGATAACCTCACCGAAAAGATGGAAGCCATAAACAACAACCTGACCGCGAAGATGACCAAATTGACCACGGAGATGAAAGAGGTAAAGTTCGAAGAGCAGCTGACCGGCGTGAGGGATGACGTCACGGAGCTGGGCAAGCGGATGGGTCAAGTGGACGAGCGCGCGAAGACCTGGAGGGCCGCGTTAACGAGCTGGAGGAAAAGGCCGAAAGAAACGCAAAATCCTGGAACGCGATGGTAGAGGACATCGTCAGCACGAGGCTGAAGAACTTTAAATCAGACGCCCCGGGACGCGACACATCTGCACGCGTCAATGCTCCTAAATTCGACACAACAACTTTCGAACTCTTCAGCCGCCAGTTCGACACGGTGGCCAAACACAACAATTGGTCGCCAGAGGAAGAGTACTCACAGTTAATAGCCAGCCTCTAGGGATGGGCCGCAGAAATCCTTAACGCGGTAGAGACAACGGCGGCACACAAGGACATCTGGGAGGCCCTGGAGAATCGCTTTGGAAACCACCGCTTAGCCGCAGCGTATCACAGCCAGCAAAAAGGCAAGGTCACAGCAGCCAGGGGAGACGATGCAGGAGATCGCCCTGGCAGTTGAGCAACTTGCTAGCAAGGCCTTAGTCGACCTCCTACCAGAGTTCGTATCCCCGGAAGCCGCCTACACATTCGTTTACGGAATACGAGACACGGAGGTACGTCTGCGTCTAATGCTCGGCGACTATAAAACCATCCACAAGGCGCTAACGGTAGCATTAAGGATGGAGGCGGCCAAGGTAACAGCTACTCCGACTTCGAGAACGAGGATTTCCCGCTACACCGGAGACAGAAGAAGAGCCGAGGAACGCCCGCGAAGACGCATGTGGCCTGTGTGGGGGTGTGGACAGCCGGGACACCTGGAGAGAGACTACCCACACCAGGAAGAGCAGCCGCAAACCGAGTAAGGGCCGTTGAGGAGAGGGGCACGTCACTGCCATCACCACCATCCCCTCGAGTGACACGCTCCGTCCGCTGGCGTATGGATGACAACCTCATTGCGGACGGTTTATGTGAGAGGGAAGCCGTGCCGCCTGCTGGCGACCAAAGGGGAAGCCGTGACCATCATAAGACCTGACGTGGCGAAGTGTTTGCCGACGAGAAAGCCGAGCCGAACATAACAGCTTGTGCCCTCATTGGGTGAGACTTTTCCTGTGGAGAAGGAGGACCTATTGAAGTTGACCTTGGTACGGAGTGCCGTACGTCTGCGAGTGTTCGCCGTGTAGGTGGCTGAGGAGGTGATACTGGGATTGGATGCCCTCAGGATCAACGAGGCGACGGTCGACGTCGGCAGGAAGGTCCTGCGGCTCAGTGGAGAAGAGGTCATACTCCGGCAACCCGAAGAGCGCCTTGGAATCTGTAGGGTCATATTGAAGGAAGACGTAGTTGTCCCCGCGAGAAGCCAGGTGGTGGTGACGGCGCGACTGTAAGGTCAGCGAACCAGGAACATGATGCTGGACCAGAAAACGCCTGTGCACGGCCTGTGTAGTCAGGATATTCTTGCCGTGCCAAGAGGAGGTGCCAGTGAGGCTGCTCAACCTAGAACACACCGATCACGACGTCCAGGCTGGAACGGATCTGCGGACGTGTTGTCAGCGTGACAACAATCGACAAGACAGAGGGGCCGGTGCCGACGCATCACCTGGCGCTCCAGCTGGAACGCTTATTGGAGAGAGCGGCCGACCATCTGACCGCAAAACAGCTGGAGAAAGTTCGACAACTGCTGAGGCGATCACAGGCTGTGAGAGTTTAGCGTCACCCAAAGGATAAGCGAGAGTTGCGCAGTTTCCTAGGGCTGTGCAGGGGTACTGCAACATAGCCAAACCCCTCATCCGCTGACAAAGAAACACCAAAATTCTGTGTGGACGTAGGATGCTGAACACGCTTTCCAGCACCTGAGGAACACACTGTGCATCGTTCCTATTTTGGGATTCTCACAACAAGGTAGCCTCTTCATTGTGATTACTGATGCCAGCGACCATTGCATTGGGGGCGTCCTATCGCAAGTCCAGGAAGGCCAAGAATGGGTGACCGCCTACTACGGCAAGACCCTGTCCAAGGCAGAGAAGAACTACTGCGTCACCCGACGAGAGCTGCTGGTGGCTGTAAAGACATCAGAGCACGTTCACAAGTACCTCTATGGTCAGTCATTCCACCTAAGGACTGACCATTCCGCTCTAACTTGACTACTGAGCTTTAGGAACCTGTAAGTTCAGTCAGAACGCTGGGTACAGAGGCTGCAGCAGTACGACTTCACCTCTGAACATGGTAGAGGGAAGAGCCACGGCAACGCAGACGCCATGTCCCGAAGACCCTGCCTAGAAGATTGCGGCCAGTGCAGAAGAGTGGAAAAGAAGGAGCGTGCCCAGCTCTCAGAGTGCTCAGGGAAGTGCCTGCAGATGGCTGGGATAGCGCAGGCCTAAGGAGTGAGCAGCTGGCGGACGCAGACTTGTGGCCACTCTTGAGAGAAGTGGAGACACGGACAACACCATCCTGGGAGGAAATCGCATGGAGGAGCGCCACCTACAAGTGGTACTGTGCCCAAAGGGACTCACTGAGTACAAGAGAGGGCGTGCTGCTCCGTGTATGGAAATCGTCTGATGGGAAGACGCAAGCAGTACAGTTGGTACTTTCCCGAAGTAGGATTCTGGATATCTTCGAGAAAGTGCACGCCGGTACTTCAGGAGGGCACCTGGGAGCAAACCGGACGATCGACAAAGTTCGGCAGCGCTACTACTGGATGAGGCTCCGAGCTGACGCGGAGATATGGTGCCGTCAATGTCACGTGCGCCGGCGATTCGCGGCCCGCAAACTAGAAACCGGGGTCGCATGCAGCAGTACAACGTCGGAGCGGCATTCGAACGGATCGCCGTCGACATAGCTGGACCATTCCCAGTGTACGACCGAGGCAAGAAGTACCTGATGGTGACCGTGGACTACTTCACCAAGTGGCCGGAGGTGTATGCCATCCCGAACCAGGAGCGAAAGACAATCACAGACTGCCTCGTGGAGCAAATGTTATGCCAAATTGGGGTCGCGTTAGAGCTCCACATCGACCAGGGCACCAATTTTGAATCCAACCTGATGAAGGAGGCACTGGAAAGACTAGGGGTGAACAAGAGCCACACAACACCTCTCCATCTGCCGTCAGATGATATGGTCAAAGGCTACATCAAGACCATAGAGGAACACCTGAGGGAGGTCGTGACAAGCCATCAGCGAGACTGGGAAGTCAAGGTGCCACTGTTCTTGCTGGCCTACTGCTCGTCAACTCACGACTCCACTGGGATGACGCCAGCCAGCCTAATATTCGGCCGAGAGCAAGGCCTCGGGAGACCTTTGGGAGACCCACGGACTCAAAACAGCCAGCTACCTGGTGGGCCATCTCCATGACATGAATGAGACGGCTCGTCAGATCATCCAGAAGGCGAGCGACCACATGAAGACCTGATACGACAGGCAAGCCAAAAGCCAAGGGTTCCAGCAGGGTGACCTGGTCTGGTTGTACCGCTCCACCCAAGCATAAAATGTTGGAGAGATAAGGCGCCTCACTAGAAAGAAATGAATTGTTAACTGTCAGTGAAGAAAGGCACTCACGTGCTTATGTTGCAGTTGCATTTTGTACCCTGCTTTCACTAAAGTGATGATATTTTAAGAACACAAACGTGCTTTACGAAGTAAGTAAATATGTCGCTTAGTCTACTACTGGTGCGCCTAGTAATAACTGCGAAACAAGCCACACGATTTTTCATAAATAGGCTACAAATATTACTGTTAAGCTCTATTCCTTTCTCAAACTGATAACAATTAAAGACATTTTCGAAAGTACAAACTTCGCTCAGAGTCGAGATTTAATGTTATAACCTTATCACGTGAGTTCTCATTCTGTGACGAAAGTTGTTAAAGAAGGCAAAAGGTTTACCAAATTAGGAGAAGTTTCCACATTTAGATCTCCAGGTAAACATCCGGCAGCTAAAAAGTGTGCTACCAACCTAGACAATTTTAAAAAGTGTGTTTCACGTAGGACAATTTATGATTTATATGACAAGAGTGAATATACAGATGCTGTATCGTATATGCATATTATTGTGAAAAAATAGGAGAATTATAGGAGAAGCAATGATGACCGGAAATTTATTTTTGAGAGAAGCGATTTTGTTACCGCAAGACTTAAATTTCTGCGCACAATGCGTAACATTATCACATGAGATTCATGGTGTAAAACTGCTTCATAAATACACATTCATATGTTACATGTTAATTAAGTATTTTAATGATACAAAAACTGGTTTAAAGTGCATTACAGACAGTAATATTGCATTATTAAAATAGAAACTATGTTCATAAATCGTTGAAATGTCACTACTTTGTTTCACTGTCGCAGACACCTAATTTCGTAGAACGCACCTAATTTGAAGCATTTTGTTTTGTGTGCATATGAATCATAGCTATGTAAGTGAACTGTCCTCCAGTTTAGCATTTACAAACACAAACACAATTTTAATAAGAAAACAGCAACATTAAAGGTACAAAAAACTTACTACTCAGATTTAGTAAATAAATTCATAGCTAAATCACGCGCTTCAATCTTAAAAACCATGCCCCTTTGAACCCCGATTTATAGACACTAAAAGTGTGTGAATTAGGCGGGCAAAAAGGCATGAAAAATGCACAAAATAGACACTTAGGCACTGAAACTTTGCTAAGTAAACGCTTAGAAATACACAACATTTGTAAAATGGGTGTTAAAATGCTCAAGGTTATGAGTTTAAGATTATGCGATAATCATTGTGTATGTTCTCTCACACATGCTGAAATATTAAGCGAACTTATATGTCAGCATCTCTATTGCTGCACATCTCAGCATCTGTATGATACTGATAGGTGGTTTCGGTGAGAGAGAGAGACAGATACAGATTCCATCTCTGTCGTCCTCTTGCCGTGGAACTGGCTAAACCAATAACATGAGTAATTCAAATGAATCAAGTAAAAAGAATCCATAGAACAATACTAGCTATAACTCAAAACACTTAAAAGTGATGCCACATAGCTAATTCATTTAATTACAAAGAAGCTTTAGCAAAACATTTTGTTTAATATTACAGAAGAAATTCGATTTACGTAAAGCACATAGAACTATAAGATTAGTTTGTGCAAGAATGAATAGAGACTGGCATGCGAGTGCACGTATGATGTTTTATTGCGTTGTAAATATTCAATAAAAACTGGAAAAAAAATTAATGTTTTTAATCGCCTACAGCAACATGTCCTTGCAAAGCTGCTGAGTAATTTCCTTGGAACTTTGTAACTGAGTAGTAGTATTCTTTGTGAAATTAGCCTTAGCAACCGTTAAGAAACATATATTCATCCATTTATTTAATTCTCATTGCATAGGTATTATTGGGTTGCATAGTAACGTTACAAATAAAGTTAAATTTGAGTGATAGAGAATAGACTTGGGAATTTCAGGTAGGAAATTCGAAATTTTAACCAGCTACCTTTGAACTAAGTTGGATATAGACATCAAATAATTTGGACAGTTGCGAGGTGAGTGTTTTCCAACAGTTTCTATTCACATTAAACATTTAATATTATATAAAAGTTGCGATACCGAAAGCGGATTTAGTATGAGCTAAACCACGGGAAGATGTAACTTTGTATTTCGAACTTAGGAATTGTGAAATGGAATACCGCAAAAGATCTTTTATATTCTTATGCTTAATCATCACATAACCGAAAATCAAATAAAAGTAAAGCGAAATCCTTCAAGATGCTCGGTTCTCGTTTTAGAATAAATTATCTAATTTCGTAATCTGTAGTTAGTGTATATTACTGATTATCAGAAATAGGTATACACGATTTTTAAGGATATATATGACTGAAATTACATGAATATTTTCAAACAATCACGTACTTTTTTATTTTATAAAATACTGTAAGCCTTCGTGAATTCAAAGAATGCTTAGATACCATCCGTAATCCATTTATAATGCTGTAATTAAGTTTGAAATTTATATGAATGCTTGTGTTAAATATGAATTCCAATTCTTTATCCCTGTTTTCTTGCAATTGAAAATTTCAATATTTTTCGTCATTTATGACGTTCCTTGCGTCGTAGTTTTGGAGTTAGACTAATGAACTTTGCTATACACACCTTCGTAGAAACACAGTAAACAGAAGTTACCCTGGGTTTTATTGTGAGATGCATTTGAAAACACTTTCTTTGCTTCAAAACACACAAAAAAATTTGAATCTTGGGCAATAAGGTCTTACTCATGGTTTTAAACATTTCTGGAGCCTGGAGTTATCGCGACACAGAGAACACTAGGGTAAATTTTAAAGAATGGATATATTGGAAACCTGCTGTTAAAATATTAGACCACAATTTATATTATTTCGTCGCAAGGGGCTTTTTAGGTGACGTAGCCAAAAATCAATATATTTGAACATATTTTCCGCACTATCGAAGTAAAATTGACTAAATTTGGGCTGTATCACATTTGTACAAAGTTACATCTGTGGTATAAATTTTAAAAAGCTAGCGCTATTAGTTTAGGACTTCAAATATTCAGTAATAGGTATCCTTAAATGTGGCTTTGGTACTTTATTCATTCATTCATTCATTCATTCATTCATTCATTCATTCGTTCGTTCGTTAGTTGGTTCGTTCGTTCATTCATGCATTTATTCATTCATTCATTCACCATCCATCCATCCACTCATCCATCCATCCACTCATCCACTCATCCACTCATCCATCATCCATTCATCCGTTCATCCATTCATCCATTCATTCATTCATTCATTCATTCATTCATTCATTCATTTAACATCCGATGTAAATCATATCGGACCTTAACATATGCTTGCTCACTAATCTACATACTCCTTTAAAATTAAGAAACTTGATTTTGTTTGTGTGTGTGTGTTCTCTTTTAAATTTCTCTAGCCCATATAGTAAATAGGAGAATTGTTATATTCCAACCAAAAGTTCAACGCCCGTATGTCACCAGAAATATGTGCACGTTTTGAGGGCCTCCGAATATCGGTGGAATACCGAATTTGGTATTTAAATTCTTCCAAGGTTACGACACTAAATTTCAAGAAAATGCTCCAACCTGAAACTACGCTTTATATGACGAAAAGAACTTCAAAAAATTTGAAATCCTTAAAAACGCGCAAACCGGTTTGATTAAAATACAATATGATTTAGCTATTTCCAAGACAAATTACATGCATATACTACGTTTCCTTGCAATGGCCTCTGAAGTTCTCATTCTGAGCAAATTTTGCATAACTGGTGTTAACCGAAAATAATTTAATTGCTGACACATCTAACCATTATTTCTTTCGGCAGTCAATAGCTCCCTTATGTGTTCACTAGAAAGAAACTGGAAATGCATTATATAGCGAAATAACGGGCAGTTTTATTTACTTTTCAAAACTATTATGGGGCTTCGCATCTCTGCATGTAAAAGATGACTCATATATTAGGTTAAGCATCTTTTTCCAATGCTGAAGATTGGGGTTTGCAACCTAACTTAGAACAATGAGAGGATGCTTAACAGTGTCGGTTTCATGTCACATGTAACACTTCTATGGGTCATGCTAGTAAAGTTGTATCACCCTTAAAATTGTTAGCATTACAGAAATTCTGTGCCAATACTACTCATAAACGGTGGCAAGTACATGTTGATAACAGATGTACTACAGAATAATACATCAATGCTGTGCAAATGTCACTTGAATTTGTCATTTTTCTAAACCCATTTGTCCAAATTGTGCTGCGATATATGAGGTGCTATAGAGGTTTAATAACCTCTTATTGTGAAGCTTTACTAATTTGCGATCAAGCCTTACTGTCGTTAGGTCCTAGCTACAGCTGACATTGTACATCTTTTAAGAATAAGTGGAATACTAGAAATAAAAGTAAAAGTGGTATATAATGATGATGAGCGGAGCAAGAGCGGAGCAGAGCGGAGAGAGCGGAGCAGAGCGGAGCAAGAGCGGAGCAAGAGACGAGCAAGAGTGGAGCAAGAGCGGAGAAGAGCAAGAACAGAGCAAGAGCAGGGCAAGAGCAAGCCAGAGCGGAGCAAGAGAGAGCAGAGCAAGAGCAAGAGCGGAGCAGAGCTAGGGCAGAGCAGGGGCAGAACAAGGACGCAGCAAGAGCAGAGCAAGGGCAGTGCAAGGGCAGAGCAAGAGCAAGAGCAGAGCAAGAGCAAAGCAGAGCAAGAGCAAGAGTGGACCAGAGCGGAGCAGAGCATTTCAGAGTGGACCAGAGCTAGGGCAGAGCAGGGGCAGAACAAGGACGCAGCAAGAACAGAGCAAGGGCAGTGCAAGGGCAGAGCAAGAGCAAGAGCAGAGCAAGAGCAAGAGTGGACCAGAGCGGAGCCGAGCAGTTCAGAGCGGAGCAGAGCTAGGGCAGAACAGGGGCAGAACAAGGACGCAGCAAGAGCAGAGCAAGGGCAGTGCAAGGGCAGAGCAAGAGCAAGAGCAGAGCAAGAGCAAAGCAGAGCAAGAGCAAGAGTGGACCAGAGCGGAGCAGAGCAGTGCAGAGTGGAGCAGAGCGGAGAAAGAGCGGAGCAAGAGCGGAGCAGAGCAGTGCAGAGCGGAGCAAGAGCGGAGCAAGTGCGGAGCAAAAGCGGAGCAGAGCAGTGCAAAGCGGAGCAGAGCAGTGCAGAGCGGAGCAGAGCAGTGCAGATCGGAGCAAGAGCGGAGCAAGAGCGGAGCAAGAGCGGAGCAGGGCGGAGCAAGAGCGGAGCAAGAGCGGAGAAAGAACGGAGAAAGATCGGAGAAAGGGCGGAGCAGAGTGGAGAAAGAGTGGAGCAAGGGCAGTGCAGAGCAAGAGTAAGGGCGGAGCAGATCGGAGCAGATCGCTGCGGAGTGGAGCAGAGCGTAGCAGAGCGGAGCAGAGCAAGGGCAGAGCATGTGCAGAACAAGGGCGGAGCAAGAGCAGAGCAAGGGCAGGGCAAGGGCAGAGCAAGAGCAGAGCAAGCACAGAGCAAGCGCAGAGAAACAGCAGAGCAAGAGCATAGCAGTGCAGAGCGCAGCAGAGCGGACAAAGAGCGAAGCAAGAGTGGAGCAAGAGCAGAGCAAGAGTGGAGCAAGAGCGGAGCAAGAGCGGAGCAAGATGGGAGCAAGGGCGGAGCAGAGCAGAGTGGAGCAAGAGCGCGGCAATAGCGTAGCAGAACAAGAGCAGAGCAAGAGCAGAACAAGAGTAGAGCAAGTGCAGACCAAGAGCAGAACAAGAACAAACAAAACTGGAGGAAGAGCGGAGCAGAGCATGAACATATCGGAGCAGAGTGGTGCAGAGTGGAGTAGAGCGGAGCAGAGCAAGAGCAGGGCAAGGTCAGAGCAATGGTAGAACTAGGGCGGAGATAGAGACGAGCAATCGCAGATCAAGTGCAGAGTAAGAACAGAGCTAGAGCAGGGCAGAGCAAGAACAAGAGCGGAGCAGAGCGGTGCAGAGCCAAGCAGAGTGGAGCAGAGTGGAGCAGAGCAGTGCTGCGCGGAGCAGAGTGGAGAAAGAGCGGAGAAGCGCGGAGCAGAGCAAGAGCATAGCAAGAGCATAGCAAGAGCGGCGCAAGAGCAGATCAAGAGTGGAGCAAGAGCGGAGCAAGAGGGGAGCAAGAGCGGAGCAAGAGCGGATCAAGAGCTGCGCAGGAGCGGAGCAAGAGCAGATCAAGAGCATAGCAAGAGCGGCGCAAGAGCAGATCAAGAGCGGAGCAAGAGCGGAGCAAGAGGGTAGCAAGAGCGGAGCAAGAGCGGATCAAGAGCGGCGCAAGAGCAGAGCAAGAGCATAGCAAGAGCAGAGCAAGAGCGGATCAAGAGCATAGCAAGAGCGGATCAAGAGCGGCGCAAGAGCAGAGCAAGAGCATAGCGAGAGTGGAGCAAGAGCAGAGCAAGAGCGGATCAAGAGCGGATCAAGAGCGGATCAAGAGGAGATCAAGAGCGGAGCAAGAGTGGCACAAGAGCAGAGCAAGGGCATAGCAAGAACAGAGGAAGAGCTGCGCAACAGCAGAGCAAGAGCGGATTAAGAGTGGAGCAAGAGCGGAGCAAGAGCGGCGCAAGAGCGGCGCAAGAGCATAGCTAGAGCAGAGAAAGAGTGGCGCAACAGCAGAGCAAGAGTGGATCAAGAGTGGAGCAAGAGCGGAGCAAGAGCGGCGCAAGAGCAGAGCAAGAGCATAGCAAGAGCAGAGAAAGAGTGGCGCAACAGCAGAGCAAGAGCGGCGCAACAGCAGAGCAAGAGCATAGCAACAGCAGAGCAAGAGCAGATTAAGAGCGGAGCAAGAGCGGCACAAGAGCGGCGCAAGAGCATAGCAAGAGCAGAGAAAGAGTGGCGCAACAGCAGAGCAAGAGTGGATCAAGAGTGGAGCAAGAGCGGAGCAAGAGCGGCGCAAGAGCAGAGCAAGAGCATAGCAAGAGCGGAGCAAGAGCGGATCAAGAGTGGAGCAAGAGCGGAGCAAGAGCGGATCAAGAGCGGAGCAAGAGTGGCGCAACAGCAGAGCAAGAGCGGATCAAGAGTGGAGCAAGAGCGGAGCAAGAGCGGCGCAACAGCAGAGCAAGAGCATAGCAACAGCAGAGCAAGAGCATAGCAACAGCAGAGCAAGAGCGGATCAAGAGCGGGGCAAGAGCGGAGCAAGAGCGGATCAAGAGCGGAGCAAGAGCGGAGCAAGAGTGGCGCAACTGCAGAGCAAGAGCGGCGCAACAGCAGAGCAACAGCATAGCAACAGCAGAGCAAGAGCGGATCAAGAGCGGAGCAAGAGCAGAGCAAGAGTGGCGCAACAGCAGAGCAAGAGTGGATCAAGAGTGGAGCAAGAGCGGAGCAAGAGCGGCGCAACAGCACAGCAAGAGCATAGCAAGAGCAGAGCAAGAGCGGATCAAGAGCGGAGCAAGAGCGGAGCAAGAGTGGCGCAACAGCAGAGCAAGAGCGGATCAAGAGCGGAGCAAGAGCGGAGCAAGAGCGGCGCAACAGCAGAGCAAGAGCGGATTCAGAGTGGAGCAAGAGCGGAGCAAGAGCGGCGCAACAGCAGAGCAAGAGCGGATTAAGAGCGGAGCAAGAGCGGAGCAAGAGCGGTGCAACAGCAGAGCAAGAGCGGATTAAGAGTGGAGCAAGAGCGGATCAAGAGCGGCGCAAGAGCATAGCAAGAGCATAGCAAGAGCATAGCAAGAGCATAGCAAGAGCATAGCAAGAGCGGCGCAAGAGCGGAGCAAGAGCGGATCAAGAGCGGAGCAAAAGCGGAGAAAGAGCGGAGAAAGAGCGGAGCAAGAGCGGAGATTGGGCGGACAGAGCGTAGCAAGAGCGGAGTAAAAGCGAGAAAGAGCGGAACAAGAGCGGATTCGGCGGAGCAGAGCGGAGCAAGAGCGGAGCAAGAGCGGATCAAGAGCGGAGGAAAAGTGGAGCAGGAGTGGAGCAAGAGCGAAGCAAGGACGGAGCAGAGCCTAGCAAGGGCGGAGCAGAGCGTAGCAAGAGCGGAGTAAAAGCGAGAAAGAGCGGAACAAGAGCGGATTGGGCGGAGCAGAGCGGAGCAAGAGCGGAGCAAGAGCGGATCAAGAGCGGAGCAAAAGTGGAGCAGGAGTGGAGCAAGAGCGGAGCAAGGACGGAGCAGAGCCTAGCAAGGGCGGAGCAGAGCGTAGCAAGAGCGGAGTAAAAGCGAGAAAGAGCAGAACAAGAGCGGAGATTTGGCGGAGCAGAGCAAGAGCGGATCAAGAGCAAGCAAGAGCGGAGCAAGAGCGGAGCAAGAGCGGAGCACGAGTGGAACAAGGGCAGAGCAGAGTAAGAGCGTAGCGCAAAAAGTTAACCAAAATAGGAGAAGTGTACAAATATAGATCTCCAGTGAAACATCGGGCAGCTAATAAATGATCTACCAACTTAGACAATTTTAAAAAGGGTGTTTCACGTAGAACAATTTTTTATTTATATGACAAGAGTGAATATACGGATGCTCTATCCTCTATGCATATTATTGTAAAAAGAATGGGAGAAATTTATGAGAAGCAATGATGATCGCAAATTTATTTTTGAGGGAAGCCATTTTGTTACTGCAAGACTTATTTCTGACACAATGCGTAACATTATTACATGAGATTCATGGTGTAAAACTGCTTCATAAATATACATTCATATGCTACATATTAGTTAAGTATTTTAATGATACAAAAAAACTGGTTGAAATTGCATTACACACAGTAATATTGCATTACTAAAATAGAAACTAAGTTCCAAAATCGTGGAAATGTCACTATTTTGTTTCACTGTGGCAAACACCTTCTTCCGTAGAACGCACCTAATTTGAAGCATTTTGTTTTGTGTGCATAAGAATCATAGCTATGTAAGTGAACTGTTCTCCAGTTTAACATTTACAAACACAAACACAATTTTTATATGAAAGCAGAAACATTAAAGCTACATAAAACTTAGTACTCCGCTTTAGTAAATAAATTCATAGCTAAATCACGCGCTTCAATCTTAAAAACCATGCCCCTTTGAACCCGAATTTATAGACACTAAAAGTGTGTGAATTAGTCAGACAAAAAGGCAATAAAAATGCACAAAATAGACACTTAGGCACTGAAACTTTGCTAAGTAAACGCTTAGAAATACAAAATTTTTGTAAAATGGCTGTTAAAATGCTCAAGGTTTTGAGGTTCTGATTATGCGATAATCATTGTGTATCTTCTCACACACATGCTGAAATATTAAGCGAACATCTATGTCAGCATCTCTATCGCTGTACATCTCAGCATCTGTATGATACTGATAGGTGGATTCGGTGAGAGAGTGAGAGAGAGAGACAGATACATATTCCATCTCGGTCGCCCTCTTGCCGTGGAACTGGCTAAACCAATAACATGAGTGATTCAAATGAATCAAGTAAAAAGAATCCATAGGACAATACTAGCTATAACTCAACACACTTAAAAGTGATGCCACATAGCTAATTCATTTAATTACAAAGAAGCTTTAGCAAAACATTTTGTTTAATATTACAGAGGAAATTCGATTTACGTAAAGTGCATAGAACAATAAGATTATCTTGTGCAAGAGTGAATAGAGACTGGCATGCGAGTGCATGTATGGTATGTTTTATTGCGTTGTAAATATTCGACAAAAACTGGAAAACAAAATTAATGTTTTTAATCGCCTACAGCAACATGTCCTTGCAAAGCTGCTGAGTAATTTCCTTGGAACTTTGTAACTGAGTAGTAGTATTCTTTGTGAAATAAGCCTTAGCAACCGTTAAGAAACACATATACATCCATTTATTTAATACTCATTGCATAGGTATTATTGTGTTGCATAGTAACGTTACAAATAAAGTTAAATTTGAGTGATAGAGAATAGACTTGAGAATTTCAGGTAGGAAATTCGAAATATTAACCAGCTACCTTTGAACTAAGTTGGATATAGACATCAAATAATTTGGACAGATGCTAGGTGAGTGTTTTCCAACAGTTTCTATTCACATTAAACATTTAATATTATATAAAAGTTGCGATATCGAAAGGAGAGTTAGTATGAGCTAAACCACGGGAAGATGTAACTTTGTATTTCGAACTTAGGAATTGTGAATTGGAATACCGCAAGAGATCTTTTATATTCTTATGTTTAATCATCATATAAAACGAAAATAAAATAAAAGTAAAGCGAAATCCTTCAAGATGCTCGGTTCCCGTTTAAGACTAAATTATCTAATTTCGTAATCTGTAGTTAGTGTATATTACTGATTATCAGAAATAGGTATACACAATTTTTAAGGATATATATGACTGAAATTACATGAATATTTTCAAACAATCACGTACTTTTTTATTTTATAAAATACTGTAATCCTTCGTGAATTCAAAGAATGCTTAGATAGCATCCGTAAGCCATTTATGATGCTGTAATTAAGTTTGAAATTTATATGAATGCTAGTGTTATACATGACTTCCAAATCTTTATCCTTGTTTTCTCGATATTGAACATGTTAGTATTTTTCGTCATTTATGACGTTCCTTGCGTCGCAGTTTTGCTGTTAGGCTAATGCACATTACTACCCATTAAAAAAATGGAAATATTGGAAACCTGCTGTTAAAATATTAGACCAAAATTTATATTAATTTGTCGCAAGGGGCTTTTTATGTGACGTAACCAAAAATAAATTTGAACGTATTTTTCACACTATCGAAGTGCAATTGACTAAATTTGGGCTGTATCATGTTTGCACTAGGTTACACCTGTGGTATAAATCTTAAAAAGCTACCGCTCTTAGTTTAGGATTTCAAATATTCAGTCATAGGTATCCTTAAATGTGACTTTGGTACTTTATTCATTCATTCATTTATTCATTCATTCATTCATTCATTCATTCATTCATTCATTCATTCATTTATTTATTTATTTATTTATTTATTTATTTATTATTGATTTAACATCCGATGTAAATCATATCGGACCTTGATATATGCCTGCTCACTGGTCTACATACTCCTTTAAAATTACGAAACTTGTTTTTGTTTGTGTGTGTGTTCTCTTTTAAATTTCTCTACCACATATAGTAAATAGGAGAATTGTTATATTCCAACCAAAAGCTAAACGCCCGGATCTCACCAGAAATATGTGCACGTTTTGGGGGCCTCCGAATATCGGTGAAATACAGAATTTGGTATTTTAATTCTTCCAAGGTTACGACACTAATTTTCAAGAATATGCTCCAACGGTGGACGAATTCTATCAAATACTTGGGAGTGAAGCTGGACAAAGACTAGAATTTTCGGGAGCACAACTAGGAGATGCCGCATCAGGCATGTGGGGCCTCGGCCACGTTATTACCCATGTTGAGGTCTATGAAGCCGGTTTCCCTAAAGTTACGCCTTGCATTGGTCTCTCTTTTCATGCTTTATGCGTGCTAGGTCAGGGGCATGGCCGCAGGCTCTAACCTGCGGTTACTCCAGCGTGTCCGGAATAGATGCCTTCGGGTTATATATGTTCTGTAAACAGAAGAGATTACTCAACGAAGCCCCATCTCTCCCCTATGTGGAAGATTGAATTAGAAGTCGCGTTACCGAATTTTTGACTGGTTAGATCCCTGAGGAACGTTATGTTCCGAGAACGCCGACTGTAGACGATTCCAGCTTCCCCGTATGTTTTGCGGACGCTACTGGTAACACACCAGCCTTAACCAAATTTCCTTCCACCCAAGCTTTTGTTTGGTTTATCAACATTTTAACATTCCTCTTTTCTATGAATTATTTCGACCAGCGGTGCACGAAGGCCATTGCGCCCAATTCTGCAACCGTTAGAAGCTACAAAGCTACCTTCCTTCTATCCACTACCTGATTTTTATCCGCCTCCCTGCAACACACATCTCGCACTTCGTGGTTAAGTCCTATCCAGGGCAGGTACACAAATAATCTACCTCGGACTGTTTCTCAGTCCGCCAACACCCGACAACAACGACGATGACAGAAAGATTACTAGCATGATGCTTACTAAAAAGACAAAGAATCAAAGAGACGTGTCGAAGTGTTAAAATTGTGTAAAAGAGAGGTTCACTGTCAGCGTTGGGCTAACCGATTTTGGTGAAAATGAAGCAGTTTGAAGTGAACTTTGTATTTTCATTTTCGTTATATATACACAAACATGTGAGTGTATGTAGCCATAATCTACATGGGGTAGTTACAATAATAAAAAAAGATGTAACACGTGGAGAGCATAAAGACACGCAAAAGCACGATTGAAATTATTTCTGTTGTCTAGATAGTATAAATAAAGGGTATTAGGTAAACATTGCTTCACTCCTATATCTCTTTTACTTCCTCTTTTTACCTCTTTTACTTCCCTAAAAAAAAAAGAATATTGCTTCACTAATACTTCACTAATCGTTGATTCTAGAAGGCCCTGGACTATGATTAACATAGTGGATACGGCAACTTTATACTTAAACTGGAATTTGAAACTCCTATTTTCAGATTTGCGAGCTCCTATCTCTCAGAACATGGGATGAGAAGATACAAATGCAGGAAGAAGTACTCTACCTATGTATAAAGAAGGACAGAGTTAAGAATTCTCGATAATCTGAGAAGACAGTTGGTGTAAGTACAACTTGCCACCCTAGCTTATAATTTCACTTTCTGCTAAATGTTTATGCTATGTAGTTTCGCTTTTTGAGGTTAGAAGCATTATCCTCAAGCATAGTAAATATTTAAGTATATTAAATTTAATATAAAGCTTCATGTTTACTTATTGCTTTCAAAGCAGGTAACATTGGTGAATGTGTTAACTAAGCTAACCTATCAATAGCAGTTTTTATAACATGTTGCCAAAATATGTTGTCGAACATGAGCGTTTTTGGCTGTAATGAGATACTGAAAACATTTTCGGTTCTTTTTAAAGAGGTAATTTGTTTAGTAGCGCTGAAGGATTTGTGTTACTCATTAGCATTCTGGAATACTCGAATTGCTGGTGAATCTGTTTCCAATACATATGTCCACAGCTTTGAAACTTTTCAGCAGGAAAAATGTTGTTATCTTAAATGCTGTGCAGTTTGACAAATTTATACATGATATTATGATTAAAGATAAAGTATAGGTATTATAATAACTAACTTAAATTCCATATTCCTTTGAGATTACTTTTGAGGTTAACTGTTCCATGTATAAACTGGAATGTACGAAAGTGCATTCAAATAAGTAGATTTAGGCGATATAAAAAGTTACCATGAAAATCGATCCTTATGGCTTCTTAAAGGAATGCATTAACATATAAGTATCAACGCGAAATGTCAGTAGAGTACTCCATTTTGTTACTATTACGAAGAAAGTATCAACCAAACTATATTAGGTTTTCCGCGAAAATTACGATGTTTATAGTCATTAGGTTATTTGAAATAATGCATATAGAGTGTGTCCAAAAATCAGACTAATACACTTTTTCTGACTGCCATTAAAGCTTAGTATGATACAGAATAACATACTTACCATTTAACTTGATATATCATACAAACACTGCATAATAAACATTATTTCTCACACATTTTGTTAAGACATATTCTACTGCAGTACCTAGATACTTTGTTTCAATGCTAGACAAGTTAATGTGACTACTACTTCCTACTCAAGTATTTAAAAATGCAGTGTAACCTTACTATACGAATAAAAAAACAGTTTCAATTCGTTTATGTTTGTTCATTTTTGTTACGTTTACTTTCTGAGCTCAGTGCTACGTTTCCTTAAAGTTTTAGGTACATTATTGTTTTCCAGTACACATGCTGCATATTACGTATTTTCAGCCAGCCTTAGTTTATTCAAAAAATGAAAGGGTGCGTGTGGAGTGAAATGCGGATGTACTGTTGACATAAGCAAATGCTGATTCCTTTCTTAACGACTGCAGGATATTCCGCAGGAAATATTGCATTCCTTTCCCTAGTCGCGGCTGAACAATGAATGTAGGATTGCTTCACGGTTTTTTTATATGTTTTCAAATGAATAACGTCATTTAATAACCGGGTAGAACGTATCCGACGGTGAATTAAAGATTTTTTTCTTATTTTTGAATTAACCTTCTCCAACATCCCAGTCATTACTATTGGTTAATGAATGAAATAGATGAAATGATCTCAAATAAGTGCCGGATCCATAGTAGAGCTCAGAGTTACTCAGCTGTCATCTATCAGGATAAGGCAAACCCCCGGAAGGCATCTTATCCAGATAATGCATGCTGACCAAGATTAGAACCCGGGACCCCTTGAACATGAGACATGCCACCACCCGATGACTTCATACTGAGTTATATTATGCAATATATACTCCATCTGCACCAGGAATGATTTTTTAATTGAACATCGACTAGCATTAAGCGCCACCTACAATGCCAATGCAGAACTAATCACGTCCGACAGTCTCGGAAGTTAAGCTAACTTCTCAAGCAATTATCGAGCTGCCGTAAAATTTACAAAAGATTATCGAGTAACTTGGGTACCCTAATGCTTCCACGCACGTCAACTAAATGCACCACAGCTTATTTCTGACCACTGGTTACCGCTACCAAGCTGAACACATGGAAAGCACAATAAAGCATTTATCATTTCACATTTAAGGGGCGCCGGGGTAGCGCGGTGGTTTCGTTCGCGGCTCCCGTTCTAAGGGTCCCGAGTTCGATTCCCGGCTCTGGGGTTGGCGATTTTAAGTCGGCCCTATCCACGCCTTCACCTCTGTCTAGCACACGTGAAGTATCCCCTATGCCCAACGTGGTTCGGAGTCCACGGTATAAGCTGTAGGTCCTCTCACCTCACCGCCATCTTCACTATCACCCTATCATTGGAGGTAATGGACACCGCCCTCTGGGTGCCTCCACCTGAGAAATGGGTCCGGTCATCACTTGGTGGGGTGAGATTACCCCGAAGGCCAAGGTTGCCATGTGGGGAGTGTTAGTAACTAACTAACTCATTTCACATTTATTTTTCGCGTACATGTCCTATTTAATTCTTACGTTAACCATAACTTTTTGTTCTATACTTATGTGTAGATCAGGAGCTGTTCTGTCGCTGTATTTCAGGTTTACTTTGTCTTCTAACGATAACGTACAAAACGAGCTACTTAGTATAATACTTTATTCGTCTTGGTGAAATAAAAAAAATCACATCGCAGTGCTCATGCTCAAGAGTTTTTGATTTTCTCATTAGAAATAAATCTTTAATCATGTGCTATATTGCTGCCAATGCAGTTAAAGTTAGAAAACAGAAATTATTTAATGTTTAGAATTAAGATGGAGAAATGACGAATGTGATACATTAAAACAAGTTCTCAACTAACGTTCACACTACATATCTTTACTGTTTTGCGCTTACTGTAAGTAACTATTTCTTACATCTAAATATAGCATATTAGTCTTTGTGTGCCTGCCTCTGTGGTGTGAAAGTAGTCTGTTTGCCTCACCTTGAGGAAGTCTCGAGTTCGAATCTAGGTCTTGTGACTTATCTGGATAAGGTTTCTCCCGAGCTTTTCCATTAACGTGAAAGATGAATGTCCAATAACTCTAAGCTCTATGGACCGATTCGTTTGAGCACCATTTCACCCATTTCATTCATCATCACATATGACCAACATTGTAGGATGTTTAATAATAGTGATGATGATGATAATAATAATAATAATAGTAATAGTAATAATAATAATAATAATAATAATAATAATAATAATAATAATAATAATAATAATAATAATAATAATAATAATAATAATGATAATGATAATGATAATGATAATGATAATGATAATGATAATGATAATGATAATGATAATGATAATGATAATGATAATGATAATGATAATGATAATGATAATGATAATGATAATGATAATGATAATGATAATGATAATGATAATGATAATGATAATGATAATGATAATGATAATGATAATGATAATGATAATGATAATGATAATGATAATGATAATGATAATGATAATGATAATGATAATGATAATGATAATGATAATGATAATGATAATGATAATGATAATGATAATGATAATGATAATGATAATGATAATGATAATGATAATGATAATGATAATGATAATGATAATGATAATGATAATGATAATGATAATGATAATGATAATGATAATGATAATGATAATGATAATGATAATAATAATAATAATAATAATAATAATAATAATAATAATAATAATAATAATAATAATAATAATAATAATAATAATAATAATAATAATAATAATAATAATAATAATAATAATAATAATAATAATAATAATAATAATAATAATAATAATAATTAATAAATAGGTTTGTGTAAGCACCAATATTGGTACTGAGTGTATGTGTTGCTAACGACGGTCGTGACAGGTACTCACCGGCACGAATTTCCTCTAGCCCCTCGCATCAACGCTCTGCGCTTACTGTTTTGATTGATTATAGGGAAGTAACATTATTCCTTGCCATGGTGCAATATTGGAATTTGCGCGATCCATTGAATAGTAACATAATAGGTAGTGTTGCAAAATGAAAACTTCTAGTCACTTCCTTTACTTTATGTGGGTTTCTGTTGTTAGATAAGACATTTTATTGCTTCATGAAGAATAGTAAACATTAGTATATGAGACGTATACAAACAATTTAGAATATTGTTTCTTCCGCTTTTAAAGCAGAGTAATGGCAGGAGCCACCCTTAGTTTTAATCTCGAAGAATGCGCGCAGAAAAGGCTTAGGGCTATCCCTTGCGACAACAGTTTTGTCAAAAGTACTTGATAAAAACTGAAAACGACTTGCCGTTTGGATCCCAATTCAGTTAACAAGCAGCTTTCACACGTGAGCCGTTATTTAACTTCAGTTATTCACATATTTTGCCTTAGAAAATCTTCATGCTGCATTTCAGACGTGTCATCAAATGAGTTTTAGGGTTAACGTGTTGGTCACTATGTGGATAACTCTTTAATAAGACCATACATTTTGCAGACCTGACTCATCGCCCACAATTACCTACAGTGACTGTCAGAATTTTTCGGACAAGTGTAAGTGTTGTATGTTTAACAACAAAATATTAACAACCAACCTATTTTATTCCATATTGCTTACTCCAGATTGTACATTTACACATACAGGTAACAAAATTAAAGTTTCATTTGCATTTAATGAAGCACAAAATATAAAACATCCTAATATAATTATAGTAATAAAGAATTTTCTCTTCAAAATTGTTCGGACAAAAGATATAAGTACGAAGCGAATAGAAAGAATGGAGGATACGTAGGAATATTAATACTGGGTAATTCTTCCCTTCCTCCGTAGCACTTCAGTCAACCTTTTCGGTATGCTCTACACCAAGTTTGCTAGTAGTAGAACGGGCCAATTTGTTCAATTTCTCTTGCAGTCGCCTCCTCACCTCATCCTCAGAATTTATGGGAAGTTTTCATACCTTCTTTTCGAGTATATCACATTGATTTTCAATTGGATTCATTGGGACTCTGTGGAGGAAGATTCAGAACTTTATCAGAGTTGTACAACAACCATAGCCGTACATTATGGGCCATATGTTTTGGGTCATTGTCCTGATAAAATTTAAAAGTATCATGTTCCCATATTTTCTGCACTTTTCTTCAGGTTATCTCATAAATTCTGAAGATACTGGCGGTGATTCATGTGTCCATCTATAAATATTACCTCACCTACTCCTTCAGCCGACATACAGCCCCAAACCATAACATGTCCCCCTCCATATTTTACTGTCGCCTGCATATTTCTTTCTTAAAATTCTCTATTGGGCTGTCTCCAAATTATAATTTTCCCATCTGAGACCTAAATGTTAACTTATCGTAGAAATTACTGTTTCCCACCAGTCCATATCTTTGCTGAGGTGTTCTTAGCAAATCTATGCTGCTTGATCCTATTAACTTTGTTGACCTAGGGCTTTTTTCTTGCAGTTCATCCATGATAATGTTCTATGTATAGTACCCTCCAGAAGCTGCTTGCGCTGATCCTTTTTCCAAATGCACTCGCAGCCTCCGCAGCGGTAGCAGTTGTAGTAAGACGTGGATTATTGTTCACTTTGCTTATTACCTCCTCTCTTGTCTCCCATTAAGGACCCTCGGGCGACCTGTCTGTGGCCAATTTTCAGTCCTATATTTATATTGGCAGATAATGTCGTCAACAGTAATTTTCTTCATGTTCAATAAATCTGCTGCTTGTCGACATGTTTTTTCCCTTTCATGATGGAATATTACTAATTGTCATTGCTCAAATGTACTGTTCTTTCCTCTGTGCCCCATTTCACTCCTAAACATTTGCGTCTGCTTTGGGCGAGAGAGTGAGGTACTGATTGGGACCTCACCGCACAGCACATAACATTTGAGTTTGCAACCATTCCTTGTCCGAAAAATATTGACGAGCATTGTATCTTAACAGGTATTGTGCATTTTAAAAATAATTTACAAATCGGTACCTCTGAAGTACATGGAATGAAGAGCTTAGCAATTTTGAATTGTTTACCAACTTTTCCTTTAAAAAACAAGCATGTTACATGTATGGACCACCTTGTCCGAAAAATTATGGCTTTCACTGTACTATTGCTGCAAACATTTTGCCTGATCTAATGGAAGCGGTTCTTTTAACAGGGCATGTGGTTTCAACATGATGAAGCACCAGCTCACTTTGAGGTTGAAGTATGTCATCTTATCATTAAATACGCTAATCACTAGACTGTAATGAATCGTTTGCCGGCACGCTCCCCTGCGCTTTCTGATCTTATCACTTGACCTTTTCTTTGAAGAGACCCATAAAGACAGTAGTATATAGCACGTCTATTAAATATGAAAAGGAACGTTGGAACGTTTGGCCTGCGCAACTGGTGAAATACGAAAAATATCTGATGTCTGCGAGAATGCCGCAGAGTATGGCCATGTCGATGCAATGTTTGTGCTCACCGCAATGGTTGTGTGTTCAATATTTTGCTTTGAATGGGAAAGCTTTAATGCACAGTAAACTCTGAAATGTTGTTTTGTTTGTGTTTGTGTTCATTCTTTAGACTAAGATTAAAAGTTGAATTTTTATTTATGCACTCTCTTTATTGTTCTGATCAATATTGTTGTGGTTCTATATTGAGCGCGAAAGAATACATAATTTTGTTTAGAGGCGTCTTTATCAGGCTTTAAGTTCTTCTACGTTCCATAAATCTAAGACTTGGGACCACAGGCCTTATTTCGCGGTCCTGAGTTCGAATCTTGGTCAGGGTGAGTTACCTGGATAAGGTTTTTTCCGGGGTTTTCCCTTATCCTGTGAGACGAATGTCGGGTAACTCTAAGCTCCATGGACACCGGACACATTTGAGCACCATTTCATCGATTCCATTCATCGTCCGATATGACAACGTTGGAGGACGTAAATTACACACACACACACACACAAACTTACACACACTTACACACACACTTACACACACACACACACACACACACACACACACACACACACACACACAAATGGCCTTATTTCTCTTCCGAAGGAACCCTTCATACCCGAGTTTCCACTGATGTAAATAGAATCACACGCTTTTGCGTATTTTGGGATTACATATGAATGAGAACATGAAATGGACCACACATATTCAACATTTAATAAATAAACTGAGTTCCATTTGTTATTTGCTTAAAAATTTGAAAAGCTTAATAAGTTTAGCAGCATTGAGAAATATATATTATGGTTACTTTCACAGTCAGTTACAATATGAGACAGTGTTCTGGGGGGTAAAGGCAGATAGAGTCTTTAAACTTCAAAAAAGAGCGATAAGGATACTAAGTGGGGTGGATAACAAAACATCTTGCAGGCCATTATCAAAAAAACATCAAATATTACCTCTAGCATGTTTACATATTTTGGAATTAGTGATCCATGTAAAACAAAATAAACTACAAATACAAAATTACAGAAATGCCGATATGCACAAATACAATACACGTAAGAAAGATGACTTTCACATTCAAAGTTGTAGAACGGAAATCTCCAGGTCTAGTGCTATCAATAAGGGTATAAGATTATACAACAGGCTACCAGAAAATATTAAACAAATGAACAGCCTTATACATTTTAAAAAGGGAGTAAAACTCTTTTTACTGCAACATTCATTTTATTCTGTAAATGAGCTTTTAAATGTTAATTAGTTTTAAGTGATTGTAAATAATGACAGTGGCCCCTAATGCAATTTTTATACTATGATGTGTCTGATATCAATCAAAAGGACAAAATAAATTGAATTTAATTGAATTAAATCATGAATTAGAGTAAACTCCACATTTGTGAACAATTACTTTTATATAGCATTTCTCTATGGTCTTTATATAGTTTATATTTATTGGCTTTTCTATTTTAGGCTTTTGTTGGATCCTGTATCTGTTACAGTTTTTAGTCTTATGTAACATTTTATATTTATCTTTGTATCTTGAACTGACGTGTCCTATAACATATGTATTATGTTCCAAAGGATGAAATAAATACAAATACAAATATCACGAGCCTAAGCAAACACTTACGCCAGTGTAAATAGTTCCTTAATAAATGCTTGTATTATGAAATATTCGGGAATGAAAGTTATAAGGTGCAGATGCTATCGTAGTTATAAGAACTGGTTGATAAAGGTAAGGGGTATAATTGGCATTCTATTGCATATAAGAAATGCAACAGTGAGTTCTCCAAGGTGACATTTATGCCTCAAATAAACAATTTGTGAAATAGACGAAATACGATAACGAACAATTATTCATAATAGGCTACTTCACGAAAGGTAAGCTCAGGTCAAATATTGTAATTTATACATTTGAGTTCTAATGACAGAGGAAGGTGCGTGTTAACTGTACAAACACAAAAGCGGGAACCGTTAATAAGTAATGCAAAACGAATAACACTTAATTTATTGCAATCTATTACAAAAATATCCATCCTTTGCATATTATGAAAATAACATCAGAGTTTACAGGGGTTTCGGTGAAATGTGCAATCCAAATGCACAGGAAATATAAAGAAACTGATTCCAGTATGGAAACCGAGTCATTTTCAGTGTATATGGCTTACGATAAACGTAAGTAGAATATTCATTTCGGCATATTTATAAAATCGATTGTTACTTCCAGTTGCATTTTGAGCTATGGTTTTCACGCAGGCCACCGTTTTGTAGTTGTACTACTGATGGATTTATGTAAGCACGTGGTCCGAGAACATATATCTGTTCAGGGCGGGGTTTGCGAACTACTTTTACGCGGGTAATACAAACACTTTGTTTACAGTGATGGGCGCTATGGTTTTGGAATGGACACTAGAGGCCATTAAACATGTTATTAGCATGTTATCCTTAGACCATAATACACGGCAGGGCTAATGTTTTGTACTTCAATGAGATAAATGCAATACTGTAATTTGCCGGTTTTTTTGACGCTTTTAAAGACTGGGAACTAGTAAAGACATTAACTAGTCTAACAGTTTAACGAAGTACCTAAAAAGGCCCATCTTAACAAACGGCCTTCCAAATACTTGTATCTACCAGCTCTTAACGTTCATCGGTCTTATTTTGGGGCTTGGAGAGCACACATGCATACAAAATAACCTAAACCTAACCTCTGTAAAATCGATTTATTATGGCCTCTGTTCACCTCCTGTGACCAGTTTCTCATACATAGCTATGCTCATATCAATTTATACTCGATCAATCTCTCGCGGTTAATTCAATCAGTTGCTGAGGGCGCTCAACTGCAAGGTCATCAGCGCCTCTGTTAACTTATGAATAATTCAATCAATTGCTGGCTACTTTTTTTTTTGGATAAATTGCAAAGTGCCTCTTACTGGGCAAAGCGTGATGTGGATTAAGATAAACATAGTAAAAACCTAAATTGAGGGCGTATGTGTTAACTTTTTATTTTCCTTGTTCCATTTATACCCCACCTTTAACTGCTATGGTTATATCGGTGGCCGTTCTCCTTTGGAACATACTGAAGGTGCTATACTCGTTATCTTTTGGGTTTTAATCATTAGATCACGCACACATTCACACTCTCGTTCATACTTCCAGACTCTGGGGAAGATTGGAAATTATCTTGGTCGGAGAAAAATCCCCAACCCCACCGTCAGGAATCGAACCCGAGACCCCTAGCACGGCAGGCAGGTGCTCTACCGACTGAGCTACGGCTCCAGCCTGTGTTAACTTATGTTGAGTTGAGTTGAGGGCGCTCAACTGCAAGGTCATTAGCGCCTCTGTTAACTTATGAGTAAACACAGTGTACATTTGTATGCATTTGATTAAACATAATACTATAGTGTCACAGTAGCTTCAGAAAGGAATTCAGTAATTTGTTACTATGTTTCAATATTACAGTCAACCAGTAAGTAGGTACCTTAATGTTTCTGGCAGACATTATTTCCGGTAATTGTTGACAACAAATATACTATGAAAATAGATGTGTTAATTTTTCAACATCCCTAAAATTCATCCCACTGAAAAAAAGTATTTCAGAAAATTATAATCGAAAAGCTAAGTCTAAGCTAACACTTGCTTTATCCTATCCTAATGCCCAATGTTATCTTATTGTACTGCCCTGTCCTATCATATTCTATTGTTCTATAACATCCTACCATCCAATGTCATCCTATTCTGATACATTATCATGTTTATCTACCCTATTCTGTGAAACATTATCTTGTTGCTCTGTCTGTTTTGTTTCCTATTATGTGGGCATTCCAGTTAATGAAAAGAAAACCTGATGTGTTATAGTTACATGACTTTCTTTACTCATTCTTCGGTTTTTAAGTGTGCAAAGCGACAGTCCCAAGATTTACTTGCATGTAAATGAACTCTTGCAGGATGAAATTCTGACACACCAGTAGCACTGATATGCTCTTGACAATTGACAGCAGTGTTATCAAACAAAGTATTTTATTAATCCATATAAATACTTGTAGAAATTTGTAGAATGTATACATTTTTAGCAATATTTATAGAAAGGAAATTACTTATTTCCTTGTAGTTGTAATGGAAATAGGGACTACAGTGGCCCTAAGTGATAAGCAAATTTTATACCATTTTATATGGCAAACTTTATACTTGCCATCTACTTAAGGTTTAAGGTTCAACATAACATAACAATTTTCATGACAAAATGAGCTTTACAGAGTGTACACTTGTTACCTAACTAAGATGCAGGGTTTAGCATAACATGAATCATGTTCAGCCTCTGTATGGGGCTTATGGACATTGAGAACAGTATAATATTGGAAAATTGTAGCCAACAACAAGGAATACTTTAGAAATAGTTAACTCTACAACATTTATTTGAATAAGGACTCAATTCTAACAACTCCAACAAGGGTTTCAGAAGTTTAGCTGGATGTACTTCTAGTAACAAACCATAAGTGCTAGGGGTCTGCAACATTCGCACCACATTAGCTATTGAGGTCAGAAGCCTTCTCCAAAACGGAAATGGCTGTTTCAATTAGTGCAATACCTTGATTAAATAAGCATGCATTTATATCCCCTAATATAAGAAACGTAGAAAATGTGAATATATTTAAGAAAAAGCTCAAAGCATATTTAGTAGAAAATTCATTTTATTCAATTATGGAATAGGTAAATGGATAGTTCTATATAAACTAGCTAATTAAGACTCTGAGTGTATGTGTGTGCGTGCGTGTGTGTGTGAGTGTGTGTGAGTGTGTGAATGTGTGTGAGTGCATTCTTAATTGTATTGAATTAGTGTAAATTGAATTGTAGTTCTATTGTACAATGTTGACGATTCCATATCATGTAAACATGATCTTAAGGATGAAATAAATGAATATGAATATATATACAGGGCTGTATTCCTAACAGAAAAAGTGGTGGGGGGCCGCACACCTAAAATTTTTTCCAGATGCTGGATCACTGATTAGAACTCTGCAGTTTTAGATTTGCCTTCTTGTTTGGTAGTCCTCAGCATGCGTACGACTTTTTATCCATTCTTTTATGTAATCCTGTGGGCTCCACATATGTACTGAAGGTATGTTAATAGCCATTAACATTATTTAAATGCACTTTTAATGTATATATTTTGTAGTTTTGCAGTACCTTGAATGTTAACTTAAGAAAGGTATTGAATTAAAAAAGTATAAATAATATTATTAGTAAGGGGACTGCGTCCCGCTCCGAAAAATAGTGGGGGGATGGCATACATCTGTGTTCCACCTCCACTACAGGCCTGTATATATACAGACACACACACACACACACACATATATATATAAGGATGCAGTAGGTAAAGTAATAGTCAGATCTGTAAAAAGCTTGTTGCCATATGATAACTTTGAAATTTCATCCTCAAAATGATCAGTGGTGGCTGGACCATGGAGGCCCTCTAGTGTCATGATTACTTTTTTTTTAAGATTAGTGTGCTTTAACAACCAGGGTGTGAATGAAGGAGATGGTTTAAATGATGCTCAGTTATATGATGTAATATGTACACCAGCAATATTAGTAACTTTTTCCACTGTACATTGACTGGCATTCTGGACGCCAGAACCATCTGGAATGCCAACATTGAAATGATCATGTGTGTCAGACTCACAGGTTTAGCTGCTGTTTTTATCAGGCAAATATTGGGCTACAGGAAATATTTACAAAACAAATACCGAACAGAATATCAAATTAAGGTAGGTATTCTAGGTATTCTTTCCCTGTGTATGATTTAAGTCCACTCCAAACAAAACGCATCCAAATAAATGCATCCAAGAACTGCATATAAATTTCATTCTTATGTAGTATGCAGTCACATGTTTTGGCCTGCCGTGGTAGTGTAGATGGTAGCATGTCTGCCTCATGTTCAAAAGGTCCAGAGTGCAAATCTCAGTCAAGGTGAGTTATCTGGTTAAGGTTTTTTCCTGGGTTTTCCTTTATGCTGAAAGATATATGTCTGGTTACTCTAAGCTTTCTGAACCCTGGACATCAAACATCATTTCACCCATTTTATTCATCGTCCGATTCAACTTACCATTGGAGAACATATCTTAAAAAAATGTTTAAAAAAGCAGTGCTTTGTTCTCTGTGTGCAGATCAGGAGCAGATCTTCTAATGTATTTCAGTTTCATCTTGTTTTCTGAGGATTGCGTAGAAAATGTGCTACTTTGTAGAAAAAACTTAATTTATTCATGTTAACTAAAGAAAATATCACTTTGCACTGCTCATACACTGAAGAGTTTTTGTTTTTACAGCAGAAGCAAACTTTTCATTTCAACTTCGGCTATGTTTTTGTCAATGTGGGTGACATTATAAAATAATGATTAATTTAATTTTAGGTAGAAACGAGCCACAGTGACAACTATGATATTGTAACTTTGTGGGTTCGTGAAATTAAAAGTCAAGTTGCACAAACTCAAAATGTTCTTTATTTCCACCGATTACAGTTGGTACACTTGCCGATTACAGAGAATTACGTAGCGCACAAAATTACAATCCACCAGTTCGTCGGTGTCTACAATGAAGGCGCCACCTGGTTGTGGAAATCCCAAAATTGGAGCACTGCACAGGGTCTTTTTCAGGTGCTGGAAAGCATCATCGGCGTCGACCGTCCACACATAAGGTCGGTGTTCTTCTGTCAGGCGGGTGAGGGGCTTGGCGATATGGGAGAACCCCTTTTGAAGCGTCGGAAATAACTGCACATCCCCAGGAAACTGCGCAACTCTTTCTTATCATTTGGGCGAGGCCAATCTGTCACAGCCGGTGTCTTCTCCGGGTCTGTGGCCACTCCGGTTGCTGAGACTATGTGGCCCAAGTAGTTGACTTCCTTGCGGAAGAGCTGGCACCTCTTCGCGTTCAGCTTCAAGTTGGTCGCCTGCAGTCTCTGTAGCACCTTACTCAAATTCTCTAGATGGTCTTCAAAAGTTTTACCAACTATGATGATGTCGTCCAGGTATAGCAGGCAGGCGTCGTAAGTCAGTCCTCTCATTACTGACTACATGAGGCGTTGGAAGGTAGCTGGTGCGTTGCAGAGGCCAGAGGGCTTAACTGTAAACAGCCAGAGCCCTTCGGCTGTAGAGAATGCGGTCTTCTCCTTGTCTCTCAGGTCTAGATCTACCTGTCAGTAGCCGGACTTCAGGACCAGGGTCGAGAACCACTGTGCACCAGCTAGCGTGTCCAGGGTGTCGTCAATCCAGTCCTTCCGGTTGACAGCGTTCAGCTTCCTGTAGTCCACGCAGAAGCGTAGCTCGCCGTTCTTCGTCACCAAGACTGAGGGGGCACACCACGGGCTGCCACACTTTTCAATCACTTCCCTGGACCTCATGTCCTCCAGCATGTCTCGTACCGCCCCTTGCTTCGCCAGCGGAACGCATCTAGGTGGTTGCCGAATAGGCCGGGCGTCCCCGGTGTCCAATGAGGTGAGGCACTTTGTTCGTGCGGTCGCAGTCACTCTCACTTTGGCTGAAGACGCGCTGGTATCGCCTCAGCAGTTGTCGAACCTTCTCCAGCTGCTCTGCGGTCAGGTGGTCGGCCGCCCGCTCCATTAGGCAATCTAGCCGGGGTCCCAGGTGTTGCGTCAGCACCAACTCCTGTGTCTGGTCGATTGCTGTTACGCTTACCACGGGCACGCGCGTTCACAACTCCGTCCCAGACTTTAGGTCGTGATCGGTGTCCTTTGGATTTAGGAGTGTCACTGGTACCTCCTCTCGGCACGTCAACAATGGCCTGGCTACACATAATTCGTGTACAGGCGTCTTCTGGTGCAGCATGATGTTCCTGGCTCTCTGGCCTTCCAGTCGCGCCTTCACCACCACCTCGCTCCCCGCGAGGACAACAACGTCTTCGATCAAGATAACCCTGCAAATTCCAAGGCGCTTTTCGGGTTGACGGAGCATAACCTCTTCTCCGTTGAGCCGCAGGACCTTCCTGCCGACGTCGACTGTCGCCTCGTGGCTCCTGAGGGCATCCAGTCGCAGAATCACCTCCTCAGCCATCTTCGTGACGAACACTCACAGACGTACGGCACTCCATCCCAAGGTCACCTTTGCAGGACCTTCTCCACCGGCAAGGTGTCGCCTGATGCCGTCATCAGCTGCTATGGTCGGCTCGGCTTCCTGTCTGGCAAACCCTTGGCTACGTCGGGTCTGATAGTGGTCACGGCTGCCCCGGTGTCCACCAGCACGCGTCACCGCTTCCCTCTTACCCAACCACCCGTGATGAGGCAGTCATCCTTCCGCCGCCTGACGGCGCGCAGTGTTACTCGATGAGATGGTGTGGATGGCGCCGACGTTCTCCTCGCCACGCCGGGCCTTACTCGTTCTCCCGGCTGCTCTTCCTGGTGTCGCAAGTCGCTCTCTAGCTGTCCCAGCCGTCCAGTACCCCAGCACACGCCACTGGGTCTTTGCCGACGACCCTCGGCTGGCCTTCTGTCTCCAGTGTAGCTGACACTCCTCGTTCTCGACGTCGGGGTAGCCGTCACCTTGGCCGCCTCCATCCTTAATGCTGCCATTAACGCCTTGTTAATGGTTTTGTAGTTGCCGAGCATTAGGCGCTGCCGTACCTCAGCGTCTCGCACCCCGTCAACGAATTTGTGGGCGGCTTCCCGGTATATGAACTCAGGCGGAAGGTCAACCAAGGCCTTCCTATCCAGCTGCTCAATCGCCAGGGCGAACTCCTGCAGCATCTTCCCTGGCTGTTGGGACCTTGTCTTCAGCTGACTGCGGTAGGCTGCGGCTAGGCGGTGATTCCTGAAACGGTTCTCCAGGGCCTCCCAGATATCCTTGGGAGCCGCCGATGTCTGGACCGCGTTTTGGACTTACACGGCCCGTCCCTGGACGCTGGATATTAGCTGTGCGGCCTCTTCCTCCAGTGACCACTTGTTATGCCTGGCCACCGTGTCGAACTGGCGGCGGAAGACCTCGAACGTTGACGCTTACTCCGTCTTACTTGGGAGGTTTGACGGACACCGATGTTGTTTGCGTCCCGGCGCGTCGACCTTTAAATCCCTTAACCTCCTGCCGACGACGTCCTCCACCATAGCTTTCAGCGACTTGACGCCGATGTCGGCCTTTCCTTCCAGCTCATTGACGCGGCTCGCCAAATCTTCGATGTTCTCGGCTAACTCTGTGACGTCCTCTTTTACGCCGGCCAACTGTTCTTCAAACTTTGCGGCGAGAGCCTCGTTTGCCGCCTCCATTTCCGTGGCCAGACTGCCGTTCGCTGCTCTCATTTCTGTGGTTAATTTGGCCTTCATTTCTTCCATCTTCTCGGTAATGTTGTCGTTAGGCATCTTCATTTGTTTCATCTTCGCGGAGAAGTTGTTATTTGCCGTCTCCGACTTTTCTAAAATCTGTGCAAATGCACTCTCCATCGCTGTAATATCCCACTTCTGACACCAGTTGTGACTTTGTGGGTTCGGGAAATTAAAAGTCCAGTTGCACAAACTCAAAATGTTCTTTATTTCTACCCATTACAGTTGGTGCATTTTACGATTACATAGAATTACGTAGCGCACACAGTTACAATCCACCACTTCGTCTGTCACAGGTCCACTCCACATTCACTACTGCGGACAACTCTCCCTAGAGCTAACTAAAAGCTCCCCTGATACACGTACGCAGTCTTCCAGTCCGTTCCCTAAGACTGCGCTCTTCGCGGCTGCTCGTCAAGAACTGCCTGAGTCGTCCAAGGCGCCACTTATACGGCCAGATCGCTGCATCTTGAAGCTTCTTGGCTCGGAACATCATCCCGATTGTTCCAGACGTCACGGGGAGGGGAAAGAGGCGGTACAGTGCCTCCTGACACTCTCCTAACCATCACTTATGTGAGCGCAAAAGATATATGGGTGGGCGTAGTCTTAATGCCTCCTGTCCCCTACCCAGCTCCAGTTGGTCATGCCTTCTGATAATTCGGTGACAATATAAAAAAACTCATTTTCCACTAACTTTCATACTGCAGAGTTTTACACTTATTCTTATTCTGAGTGAATAAGAGGAAGTTACGTTCCTAATAATGGTTAAACTTTTACATATTTTAATGCAGTATTCAGGAAAGATTTTGTGTAGGAACAAAATTAGCATAAAGTGAAAAGAAATTTTTTTTAAATTAATTTATTTGGGCATCAGAAATAACATAAGGAAATATTTCAGAAGATAAGCACAATCAGTATATGTAATGGGATGAAATTTGAATAAATAATTGTCATATAAAAAAAAAACATTGGCTTCAAGACTAAGTTGTAAATGATGTTGATAATGATGATAGTGATGGTGATGATAATGAGTTTTTGTTTTTGTAATTTAGGTCCTCCAACGTTAAGTCATATCAGACGATGAATGGAATGGGTGAAATGATACTCGGATGAGTCTGAGGTCCATGGGGCTTAGAGCTACCTGACATTCATCTTTCAGAATAAGGGAAAACCCCAGAAGAAACGTTATCCAGGTAGCTCGCCCTAACCAAGATTTGAGCTCAGGAGCTCTTGAACTTGAGGCAGACATGCTACCTCAACGTTACCGAGGCAGGCAGGTGATGATAATGATATCATCATCATCATCATCATCGTCGTCATCGTCATCGTCATCGTCATCGTCATCGTCATCATCGTCATCATCGTCATCATCGTCATCATCGTCATCATCGTCATCGTCATCGTCGTCGTCATCATCATCATCATCATCATCATCATCATCATCATCATCATCATCATCATCATCATCATCATCATCATCAAGAGTGCATGACAAAAATAGTTAAGTGCAAACTTTAAGAGTGCTGTATTTATTACGTTTAAAGTAAAGTGAGATGTTACAAATGCTTCATTAGTTAATTTTGACATTACTGTGCTTAAATTCTTCCAAGTATCCGCTTATTACTTAGGCTCATAGGTCTTAAATAAGACAATACTTGCAGGTAAACATGGAACAAATGGGAAGAAACAGTGGATAAAATCAAGGCAGGATCTGACCTTTCATTAAACAAAGTTGAAAATGGATATATATAATTGCTCCCAAAACTAGTCCCATGTTTTAGCATGGGAAAAAAAACTGAAACTGCAGCTTTATTTATTAATGATTATGAAGATTACAAATGTTTAATACAACTTAATAGATATTTATAATGAACATTAATGTATGTAGTAATTAAACATGTTGTATATAAACCTTTTAGGGATCTCACATATCTCATGATATCATGAGAATAAATAAGGCACAGAAGAGGAGGAATGAATGATATTAGACATACTTAATAACCGTAATATTTGATTGTTTTTGATCTCATTGCAAAGCACAGTATCATTATCACTATTGAATGCACACTTTTAGTTATTTTTTTTTTAAACATTTATGACATGATGTAGATGCATGAGTAAAATTCGACCAAAATAGTGGGAAACCGCAAATTTTTAAACATTTTTCTGACATATATCGTGTACTTTTATACTATGTAATTGTTTTATTAATAATTTCTGTTTCTTACCCATTATAGGACCATTAAAATGCATTCATACAATTTGTAGTTTAAACTTTTAAGTCCAGTTTTTACTTTCACTATTACACATCAGTAGGGAGATGTATTCTGCCCAAAATTTGATGTTGAGGTTTCATCAGAAGTATATGTTTTGAGGCCCCTGAACCCAAAGGAAGCAATTTTAGAAAAAGAGCCATGTGTGTGCATGTGTGTTTTTGAGAGCTTTACATAACTTGTAAGCTGTAAGAATTGGACAGAATCTGTTGTTGTTCACCAATGGTACTGGGGATTAATTGATCTGCATCATTTTCTCCATGGCTTCCCAATGTAAGGTCTGAAAGTTCTCACTTTTAAGACCTTTGCATTTGATGAGATGTTATTTATTCAGGATGACGTCTCTTCACAGAGAGTGCACTTGACTGTCGGTAAGCAGCATATTTTGTAGAGGTATTCTGCGAGGCAGTTGTAACCAGTTTCCATTCTAAATAGGGTCACTGCTGTTTTATTTGACAGTTTTTGTATGTCAACTCTGTCTTTAATAATCGTTTCTCAGTACACAGTTATGCAAACATAATTTAGATACACCCCAGCAAGACCATAAATAGCCCCTGCTATCAACAGTTAAAATTATTCAATAAGCTTCCTCTGGAAAGAAAAGAACTGCCACAAAACAGATTTGTTATAGTATTAAAAAACTGTTTTAAACAAAAAGCATTTTATACTGTATAAGAATACTTAGAATATAACATACATGCTAGTGAATTTATGTAAAACTCTAATAAATTATAGCAGTAGGTACCTAATTGTTTAATTTTATTATTAGTATAGTAAAGTTATTAACTTACAATAATTACTACCTTAAGCCATGCAAATGATCTGATTTCACCTAGAATTCTATACGCATTAATTTGTAAACCATCTGTACTTATAAATACATTGTAAATACTTTTTATAACTGACAAAAGCTATTGCTTCATGTAAACTTAATGGTGAATAAAGGATTATGATTATTATGATTATAATCCTTATCTTTTAATTTATCTTCTTTATCAAGTCTCTGCTGTCTTTTGAAATGTTGCTTAATGTTGTTTATGTTTATTGATTTGTATTTTTATTAGGGTTTCAACTCTTTTATTAAACCTTTCTTTGCTATTTGATCTGCATATTGTGACTTTATGGGTTTGTAGAATTAAAAAGTCTGAGTTGCAGATATTCCAAATGTTCTTTATTTCCGTAGAAATACACTGTTCAATTCTCATGTAACAACATTACGTCACATACTCACAGTCTTCTTAAATACCTCATTGATAAATTCAAGAGATTTCTGGGACAAACAAGAAATAGATTATTCTATAACCTTCCGAAGTGTAACTTAATCTATGCCGGCAAGTCCTTTATCCCCGGCGCCATGTTTATATGCTTATGCAAGCTCTTTATCTCCATGAAACACTCTCCGTCTGTTAGTTCCTTTGTGTAAACAAGCCACGCGAACCTTTTTATGCCCGTCGCTGTGACAATATTCATTGTTCAAATGGGCTGGGATCCATAGTAGAGAAACATGATTTCCAGTTTCAACTGCTTTAATTAGGCTTCTTATTTATTTGATATTTTTTGTTGTTTTATTGCTGTAATTTACTGCCCAAATGTTGATTTTCAGTGTTATAATATGATTATTTTTTGTTTTATTTTTTGTTTTAAACATTAAACTTGAAACATTTAATTTGCACCACTAATTTTCCAAAATGTAAATAGCTATTGATATGTGGTTTTCACAGCATTGTTTGGTAATTAGGGGCTCGTAGTTTTAACCTGTAAATAGATTTTAATAAAACTATGAAGGTGTATCTTTGGAGCAAACATACACTTTTTTAAATGGAACAATGCCTAGTTATATAAAAAAATCAAAAGTATGGCAAATTAGAATGTTAATGGTGTCTTCCGCAGGACTCTAGTGCCAGTATTTCACGAGATGTCTAATTTTGAATCTTTTACACTCTGACAATTATATGTTCCATTCAACCAGCTTAGTTACTAGATATAATGTTATTGTACGTATACACGTGCTTTTGGTTCATTTATACATTGCAACGTTCTAGTTAGTTAGTTATAGTTCAAGCAGTTGGTTGCAAATGAAGATGGGATTTACCAATGCAGAAAAAGCTGACATGCTCATGGTGTTCAGAGAGTGCAGGAAGAATTCAGTTCATTCTTTTATAGTGTATACGGAAAAATATCCCAATAGACCTCAACCTTCTCAGCAATTATTAATCAACCTCTTCAACTAGTTATGTGAAAGTGGTAGTGTAACACCAAAGAAATGTAACAGAAACAAGCAGGTGACTGGAGATGTAGAGGAAATGAATGTTTTGGTTGCTGTTGCAGTAGATCCGCAAATTAATTCTCACATAATTGCACATATAATTGAAATGAGTCAGGCAAGTGTACTTTGCATTCCCCATCGACATAGGTTCCATCCCTATCACATCTCCTAGGCTTCTAGGAGCAACCTGTGGTTCCAGCAAGATGGCTGTCCAGCTCTTAGTGCACAAATTACCACAGCTGGTCTTCACGGATTGTTTCCAAATCCAGGGATTGGCCAGCCCATTCATCAGATTTGACTCCATTAGACCTTTTTCTTTGGTGAATACTGAAAGACACAGTATACAAGAATGTACCAACTACACCAGATAATATGAAACAATGAAATGAATATGAAATTTCTGCTGAAATGCTAGGACGGTGCAGCAGTCTTACTACAGGAGACTGGAAGCTTGTATTGAAGCTGCAGGTGGTCAATTTGAACACAAGCTTTGAAGGTCAAATTTCTCTTTAATTGTCAGGATCCATAGAGACTTCAAAACCATCGTGTAAGGACCATCTCTTAAAAGATTTTCCTATTACTTAAACCTACTACATTCCCATTGAATATTCTCAAAATTTCTTTTGAGCCTTGAGTTCTAGTGCTATGAACGATCTGAGTCAAGAAGGCCTGTATTTTGCCAAAGTACTGAACATTATTACCCATACTCTAGTGTTATCATACAGGTAATTACTATTTTATTTTTTGCTGTTCCTGATATTCTCTTGTGACATCATAACAGTTTACTTTTGTGCTTATTCAACTAAAACAGTAATTTTAAGTACTGAATGCCTGAAGTACAGCCAGCATGACAGTAATAATTTCTGTAAATATGTAGTAAAAGGAGCAATTGGTTTAGCCTTTTACTTTAGTCTTTGACTAATGTAAAAAAACAATTGCAGAAGTTATACTGACAAGCTTTTAAGATGTAATTTAAAATATGACTGCATAAAAGACATGAATGGTCCTATTGCCATCTTCAAATTTGGAACCTTCAATTACTAAATATTTAACAGTTACGCATTTATTATGAATTATTAAGTGGATCTAGTCAGTTAAATGTTTTCTAAAATTCATATTGGTAAAATTAAAAAGTTCAGTAAGAGCCACACAATAGACCATTTTTTTCTAGTATACTAGACCAATTTGTTTATACTTTCTTTTTAAATTCAATAAGCCATTTTAGAATGGATGTAATCAACTGTTTTGATACAAGTAGCATCTTTTTGTAGGCATATCAAAAAGGATTTATGATAAATAAAACAAGAAGAACTAATCAAGGCTTTGCAAGTGACCATAAACCTGACACGGCTGATCACATGTGATGCCTTGATCAATAACATTCTCCATGAAGGCTTAAAATCTTACACTATAAGAAGAAAAGCTGCTTAACTTATATAAGTTGATTGATGGAAATTTATCATTTCTTCACACTAGCCATATATAGGCTAAGGTTTTATATAGAGTCAACATGAAAAATTCAATGCCATGACCGGGGTTTGAACCACAGATCTCCTGTTTTACATCCAACCCATTGAGCTACCATGGCCAACGTACCGTACCAATGAACAACATAGCAGGAAATCCGTGGTTCAAATCCTGGCCATGGCATTGAATTTTTCATGTTGACTCTATCTATGCTTAACTTAGCTTATTAAAATTGTATTTATTGATCTTTACATGCCTAAAGGCTTATTCAAAGAGAGTTGTGCATTTTTAATTTTACACAGATGCATTGTCTTAAGATATTGTGCAAGTAACTGGTGAGTATAAAGTAGTATAAAATATAAATTTACATTTTATCTCTAAAGCTTGTCTTAAATTCTTCCACAGCAGAAATTAAAATTGTAACACTTGTTTCTTACAGCATTCCACCGGTAAATATGGGTAAACATCTTCTCAGGAAATTCTTTCTTCTCATGTGGAAGAACTGGGCTCTACATAGGCGTAATCCTTGGCAGACAGCAATGGAAATTTTGGCACCTGTAATACTGGGTATGGTGCTGGTCATTGTTCGCTCTTTTGCAGAACCAAAACCAAATCCTGAAGTTTACTTTAATCCGTATCCTCCAGTACTGAATGGAACCTACATCACTACAGTCTTACCATTGTCAGCTATAAGTGAACTTCTACTGAAGTATAGTGGTGAAAAGGAAATACCTGCTCCAACAAGGTGAGGGCCTTTCTTTCCTATAGATTGGTTTAAACTTATAAATCCTGCTGAAAGCTGCTTGTATCAAGAAAATTCTTACTGTACTTGCTAATTGAAACATAACTTTGCCTAAAGTAGTGGAAGTATTGCAATGAAACCAAAACTGCAACATATATATTTTAATAATAATACCTCAATACTACAAGAGGCAATTTTTCCAATGTTTACTCCGGAAGGTGAGTGTGTGACTGTGCAAGCACAGAGTACATGCATGTGAGGACATCATGACCAGATTGCATGTAAAGACATGTGGAGGACCACTTAAACATTTCATAGCCAACTAGGCCAGTGTACCCCAACTCTTCAGGGCATTTAAGGCCTAGCCTACAATCTCTAAGCAAAGGCAAACATGTATGTTGACAACCTTGAACTACTATGCATCCAGGATGATATCTTTTCCGAAAGCGTTTGACAGACAATATGGCGATGCTTTCAGTTCCCTCCTTGAAGCAGAAAGAACCCTACTGACTTAATCAAGTGAATTCCAAAGTGCACTTCATTTCAAATCCAAAAAGACAGTAGGACTTGATTAATTGCCCCTCTCATCTCTGCTATCTCCTTTCGATGTGTCTCATCATGGAATACTTTCCAAGAGAGTGGAGAGAGCCTTAGGTGATCTGCATTTTGAAGCCCAGTAAAGATCTGGTAGATCCTTCCAAAAGGTGGTCCAAAGGTAGTACCAAGTGGATGAGTCTGTAAAAGGGATCTGCATGCCAGATCATTGAAAACGCATTCTCAGCATCCAGAGACACCTAGCATGAAATTGCCCCAACTCAGGTTAACCTGAGTGACTTGTACCTTCTGCTGGTCTGTTGGTCATATTCAGATCCTGAAGAAGGCCATGGAGTATACAATGGCCGAAAGATCAACTTTCATTAAGTTAACAGACCTGATCACCCTCGAAGCCTTGATTAATTTCTAGTTTAGTTTTATTTAATTTCAGTCCATTGTATATAAACCATGCTTCAAATTGCTTTATGGACTCGTCAACATTTATTTCTAAGCTTTTAGTATCTACCCACTTAAAGATGTCATTGGTGTAAAATACAGTTGTCCAATGACAGTAAGTGGAAGATTATTTGTGTATACTTCTTATGTATAAAATAGTGAAAAAACTTGCAAGTCTCCATTTTGTATATATAGGACATGCATTACCCTCTAATATATTCGTACTTGCTTTTGGGCAAACACTGCTAATTTCTTATGCTTTTAAACATAGAGATGACACGATTGTGTCGATACAAAAATTCTATTAAATAATCTTGGACATATTGGACATAGAAGTCTAAGTAAAAACCTCGTACAGTCCTACATGACTAATACAACACAGTATGTACAACTGAAATGTAAACAAGGTGATTTTATTTCAAAACCTGTAGAGGTACAATCTTGCATGCACTAGGGATCCATTTTGGGACCTTTATTGTTTATTCTGTATATTAACGACATAAAAACTGTGGTGCCGGGTAATGTAGCTTTAAGTTTGTATGCAGACGATGCCACACTGGGTTTCACTAACAGCAACTTTCTGAGTCTAGAAATCGGTGCAAATTTGACCCCCATATCGTGGCACAGTATTTTAATGATATCAGGCTCTGTAAAGTCTGTTTAGTTAATGCATGTGCTGTTTGGAGTCAAAGGAACCTGAGCCTTCCGCCCACTAATGACGGTCATAAATCTATCTCCACAATTCAGAAATGGAACACTGTCGTTGAGGACCAATAGCAACCCTGATTTTCTCGAAGTGACAGTCGCATGTCTACTCCACGTGGAGTCTCAGTTGCCAAAGTTCCAGCTTCCAGTTGATCTGTTTCATTACGTGCAGAAATTTGTTGTGTGTCACAATGTGGAGACCGTAGGAGGGAAATGCAGTAGTAAGTGCAAACAAAGTAGTAGATAGCTTTCAGTCACGTGAAAATAATCAAAGTGAAGACAGTGTGAATAACTGGGCCGAGTTATTTTACTGGAAAGGCCTAAAAAAAGACAAAAACCAAAGTTATAACGGGAACTGTTTCTAAGCAAATTCAAGCGCTTGTTTTGAACACATATAAATATGTGCTGAAAAATAATCTTGGTAAGGGGTTGTGCAATGAGCCTGATGATAAATTCTGGGTATTCAGAGAAATAGAGTAAGAAATATTGTGACGAAAGGAATACCAAGGACGCCGATCAAGTATGAAAACAAAAGGAAACTTTTCTCTAAAGTAGATAATTTCATATGTGATTTAATTCGTTGAGAAATTTATGGATTGTATACAAAAGGGAGAGCGCCCACCTTAGATGAATAAGTTGCACATTTGCAAGAAATTTGTGACTTTCTTTATGGGCTCTTCACTTTGCGCGTACCCCTAAAGGGGCTGGGTTTTCCACAGATGTTATTTTATTTGCAGATGACGCTAACATCCTAATAAAAGGAAACAATCAAGAAAGCGTACAGACCAAACTCAATGATGCTCTATGTAAACTGCACACATGGTTTCATGAGAATGAACTAATTATAAATAAGGATAAGACTATTGCCATTTCATTCCGTACTTGCCAAAATAGAAATGTTGTCAAACCTCCAATAGTATTTGATAAAACAACCATTAGCTACAATAATGAAACAAAGTTTTTGGGATTACATGTGAATGAAAACATGAAATGGACCACACATATTGAACATTTAATAAATAAACTGAGTTCCATTTGTTATTTGCTTAAATATTTCAAAAGCTTAATAAATATAGCAGCATTGAGAAATATCTTTTATGGTTACTTTCACAGTCAGTTACAATATGAGACCGTGTTCAGGGGGGAAAAGGCAGATAGAGTCTTTAAACTTCAAAAAAGAGTGATAAGGATACTAAGTGCAGTGGATAACAGAACATCTTGCAGGCCATTATTAAAAAACTTCTAATATTACCTCTAGCATGTATGTATATTTTGGAATTAGTGATCCATGTAAAACAAAATAAACTACAAATACAAAATTACAAAAATGCCGATATTCACAAATACAATACACGTAAGAAACATGACTTTCACATTCAAAGTGGTAGGATGGAAGTCTTCAGGTCTACTACTATCAATAAAGCTATAGGATTATACAACAGGCCACCAGAAAGTATTAAACAAATGAAGAGCCTTATACATTTTAAAAAGGGAGTAAAGCTCTTATTACGGCAACATTCATTTTACTCTTTAAATGAGTTTTTAAATGTTAATTAGTTTTAAGTGATTGTAAATAATGACAGTGGCCATTAATCTCATTTTTATACTATGACGTGTCTGATGTCAATCAAAAGGACGCAATAAATTGAATTGAATTAAATTGAATTAAATCATGAAGCAGCGTAAACTCCGCATTTGTGAACAATTACTTTTATATAGCATTTCTCTATGGTCTTTATATAGTTTATATTTATTTGCTTTTTATACTTTAGACTTTTGTTTGATCCTGTATCTATTACAGTTGTTAGTCTTATGTAACTTTTTATATTTATCTTTGTATCTTGAGGTGACATGTTCTATAACATATTTATTATGTTCCAAAGGATGAAATAAATACATTAAATACAATAACTGCATTTAAACTGTGTATTAAGGTGCAATAAATATGAATATGAAAAAGTACAATAATCTAGTATAAGGACCCTGAGGATTATTTATGACAATCCAGCGTGGTAACTATTGTGCTAAAAAGCAGTTGTTGGACATTCTGATGGATATAGCATGTATCATTTTGTATCATCTTTAAACTGCTGGTTTTCCTAGTTACCAGCTATAGAATTAAATAAATATCTAATATCAATCCATAGATATTATGAAATATTGTAGCAGTTTGTATAATATTGCCTATTTTATAGGAAACACTAACGGAATTCTTCAGTCTAATTACTGAGCTCCTAAAACACCAAGTTTGTGAAGACATTTTTCCATTTATGCTTGTTGTGTCAAATATAACATTATATAAAAATTTGCTGTCTTTGACTTCTTAAAATATTTTTCAACCCCATTTGCTGTTTAACGTGTAAACTAAAAAGCTATTAAAAGACAAGTGCATTTCCTCTTGAGTTTAAATAAATTTTATGTATTGCAGAAATTGGCACATAGCATGGTCTCCTCAATGTGCTGAGCTTCAAGAAATAATGGACAGAGCAGTGCAAATAATGTCAGAGTCAGCTCCTTCTGTTACCTTACTAGGTAGGTACAATACATAGAGGATAAATTACATTACAAACTCATATTTTACATATAAAAGAGGATATGATAAACAAAGCTGGCTAAGAGTACATTGAGAATTTGCATGTACATGTTGAATGTAAGATGGGAGAGGGAGAGGTAGAGGAAAGAAGGTTAAGCAGTATCTTGCTACTTGGCAGTATTTGATATAGAAAAAGAATCATAACTTGATGGAAAACATGTCAAGTCCATAAAGTTTCATAGGAACAAGTTACTGATCCCTGTAAATACTAGTAAATACTTGCGAATGCAATGGTTTGTCATTTTAGAATCAAGTATATTTTGAAATTGGAACATGAAACTTTTACCAAAAATAACATTTGTTTTTCTGCTTATATGTTAAAGTGTTATTCAGAACAATGTAAATATAAGTACAAAGTTAAAATAATTTTGTGGCAATTAAATATCTATATTTATTTCAGGACAACACTTGTGTTTAGGTAGTAGTGACATAGTTAATTGAACTGCAGGTACTCAAGCACAGAAATGAAGAATGTGTGCTGAGGTTGCTCTCGCAAATTAAAGCAATAGGATAGCAATTATCATAGCAATTAAAGACACAACAGATAGAGAATTGAGAGACTTACAGGATTAATTTTAAATTAAATTTAAGAGTGAGACGATTAATGATGCTATACTTTGATTTTTGATCTTAGCCAAAAGGCCAAGAAGTGACGCTAAACAACGTAAACCCATGGCGTAACAGCCCTAAGTAGGCCTGAGCCTACCAACCCGACTGCTGGCCTTACGTCCACTTACACACGGCAGAGGTGGGCGATCATCCAACCGATACGGGAGGAGATGTGGTCAGCATCTCGGCATCCCCTAGCCGGAATGTTAGTTTTCGTGACCAGGACGCTAAACAACACTTACTCTAAATTTCCTGGAACATGTTTCGGAGGCTACTTTCCTCCATTGTCAACCAGACTTTGACTGGTTACCTGTGGTGTAGCTGGTGATATTTTGTTGAGGGCCTCCTCTGGTAGGGGTTTGAGGAACTTCTGAACAAATCTTCCTGGGAGATGTCGAAATTGAATACTTTGTTTCTACTTTTTGAAATGAAAATTTGTGGACAGTTCTTGTTTTCCTGTTGTGTGTTTAAGAAGTTAAGGTTCTGAATTTATGTTGTGTTTTTTTCCCCAAATATGCAACTGCTGATTTTTCTAATTGTTTGTATTTTATGTTCCTAAAGTGTTACTGTGCTATATAGGGTTTTCCTGTATAACTTTGACTACAGCCATGGCATTCAATTTAACATATACCAAATGTTTTGTTAGATGGAATGGCATCTTTTATGTTTGAGCATATTAGGCCTTTTAAGGAGTAACGGTTGACTGGTGCTAATTGAATGTTGTTTTTTGAAGAATTTTTTTGAATTTATTAAAGGGCCAAGGGTGATAAGTGAATCTTTTAAAGTAAATTTTAGTTTCTGTCGCTGAGAGGGTTGTGGTTTCCTTTAGTAGCTTATTCTTTTTTGCTAAGTTCACTTTTTTGTATACTAATGATTTGGGGAAGTCATTTTTTGTGCTATTTCAATTTTTTTTTTGTATTCTGATTTGCAATCTTCTGTTGTGAGAGGGATGTTTAACAGTCTGCATGTTAATCTGTTGAAGATTTCCTTTTGTGAGATCTTGGGTTGTAGCCATTTAGAAGTAAGTGCTGTTTAGTGTCATTAATCGACTCATCTTAAATTTATTACAACTACACTGTTTTTAACACTTCCATGAATGCAAGTTATAGAATTAAAGGAACTAGAAAATATGGAGATATATAAAGAGAATAAAAATGACAGAGTAGGCAAGAAATTAGAGTAAATTATGAGATAAAAGCACGATCATAAAAAGAAGAGTAAAGAATTTAGTAGGTAAGAGCAGAAGATACAACCAGGTAATTTCGGGGATTGAAGAAAATGCTGGAAGGATCACAAGATTTTAAGCACAGGATCTTTCAGAAGGTAGATTAGGAATGGAGGAGGTAAGACAATGTGAGATATATGATGCTCTCCATTTTGGAAAAACAAAGGGGATAAGAAAAATATTAGTGAAATCCACAGTTACCCAACTATTTTTTGAGGTGATAAAAGAGGTGAATAACTTAAAAGGCACTGATATTTCTATCAACAAAGACTTTACCTATGAGCAAAAAAATATATTAAAAAGGGTGACATAATGCAGTAGAATCACATACAGACAAGGAAAGTTCGATTTTATATGGAATTTTAAGTATGGATTAATGACAGACTGACAGAAGGAGGAAATGATGAGCACACCTTTCTTGGATTGAACCAAAGAAACTAAAATATATTGTCAAATACAGAAACCCAGGATATTACACTGATAAAGAATTGTTGGATCAACAAACGCAAAATCAACATAAAAACAAAACTAGCAAGAGCAGAAAAGAAGGAATATTAGACAGTTGGATACACCAGAAGTTATATAAAAAGATGATAGTGAAACTGGAAACAAAACAAGAGAAGCAGCAATGGATGCAATGAAGGTTATGAGACTAGTTCAAATTTTACTGGAGCCATTCACAAAATAGGTGAAAATAACTGTGAAAGTGAAGAAGAATGGGCAGTCACATGCACTTGCTCAGTTGGAAGGAGAAGAAATGAGCAACATAAGATAGTTACTTTAGTTATATAAACAATGCCTGGCAGTGACATTGAATTTTTTATGTTGACTCTATCTATCAAAATACTTAGGCTATATACGGCTAGTGTGCAGAAATGATTAGTTTTCATCAATTAACTAAAATAATAAGGGTTAAATGATGAAGCCTGGGACTCCACTACTTATGATAGTAAGTTGCCACAAAAGGTGTATTTCGAATGCAAGAGCCGGTAGTGATCTACCGGTGAAATATACGAGTCAAATGGAAAATTTAATGTCAGGATGGCACGTTGGCCATGGTAGCTCAATGGGTTGGAGCGACTGGACGGAAACCAGGAGATCCATGGTTGAAATCCCGGCCATGGCATTGAATTCTTCATGTTGACTATCTATCAAGGTAGTTACTATTGGCAAGATGAAAAGGGCGGGCAGCAGACAGAACAGGATATTATGTAGGTATATAGGGAAGCAAAGAATACAAAGAAATCAGAAGCATGCCATGGGATAAAACAATGTAAGTGGGGTAAGATGATGTGGTGAAAGAAGCAAGAGAACAGGATAAGAGTGATAATGGAAGCATGATAATGAAAATAATGGTAAACTGTAAAAGTAATTAAAATAAAATGAAAGGCTCTAAAGAAGGAGTAAGGTTAGGTCTAAAATTTAGAATAAAATATACAGATATCAATGAAGAAAACAAAACTTAGAGAGAAAACAGTATGAGAGTGAGTTAGGCATAATAATACAGTACTAGTTAATGACAAGAACATTCAAAACAATATGGACATTTATGTAGAAGTTAACTAGAACATGGAGACAACTTAAACTCATTTTATTGCAAAAACAAAAATTATGGTATAATTACTGTGCTGATGAGAATATATCACATTTTTAATATGTATTTAAGGGCTGCTCTAATGGCAGATGGGCTGAACACACAACTGTATTCACACATATGCATGCATATACTCAAAATATCTAATTAAGTACTAATGTTATATTTTCCTGCTTACTATCAAGAATACAATTAGTTCTCTCATGTGTTGTTTATAAAACTGTCGCAAATACATTTATCAGCCATTTATACAATCTATTCTTTAATGTTAGAATACTCATGTTCCTAATTCCTTGTGGAAGTGCATTGAAAATTAATACATCTATTACTTCATGACTTTTAAATATGTTTTGCTACTTATGATGTGGCATATCAATTGTATGAATATTTCTTGTCTCAAGTTTATATATCATATTTCTTGTTCCTATAGATGAGGCCATGCCATTGATCGATGGTTAGACTGCTTGGCTCTCAACAAGGTGGCCTGGGTTCGATCCCAGGCGACTGAAAAGTGATATCTGTGGTGGAGAACATGGCACTGGAGCAGGTTTTCTCTGGATGCTCTGTTTCCCCCTACCAGCATTCCACCATTTGCTCCATCATCATCTTTCCTATCATTTTATGTTACCCTCATTCTGTCTAATTCCCTCACACTCATACCAAATTTCGGGCTGATCACCCATTTTGGATTCTCTCTCTCATTGATTCAGAGATTCTGTTCCTCAACCCACATAAGCGTTAAGATTGACAACAGTACCCTGACACCACTTAGTGGTGTAAGAGGGCACTTAAAGAAGGGGAAGAAGTATTATAGTTGTGTAGACTCCCTTTGAAGTTATTTAAGGAATAATGGTTTGCAATGTTTCATTTTGTTATAAATTTGTCGGTATTCTAACAGCCTTTCTTTGCGTTTTTAAATTTTTTACTGGGTATTCTTGAAATGCTATCCCATAATATTGATCTTTGAAATAAGGAATAATAACCATTAATACAAAATTTTCTGAAACTTTTCATTTTAAATTTTCTAACAGAAATACCGCTGTTGACAAATTTTTACATGTTAGGTCTATTTTGGATTCGGTTTAGTTTTTATCTGTAATTACACCTAAGAGTTTAACTGTTTTGTTCACACTATATACATGTTCAACATTTTTTAACTTAAATAAAATACTCAATGCTTTACTTTCATTCTTGTAAAAACCATTAATTTTGAGTCAGACATGAGATGTGTCAATAGTTGCTTTTGTTGGTTGTAAATAACACTGAGATCATTATGAGGTTTAAATAGGATGTATCATCAACATATGCTATTGTATGAGATGATAGGTATTTTGATACACCATTAATCATAATCAAAGAAAGCAAAGGGCCCAATACAGATCCTTGGATGGCACCTGTGGTTATTTCTGATATCTGAAACTATTTTCTTGCTAGATATACAATTTTCTCTCAACTTTAAAAATAAGATATAGTGATTTTTACATTAAACTTTATTTGATAAATTTCTAATTTACTTAATAAGATATGTGTCACATAGTCAAGGCGTTACTTAGATCACACAGTATTACATTCCCTCTTCAGATGCTTGATTAATTAACTGTCAAGTAAACAATTGACATGGAAGCCTGATAGTGAATGATGACAAATCAACAGCTCCAACACATTTAAATACTACTTCTACTGCTACTACTACTACTACTACTACTACTACTACTACTACTACTACTACTACTACTACTACTACTACTACTACTACTACTACTACTACTACTACTACTACTACTACTACTACTACTACTACTACTACTACTGCTACTGCTACTGCTACTGCTGCTGCTATTGCTATTGCTGCGGCTACGGCTACGACTACGGCTACTGCTGCAGCTGTTGCTGCTACGACTACTACGACTACTACGACTACGACGACAACGACGACTATGACGAAGACTACGACGACTACGACGACGATTACGACGACTACGACGACGACCACTACGACTATGACTACGACGACGACTACTACGACTACGACGACTACTACAACGACGACTACTACTGCTAAATTGACAAGTGAGGCTACTGCAATCATGTTTGACTTTGCCTTGGAGTATCCAAACTATCTGAAAACAGATTTTGAGCCTCAAAATATGAGGTATGTCCAAAAGTAAGCTCAGTTTGGTAATAAAATTAAATTGTGTACAGATACAGAAAAATTATTTATTGCACAAAATTCTACAACCCTTAAACATAACTGCCAAAATTTTGCAGGCATTTGTCATAGCGAGGCACAAGTTTTTGTATACGTTCTTTATAGAAGTTTGCCGCCTGTGTCTTCAACCAGTTGGAAACATTTTCTTTCAGATCTTCGTCATTGTTGAAGTGTTGACCGCCAAGGATAGATTTGAGATGCAAAAACAGATGAAAGTAGCTATGAGTGAGGTCAGGGCTCTATGGGGGGGGGGGGGGTCAAACATGTCCCAGCCAAATCCCTGTAGGATGGTTTTCGTCGCATTTGCAGTGTGTGATCTTGCATTGTAATGAAGAAACACAACACCTTTTGACAGCATTCCTTGGCGCTTATGCTGTATTGCGTGGCGCAATCCTAGCATTCAGAAAACGAATCACAGATCTGATTTCACAAGCGGCGGGATTTTCAATCAACAGCGACATTGTAAACAAGCACAACAATGTGCACGTGGCTGACAGCGATCTTACAATTGCGCATGTTTCTTCTCCTTGATACAGAGGCGTCTACCACACATGTGCGGGGCTGCGATCGCAGCGCCTGCAGCGGAGATAAATTGAAACAGAACATACTTTCTGGATGCCCCTTGTAATTTTATAGTTGTATTTTAATAAGGTGTTCAATTGTTTTGCTATTGTGAAAATTGCCAACACAGTTGCATCATTTATCCTTTTTTCCTGTTTGTATATTGAAGTTGCTTTTGAATACTTTAAAACTTTGAAAAACTATCTTCTTTGATACATCTGTTCGTACAGAAAGTTAAGGGAATTAAAATATATTTTATTATTTCCGTAATTAAATTATTTTAAAGCCATAGATGATTTTTGCACTTAAATTTTTAAGTTTCTACATCATCATATATCATCTTAAAATAATAATCCATGGCACTTCCGATTCAGGCTTAGACCTGCCAAAACCACTGCCGGCCTCATGCCTAGATATACAAAGTAAAAGTGATCCATCACCCAACCGATAGGTGAATTGATGTTGTAAGCATCTAAGCAGCCCCAGTTGAAAAGTTGGCTTTCATAGCCAGAACATGCCATCTTAATAAGTATGTATATATTCCTCTAATACATCCCTTAGAGATATCTCACTCATAACGCTCCGAGCCTTATCTCTACACAATTATTTTTTAATGTTATTTTGTTAACTGATTCTATAAAAGATGCATTGAAATCATTTGGTGATATCTCATCAATACACTCTGTTCTATTTAAATTTCTTACTGAGTTCAATACTGGCCATTCTGTTTTGTATTTATTTCCTGAGCTGTTAATTACTTAAGTATGACAAATAGAAGCATTATTAATAGTGAAGTTTTCTTCAGGTTGAAGTTTTGTTGAGTCATACTTGTTTACACTCACCTTTACTTATTATTTTTAAAAAACGGTGGAACGTTATTTACTTTTCATTTACTTCTGTTTTTGCTTCTCTTATGGACTTTTATAGTGACATCTGAACTCTTTGAGTATTATAAAGAGTGAATTGCCTGAAATGTTTTTATAAATATCTTGCAGGATTAAAGTCATTTATATTACACCATTCATGCTTAGAAAAAGCTTTTTCTAATTTGTTTCATAGGTCATCCTTTTTAATCTTTTTACAAGAATTGTCAAATGAACCCTTTAGTTTTTTAAATGTATTATGAATTTTTAATTTCGTAAACTTAAAAGTCTAGTTGCAGAAATTCAAAACGCTGTTTATTTCAAGTAAAGAAGCACTTGTACATCTCTGATATCAGGATAATGTCATAACAAACACCAACACAGTCTCTCGTGGCTTCACCACACATAAATAAACAAAAGAATTCACTTTCAAATCACTACACGTTTATCAGTTCTCAACTCACAGCTCGATATAGTTTAAGCCCGCCTCGGTAGCGTAGATGGTAGCGTGTCTGCCTCACGTTCAAAAGGTCCCGAGTTCGGATCTTGGTCAGGGTGAGTTACCTGGAGAAGGGTTTTTCAGCGGTTTTCCCTTAACCTGAAAGACGAATATCGGATAACTTTAAGCTCTATGGACCCTGGACTCATTTAAGCATCATTTCACCCATTCAATTCATCGTCCCATATTACTTAACGTTGAAGGACGTAAATTACAACAACAAAAAAGTACAGTTTAAATGTCCATACACACTGCACGAAAACTGACCATTGACCACTCTCTAGCAGCTCCCACTGCCGAACTGACTCACTCAGCGTACGTCGACGAAAGTTGGGGGACTGCTTAATCCTGAGTGATTCCCTCAGTGCACTTCAAAGCCTACGGCAGCTGTACAACTACCACCCTATTGTGCAGCGTATACAGGATGCCCTCCACGTTTTACACGCTTCTGGCGTTAACGTGGTGTGTGCATGGATCCCTGGTCACGTAGGCTTGCGGGGGAATGAAATGGCGGATTCAGCAGCCAAGACGTCTATCATGAAGCCCAGGGTTCGAATACCATCTGTGACATCGGAAGACTTTAGGGCCGTATTGCGGAGAGCTGTGCAAACCTGCTGGCAGGAAGAGTGGTCCGCTGTCCGCAATAATAAACTTAGATCTGTCAAAGAACTTCCGATTCCCTGGGTTACCTCCTGTCGGTCATCTCGTCGCGTGGAGGTGAGTTTGGCTCGGTTACGAATTGGGCACTGCTTTTTTACTCATAGTTTTCTTTTTAAAAAGGAGCCTTCTCCACTGAGTCCGTTTTGCAATGAAGCGTTATCTGTACGACACGTGCTGCTAGAGTGTTTTCACCTAGCAGACCATAGGACGTCTCTGCAGCTGCCGGTCAGCTTTGCAAAAATGCTAGCGGGCGATAACGCAGTAGTGAAGAAGGTTTTTAGATTCTTTTCGAGATTATATTTTAGGATTTAGCAAATAGAATTTATGGCTTTTTAGATGACATTTCTATTGTTTTTTTACGTGTATGTATTTTTTGTCATTATATTGACATATTTATAGTGTTTTAGAATAATTTATATCTGGCTTTTGCCATGACCAGTTTCGTTTAAAAAGGGCGCTGATGACCTCTGCAGTTGAGCGCCGTTATACTCATCATCACTCACTCACTCAGCGGTTTTCCCTTAACCTGAAAGACGAATATCGGATAACTTTAAGCTCTATGGCCCTGGACTCATTTAAGCATCATTTCACCCATTCAATTAATCGTCCCATATGACTTAACGTTGAAGGACGTAAATTACAACAACAAAAAAGTACAGTTTAAATGTCCATACACACTGCACGAAAACTGACCATTGACCACTCTCTAGCGGCTCCCACTGCCGAACTGACTCACTCAGCCGTCCGTATTTATACCCGGCCCGCTGTTTCTCGAAGGCTGCCGAAGTTTATCAAAAGCTACCAAACTAGCACGATCTTTCTTGATGTAGCGAGAACTCCATGGAACTGTCTCTGTCTCTTTCACTCCCGCTTCTCTCCCTCGGGGCACCCTCTGGATGTGGTACACCACGTCGTTAATCCTCTTCACCACATCACCACACGGTACGGTCCTTGCCATGACTGCTGAAGTTTCAGGCAGCGTCCCTTGGTCCGGGTAGGCCGGTACAACCAGACCAGGTCACCTTGCTGGAATCCTTGGCAGTTGGCTTGCCTGTCGTCCTGGGTCTTCATACTGTCGCTCACCATCTGGATTTTCTGACGAGCCATCTCATGCATGTCGTAGAGATGGTCCACAAGGTTCTCCACATACTCGGTTGCTGGCTGTTTTGCTTCCAGGGGGCTTCCAAAAGCCCTGTCACAAGGGAGGCGTAGCTCTCGCCCGAACATTAAGCTCGCTGGAGTCATTCCAGTGGTGTCGTGTGTTGACGAGCGGTAGGCCAGCAAGAACAGTGGCACCTTCACGTCCCAGTCTCGCTGATGGCTGGCCATGACCTCCCTCAGGTATTTTTCTAAGGTCTTGAGGTATCTCTCGACCATGCTGTCTGACTGCATATGTAAAGGTGTTGTGCAGGTCTTGTTCACCCCAAATATTTCCAGTGCCTTCTTCATCAGGTGCGACTCAAAATTGGTGCCCTGGTGACTGTGGAGCTCTAATGGGACCCCAAATTGGCAGAACAGCTGCTGCACAAGGCAGTCTGCAATCGTCTTCGCCTCCTGGTTCGGGATGGAATACACCTCCGGCCAATTGGTGAAGTAGTCTACAGCCACCATAAGGTACTTGCCTTAGTCAGACACTGGGAATGGTCCAGCTATGTCAACGGCGATGCATTCAAATGGCGCTACAACGTACTGCTGCATGCAACTCCGGCTCCTAGTTTTGGGGCCGCGACTCGCTGCGCACACATGACACTGACGGCACCATCTTTCAGCGTCTGATCCGAGCCTCAGCTAGTAGTAGCACTGTTGGAATTTGTCGATTGTTCGATTTGCTCCCAGGTGTCCTCCTGAAATACGGCATGCACTTACTCCAAGAATTCCGGGTCCTTACTCTGGGGAAGTACCAACTGAGCTCTCTGCGTCTTCCCATCCGGCAATTCCCATACCCGGGACAGCATGCCCCTTTTGTCTTCATTGAGTCCCATTGGACCAGTATGACTTGTATGTAGCACTCATTGCTGCGATGTCCTCCCAGGTTGGTCTTGTCCCTGTCTCCACTTCTTTCAAGAATGTTCCTAAGGCCTGCTATCTCCCAACTGTCTGCAGGCACTGCTGTGACTACTCTTGACAGCTGCGGCATGCTCTTTCTCGGGCCACTCTTGTGCACTGGCTGCAATCTTCTGGGCAGGGTCTTTGGGACATGGCGGAAAAACCTTATCAAGGTAACTCACCCTGACGGAGATTGAAACTCGCAACCTCTTGAGTGTGAGGCAGACATGCTACCATCCACATTACTGAGGCAGGCTAATAGTTGTATAGGAATGGGTAGTTTGGATCCATGAGGAACAGGCAGTGTGGTTTTCACATTTGGATATTTAGTTCCTGCCTTATTTTATTGTTGTAGTTAACAAATTTGCACATGCAAAAGTAATAATCATCATGGTTATTTTGCTGCTTTCTCCTTACCATTGGCTTAGCAAATGACATTCCTTTCATATTACTTTATACCAGTAATATAGTCCTTCAACACAGTTGTTTCATGGAATTTGAGTTTTGACCAATTTATCCTGATCACCAAGTTTCTTTTGAAATATGTGTAACATAGTTCCTTTATTTGTGAGTCTATTTGAGTAAACTATCCATCAAACATATACCTCCCACAAGTGTAACAAAACTTCTGAGGAGTTTGTAGAAACTTGTAATCCTGATATAGAAGTCATACTTTATTTTAGCACTACACAATAGAAAACAAATAAGTGTATTAACATATGTTTTCAGCTCTTCTGAAGTTGAGATCTATGATAACTGTAAATATAATACCTCACAACCAGGCAGACCTGACCCATAGAACAAAACTGATAATATTTGAGCGCTAAGGGAGAATGGAACCGAGCTGATTAGGAAGATAGTCAATAACAGATTTAGAATAACATAACGAAATGTAGCAGAAGCTGTATAAGCTGAATGAATTTAGCATGTCAGTTATATATGCACATATCGTAAAAGCTGGATTTGATAGTTAAAAATGGACTTCACTTTTTACATCAAAACGTTGATTTCCATTAAAGTATCATCTTTTGCTTTACACCCCAGAAAAGTGTTGACTAGTGTTATTTTCTGATCTTTTTAAACAATTTAAATAATACAAATGTATCTTTGTTATTTAAATTATTATTTCCTAATATTAAAATCTTTCCTACAAAAGTGAAACTTTCAGATAGTTCAAACTGCCTAGTTCTGTAAAGTTTTATTATATTCAAAGCATAAATAATAGGAATAAAAATAAAACACCATAATACATTGTTAAATTTGACAAATTTAGTAGCAGTGAAAAATTATTCTTACAGGCGTTGGTTATCCAAACAGTGATGCAATGGACAATATACTTACTGATCCTCTGGCTGCAGAAGGAAGGATTACATTTGCAGGAATTGCATTTGAGGATGATGTCTGTAAAAACGATAAGATAAACAAGGACAGGCTTCAGGTAATAATAAGATCAAGTGATATCTTTTGACATTAATGGAAAATGCCAGGAGAGCAATTTTAAGAAATTTATTCCAAATGAGAATTAATTTCCAGCTCTCCAATTTAGAAGGCAGATACATGTAAAAAATAACAAACTTCATAATTAGCTTCAATATCTTTTAAGGATACAGGGTGAACATTTTCTGATTCTCTCACTCTAAATCTTACTCTACATGGAAAAACTGTGTTTTTATTTTATTTTACTTAAGATGCATTGGTACTGGTAATACTAACGTCACTTTTTTACTCTCTGTTAACATGTTTCAGGAACATGTGTTCCCATCATCTAGCTTCTTCCGTGTATATATGTTTTTATTTTGTTTATTTATTTTGTTTTCTCAAAAGCTAATAAATAATAATGATTCAGTAAAACATGTCTTCTCGATGGCCAGGACGCCTAAAGGCATGTATGTGTGTGTGTGTCTATGCGCGCATCCATGCGCGCACGTGCAAGCCTCTGCGTGCATGTTTGGAAGATAGTGAAAGAGTTGAATGGGAAAAGAGCTCATCTTGCAAGGAGAGGAGGAATGTGTAAGGGAAGATGAGCATAAGGGCAGTTCACAAAACAGCGAAATGGCAAGGTTCATTTCATTATTAGGTTTTGTATAATTTTGGATTATTGTATCTAATAATGGAGAACATAACCCCAATATTTGCCTTAAATTATCAGTTGCAATTTTTAATTTTGTTGAAGAAGTTAAATATACATATATTAGTATGTAGCTTCCTATAGTTAGGAATCTATATAGCAAAGCAAGATTCTGTCGTCTTTATCTTTGCCTTCAAGAATTTGTCTATGGTCATTCTGTGCTTTTCAGAATAGTAGATGTAGGAGCTGCTAATGCCTATGCTCTATATCATTCCCATACTGAGAATTCACAAATTTCAAACTGGATTTTTTGCTTGTCATTAGCATAACAACAAATAAAGTCTCACATGCAGAAAAGAATTTACAATGACAGCATCCTAAGAGAAATAAGGGCTGGCATATCAAGAATCCTATGTATAAAGCCTTATACTTCAGAACCACAGTAGAAATTTGAAACATTCAAAAATTATTGCTGAGTACAGCAGCAAAGAAAAGAATTTATTATTTCTGTTTGAAGTGAGGGATACCAATGTGTTTAGACTGCATCAGAAAGATATGTGTAAACTGTGCTGCAGATGACTAATTTGTTGGGATGTGCACATCACGAAAGGGAGAAAAACCAATTGTTTCCCTATGCACCTTTAATCTGATGCAGGTACAGCATGTGTTGATACATATTTTTGCTATTAAACCATATACCAGTACAGCTTTACAAGTAAGGTACGGCATAGTGTGACTGTAAACAGAAAAGTGAAGCATTGTATTTATGTTTTTTGTAGTGCACTAAACGTTTGTGTATTAAAAAATGATCACAGTTCTTAGAGATAATAATATGTATCAAATTATTGTTAAGGGTATCCTTCTTCAAACAAAATATCATTAATTCAAATATTGACAAATATTTATTAATTTATAGATGAGTTGTATTTATTACACATCTGCTCCACTTACATACCTATTTCGAGGACATGTTTCGCAAATCATCGTTTGCATCTTAGGCTCTTATGCGACTAAAGCTTGATCCAGTGGTGTGGGTAATTCTGGAGTTGCTGCTGCCATCTGTTGATTTAGTGATGAACTTAAATGTGGGATTCTCTTCTGGCAGGATTTCAAAGTTCATTAGTTGATTTTGTGTTTTTCTGTGTATATACTCTCCCATATGACAAGCTCACTATGTTTTTGTACATATTTTAGTAATTTGGTGCTATCTTCAATTTCATGATTTTCAAACCAGAACTGAGCTGCTATTGCGGACTTATCAATATTTTTGTAACCTAAGTGCCTGAACTGTTCTTTCTTTCTAGTGCCTATGTTTCTTTTTGTCCTCCCACATTTAAGTTCATCAATAAATCAACAGATGGCAGCAGCAACTCCAGAATTACCCACACCATTGGATCAAGCTTTAGTCGCATAAGAGCCGAAGATGCAAATGATGATTTGCGAAACATGTCCTCAAAATAGGTACGTAAGTGAAGCAGATGTGTAATAAATACGACTCATCTATAAATTAATGATTATTTTGCTTCACTGTGGTGTTCCAATACATCTCTGAGTGCATCTGAGTGCAGAGAGTCTACTCCCATTAGCCCTGTCCCCGTAGGAACAAGGCCCGGGTCTCTTACAACCAGGGAGTATCCCAAAGGGTCTCCGTGGGGCTTTCCATTAGGACAGTACCTAGTTTCCTAAACTGCCCCCCCGCTTGTACTCAAGATGGGACGGAAGTGGATACGCCACTTACGCGCGTCAACACACAAGGTGAAGACTACCGATATGATCTCGGTGGGGCCGCCTGGCGATCTAGCACACCTTATACTAGCTAAGCAGGCTAGTACCCGGAAACTTATGGCTTCCCTCAACCCCGTCCGAAGACGTACCCAATCTCCCACGGGTATCGGGAACCACTGCCCCTCCGAGACCTACCCATCCGAACAACTCCCGAAGGAGGGGCTCGGCTGTTCGGCCTGGAGTTCCTCTAGTAACGTCAGAGGTACCACGGGTGCTAAGGGTCCGCAGCGCCCGCACTTTGGCAGCTGAAGGGGACGGATCCCCTCCCCTACGGGAAGGTGTTCCAATACAAAAAAAAAAAAAAAAAAAATAAGAAAATAAAAAAAATAAAAAAATAAAAAAAATAAAAAAATTAAAAAAAAAAATAAAAAAATAAAAAAAAAAAAATAAAAAAATATAAAAAAATATAAAAAAATATTATCTGCTAATCTATTGTCCAGGCATCTAGATGCTAAACCTGGACACGATTATTTACAATTTTATTTGATTCATTTAATGATTTAATATAATTTAACAATAACAAATTATAATCTTTGCAGATACAATCCTATATTACATGTTTAAATATAATATCCTCCACAAGGAAAGTTACAAAATTCATTAAGTTGTTATTTTGTTAGCCTGTCTCCTCTATATTGACTTCCTGTTCCCGATTCTGATAACTGCGTCTCCTTCTACCTGTCTTCATTCTATATCCGAAACAGTTTCCTGATTTATGTCTAATCCTTCTTCCTGAGATACTTATAGCTGTGTCCTATCTACTTCTAGTTCCCGATGTCGTCTTAATCTACTGGAACTTCTAGTTGCAGACTGTTCACCATTGGGTCTATGCTGACGTATGCGTCTTGGCTGATTCTGAAGTCTATTGATCTTATATTGTTCCATTACTACGTCAGAAACTGTGAGAACCATCTTCTCTAAGATTTTAAGATCGTATTCATATCTAATGATGTTGTATACTTGTTTCCCAGCTAGTAACTCTCTATATTCCTGTAAAGTCTCTTTATATTTAATACATTCAAAAATGACATGTTCTGGTGAGTCTTGCACTTGACATACATCACAGATATCGCTAGGTATCTTCCCTATCTTCTTGAAATATGTGTTAAATGGACCGTGTCCTGCTATATATAATATGCCAATGGTGTTCCAATACAGATAAATTTCAATATATTGACAAATATGATGCATATTTTCAAACAGCATTCTGTCACCCGAATGTCGGAGCTCCCTGTGGGGCTGGCCACAGGTGGGGTCGGGCGTGGGGCGTTCTGACCGCGACTACCCATTTGTCTCCTGTCACCAAATGAAGGGATGATTAGGAGAGGGATCGCGGGCCGCTGTGCCGTTTCTTCCCCCCCTGGGTTCTCGAATGTGCGGGGTGTATCGTCTAATCCAGAAACTTCTAGATTGGCCAGCTGGTCTTATATAAGCGACACGCTGGGCCGGAGGAAGTCAGTTCTTGGCGAGCAGCAAAGCAGCGCCGTGCTAATGTACGGACGAGAAGACTGTACGTGCATCGGAAGAGTGTGCGTAACTGTGAGCGGTAGTGGAACTGTAACAGACGAACTGGTGAAACGTAATTTTGTGCATTACGTAATTCTGTGTAATTGGCAAGTGTTTAACTGTAAGTCGTTGGAAATAAAGAATTTTTTTGAATGGTGCAACCGGACTTTTAATTTCACGAACCCACAAAGTCACAATATGTAAAAAATATCTCAGAGATGACACATCAACAGTTGTGTGACAAGTTTCTCACATTACCAGTTAAGGGTTAAATATAGGTTTTACTGTATATATTGCATGCATATATAGCACACACCCTCACCCAATCTTTTTCTAAAAATACTATGTTTTGATTCACAGGACACCAATATGTGTATTTGCAATGAAATAGCCATATAAACTTTTTGGAGTAATGGTATTGTTGCTTTACATATGTTCATTATTTATAATTGTTTGTTTAACACTAGAAGCACCGGCGAGTATGGTCTACCGAGAAGGACTAACCCGTCATTTTGACGGGTGCAGTTTTATTTTCCCTTTTTGAAATAGTAAACAAATTTAAATGCATACCAGTTTATCTAATATTATTTATACAGTTTACCAGTATATAACTTTACTTTTGTCTGAACAATTACATGAAAAAAGAACATTTTAAGCCTACAAATTAATCCAAATATATATGATAAACAAATGTGAAATGGTCAAATTCCTTTAGCAAACACATGTGTTTCAACACAAAATTTTGAATACCACAGTATATAGTAGAAAAGACACTTACAAACCTATTAATTTATAGATGAGTCGTATTTATTACAGAAATACAGTTGAATCTCTACCTATAAACCTGATTTTGCTCACTCAAAACCACCTGCAGCATCGTTGCATTGTCAAAGAACTTCCGATTCCCTGGGTTACCTCCTGTCGGTCATCTCGTTGCGAGGAGGTGAGTTTGGCTCGGTTACGAATTGGGCACTGCATTTTTACTCATAGTTTTCTTTTTAAAAAGGAGCCTTCTCCACTGTGTCCGTTTTGTAATGAAGCGTTGTCTGTGCGACACGTGCTGCTAGAGTGTTTTCACCTAGCAGACCTTAGGATGTCTCTGCAGCTGCCGGTCAGCTTTGCAGAAATGCTAGCGGATGATAACGCAGTAGTGAAGAAGGTTTTTAGATTCTTTTCGAGATTAGATTTTAGGATTTAGCAAATAGAATTTATGGTTTTTGGATGACATTTTTTTTTCAACGCGTATGTATTTTTTGTCTTTTTTAACATATTTATACTGTTTTAGAATAATTTATATCTGGCTTTTGCCATGACCAGTTTCTTTTAAAAAGGGCGCTGATGACCTCTGTAGTTGAGCGCCCTTATACTCATCATCACTCACTCACACCTTTATTCACTGTTGCCTAAACATGGTCTACAAACATACTTGCTGCATTTATTACATAAATGATTGCTCCTATTCCTCCCTCTGCATTGGCAAGTCTTCTAAATGTTGCTCCGCTGAGGAACTGTGTTAGGAAGTGCATTTTGTAACCTTGTGGTTTTATATGCTGAAGGCAACTGTTCTGCTAAGTTGTATAGGAACTGACATTTGCTTACTTTTTCACCTGTTACTTTCTTATAGAGTACACATGCATTAATAGCTTCCAAGACCAACATAGTGAAAAATACATGCATAGGTTACCTTCTGCATCCATATTTCACCGTGTACAGTTGATCCATTTGATCGACGACGTCAATGCGTACTTGGTGTTATTGCAGTACAGCATTAATTCTGGTAGCTTTTTAGGATTTTGTTTCTTTATAGTAACTGTGTAATGCATTGAACTCGAAAGGAACACACTTTTGTTCTTTTTCCCCTGATAATATGTCAGTGTTATGTCACCTGACACATTACAGTTATGTGCAAAGGTGCTGTAGCACATTTTGCTGATTGAGGGATTTCCCTTCTACATTTCTTTACTGCGCCCACAATGCTTGTACTTTTACACTTCAAACGTTTTGCACGGCATTTGGTTGTGGAAAACTTTCACATGTAGTGTTTCTTCCTGCAAAAACTAAGGGCTGTATAAGATGCATTATAACATGCACTGCAAGAGTAACACTTGTGGGGTGCTGCTCATCTTTGCCCAGGTAAGGAAAACCATTCACCAGATACTTTGAATTTGCATCAATTGCAAGCCAAAACTTTATTCCAAATTTGTCTGGTTTATTGCTCTAATATTGAATGAAGCAGCATCTTGCCTTGCAAGGAAACATTTGCTCAACCACAGTGATATTTTCACCTGCAATGTAACACTGCAAGGAATGACAGTAAAAGGATTCACTACAGGAGTAGCAGCGCAACGCGATCTGTACTTAGTCTTTGAGAACATGTGTCCTTGTCAGCAAATCGTATAAACCACAAAATTTCAGAAAATTTGTTTCTGCTCATTCTGTTCCTGAAAAATAGTTGTCCCTAAGTACTCGACCATAACTTCAATGCAAAGTTTTTGCACCAACACCTTATAAATGCATAAGTGGTACGAATTGTGCCACTTGGGCAATAAAGCTTTCTTATTCATTGAAAAAGGGACTGCAGAGTGCCATAAACCAATCAGATAGGAAAACAATAACAGATGAGGACCAATCCGAAGGCTATTGTTCACACTTACGTATCCATAAAAATGACGGAAGGCGGTCCTTCTAGTAGGAATTGTTTGTGCCAGTTTTTAGAAAGGTGCAAATTGCTTAATTCTTTGTGGACGTGTTTGTCCTAAGTATTTATTAAAAGTTGTAGAACATGGGAAGAGTAGAAAAAATCATAAGCAAGAAATATGTCTTCTAAAGCAGTGCACCGTCAAAATCCTTCTAGTGTTAAATGATGAAGTTAACTGCAACTCTTTCTCATTATAATTTCTTTCCATTGTGTTGTAGATGACTATTCGTTTTCCATCAGAGCTCAGAAAGCCTGGGCACTCTGATGTGCTATCAGAAAACTGGCACACCGATGAAATATTTCCACTTTTTCAAACATTAGGTCCTCGTGAGGAACGCAGTGACATTGGAATGAATCCAGGTAAGAAATATCATAAGCACCATTCCATTTGAACAAATATTATTCAAAACTGCAGTGAGATCCACCAAGTATAAATAGAAACTACTATTATTAGGTTAATTGAAGGAAATTAGTTGCTCTTCTACACTAGCCATGTAAACGACCTATTCAAATAGAAATCAATTTTATATGGTGTTCTTTCTTATTCTTCACTAAAATAAATAGAAGCTTAACATAAGATAGATCTGGACAGCCTTCCTTATACAACTGGAACATCTCTAAGTAAATGATTCTTGCAAATCACAAGTTTCATGTCTTGATGATTATTACTCTGTTTTGGATATTGTAGTATATTTCCTTCATGTTTTTAAAATATGTGTGCATGCATATTTTACTGATTGAATCTGATTGTCAATCTGAATTCTAACACAGTGAGCACAATCCAATCCTACCCTAACTGAAACAGAAAATTATGCTCTTCCCAAATTAAAATAGAAAACTGGAGCTATTCATAGTGAAGAAAATTTAATTAATAAATTATAATAATTACAATAATATTAAATAATTATAATGTCAAAGATAAGTGAAGTTCAGTTAATTATGCTTTACTCCTTTTTTTCTCCTTAAGTCCCTAAGGTTGTATGCAGAAAATTTTAATGATGCTAAGTATTATAATTAAATATCAAAGGTTGACTTTCATATGTATTGTACAAGAGCTCAGTAGTATAATCAAATCCAATTGGTTGGAAGATTTCAAGTAGATATTCCTCCATATTGCAATTTTGAAACACATTGTAAGGTCTTGAATCATATACACACTTAATAACTCTTTATGGTAATATAATGCACTTGCAACAATTGAATGCTTAATTTTGGAACTGGTAATAAAATATTTGAATAAATGTGCTAGTATAAATTTGACTGTTAACTGGAACTGTGGTTACTTTTCAGAGCTGTTTCAGAATGGAACAGCTCCAACCCAATGTTTATATTATTTTTTCCTACCCTTAGCTAGAATATTCAAACATATATTCATTAAAGCTGTTTCTAAAAACATGCCTATTAGTGGAGCAAAAGCATAACTAAAATTAAATGTAAACTCTGCTTTTCAGGATATTGGTACCAAGGATTCCTGGGAGTCCAGCATGCTATATATTCAGCAATTCTGGCCCAAAATATTGGTGAAGATGCCTCATCAGCACCATTTATTATGTTGCAAAGATTCCCATATCCTGAGTATGTTAGTGATACAATGCTACAAGCTATGCAGCACCTGGTGCCAGTTGTATTTATGTTAGGTTTTATCTACAGCTGTTTTGCCACAGTCAAATCAATTAATGTTGAGAAGGAATTGCAAATTAAGGTAAGCACATAAAATGCTTTGCTTAAGATGCACACTTTCTATTAGAATAGCCAAAGATAAATTCCAAATTCCTTAAGTGAAATATTGTCTTGTGCCATGGTGTAGTGGGCTAGAGCATGTACTTTGGTTCCTTGCATCCAGAATGCACCCGGGATCGATCCCAATCCTGGGGGTGTGAATGTTTATTCCTGGGTACAGGACCAGTGCCCACTCAGTATTGTGAGGAAATTAAGAAGCTACACTAGGTAGCAAACCCTGTGCATTTTAGTGAGATCAATATATATTTTTTTATAGATTTTCTCTATCGCATGGTTACCAGTTTATGCAAAGGTCATCCAGAATGTAAAAGATTTCTGAGGAAATTTCTAGAAATTCAACATGTTTGTTTTATTTTTCATGTAAATATCTTAAATATGTGATTACTTAATCAAAATTTTTGGAGTATTTTTTGTGAGAACAAGTACTTTTGAAAAATTTTGTATCTGAAAGATAGTTTAAGGTGGAGGGATTTTCAGAGTTAAAAATCTTTCTGTCATTTCTTTGGAAGTTGCTGAATGTAAATACAAAGTCTTGTATTTAATCAACTCTTCATTTTTTAGTTATTCTGCTCACAGGCACAAAGGCTTGCTTAAAAATTTTCTTTTTTTTCCCTTTTTTTAAATTCAGAATACCTTAAAACATGTAGGGGAGATGCACCCAGTATCACACACCTAAGGTTTTTTCAAAATTTATAGAAAATGCAATGGAGAACAAGTAGTGTGTTACAATTATCATGAAGCTAATAACATAGAGAAACAGCATTGGTAATGAACATTCATGAACACGAGTCATATTGACTGTTACAAACTAAAGTAAATATTAGTGATAAATGCACATCTCAAAATGTGTTTCCCGCTATTGGAAAGACATAAATAATTACACATTTCTAAATAAAGGCAGAGAAAGTGCATAATAAATCACCAGAGAATTATTCTTATCATAACTTTTGTATTTTTGAGATAAAAATGGAACACAGTAACATGATAATATATTTTCCAAAACGTTCTCTAGAGATTATCACAACAAAACAAAAATGTCTTAGAACTAATGAAACATTTTTTACACACAGAGATCACATATATAACAATCAATCTTCTCTTGCCCTGTACCTTCAATATATGCCCAAACCTTGCACGATACACACCAAACCCAAGCCTCATCTGTGATTTCTAAGCTCATGATACACTCTGTTAGAACACTTCAATTGACACTGGTTTTGGTTCCAAAATTTAATTTCCTTTTAGTCTTCTAAGGCTGTTCACTATTTCCAGTTTCTGTTGGCACAGAGCTAGAGCTAGGTTCTCTATTTATAGTGTTATCAATGTTAGCCTTGCACCCCTTTGCTATTGGTTTTTTCTTCTGTTTTTGTGCCTTTTGCTGCAACATCAACTTATACAGAGTTGATGTTAATGCTTCAGCAATATATATTGCTGCTCCCAGGATCATTAATCTTTCTATTACACTCTTTAATGCTTGTTTCATATTCTCTTCTAACCATTTTCCTTTCTTTTTGGCCTCCATGTTGACAGGAATGGCTATAAACAAAAATTAATCTAACGTCAGTGCAAGTTCTGGGGATAAAAATATACCGTCACATACGGTACTGGGAAAATTGCTATCGTACGGTACTGGTCAACTCACACGTACGTATATATAACGTCATAGCACTGCCTCATACTTTTAAACTGACACTGTATTTTGTTTGTGAAATGTACTTAATGGATGGATGGAGAGACGGACGGACAGATGGATGGATGGACGGAAGGATGGATGGATGGATGGATGGATGGACGGATGGATGGCTGGACGGATGGACGGATGGACGGATGGACGGACGGACGGACGGACGGACGGACGGATGGACGGATGGATGGATGGATGGATGGATGGATGGATGGATGGATTAGCTCTTCAACAGACAAGGCAGCAGCAATGTCAGCAAGTTATTAACAGCACAGCTCTAGTGCACCACACGACTTCTCAAACAGTAACTTCTGATTCAATGGTCAAAGAGAAGGGAAAACTTTCTGTTGGTAACAAAGATAGTTGTCGAAATACACACCATGAATTTCTAATATCTATCGGCAACTACGAGATACTGACACTGTGTAGTACTGGGTATTGTGCGGTACTGGGTGCATCTCCCCTATTGAAATCCTGGTATTAAATATTTGTGTGGAATACAATACTTTCCCTAGCTTCTGTAGGAATGGGGTAGTAGAAGCAAACAAATTATAATAAATCAAGTTTCACTTGCTTAATTAAAATGATTTTTTATTTTGCCATACCATTACTTTGCTTATTAATTAATCTTTAAGAACATATTTATAAAGACACATATCAGCTTCTGGTTGATTGTAGCTTTGCGTAATGTAGTTGTACATTTCCTTGATGGTGAATTAGTTTAGTTTAATAGGAGGTAGTCAACCAACAGTTAATCTGGTTTTTGGTCTCCAAATTTGTATGTTTTCTGGGATTGTATTTACAGCTTCTAATTAAGCTCTTATCAATGTGTTTTGTTACGGATTTGTTTATAACCTCTATACTGCTTTCCCAGTGATATGGGGTATTCCACTTGAGAGGGATTTCAGAAACTATCATGACATTGCATAAATATTTCATGAAGTGCATTCAAATTTAGACAGAAGACATTCCATTGCATGAGAAATTTGATAAGGGGACACAGTACTCTGTAAAAACTGAATAAATGTCAGCTTAGCTTCAGCACATTATTGTGTTGGACACTTGTGTTCCAGTGCAATGGCAGTGTTGTAAGTGATATTATATTCCTACCTGTTTGCCAGTGTGACAAAGTACAGTAGAAGTTCAGAGTAAAAGATGACTGATACTAATAAAATGCTACTTGCCACCCTTCTCAAGTGAGCATGGCTGAGATAGAATTTTAGCTGGCATTCATTTCATAAACATTATAGCCCCCAAGGTCACTTCTTCTTATGAGGGAAGCTTAATTCCTTTAAGGTTATCTCACAGGAAAAAGATCTTCAGGAACAAACTACAACGTCCTCTCCTCATTCTTCCTTCCAGGGATGACCCATCTTGGGGACATAGGTACAATAGACCAAGTTTGGACCTCCTTGCCAAATCCCCTCCGTAGCATAGTCCAGTGCAGTCACTGCTTTTACAACCTCTTATGTCTAAGACAAGCACATGAAATTGTCTGCAGTGGATCTGTAATTATAAATATGAATTGAATTCTCAAGTGTGTCTTTGAAAAGCTGAACAGCCCCAAATTATTCATATCTTCCATTGTGTGCTCAGGGTAAATCAATGAACTTGAAATTTGTTTAACTAATCCTGGAAATGTGTATAGTTATTTTTGTGTTTTTTTTAAATTCCTTTCACTATATATAACCTTATAATAAGCATTATTTTATTACGTAGGAAACAATGAAGATAATGGGGCTGCCTGGCTGGCTCCATTGGTCTGCTTGGTTCATCACAAAATTTTTATTTCTAATGACTTCTGTGTCACTGTTAGTGATGATGCTGAAAGTACCTTGGTATCCACGCACATCATTCTCTGTTTTCACTTTCACCTCCTGGAGTGTGCTTTTTGTTTTCTTGATGATATATATGGTTGCCACCATATGTTTTGACTTCATGGTATCAGTATTATTTTCCAAAGGTAAGCAAATTATTATTATTATTATTATTATTATTATTATTATTATTATTATTATTATTATTATTATTATTATTATTATTATTATTATTATTATTATTATTATTATTATTATTATTATTATTATTATTATTATTATTATTATTATTATTATTATTATTATTATTATTATTATTATTATTATTATTATTATTATTATTATTATTATTATTATTATTATTATTATTATTATTATTATTATTATTATTATTATTATTATTATTATTATTATTATTATTATTATTATTATTATTATTATTATTATTATTATTATTATTATTATTATTATTATTATTATTATTATTATTATTATTATTATTATTATTATTATTATTATTATTATTATTATTATTATTATTATTATTATTATTATTATTATTATTATTATTATTATTATTATTATTATTATTATTATTATTATTATTATTATTATTATTATTATTATTATTATTATTATTATTATTATTATTATTATTATTATTATTATTATTATTATTATTATTATTATTATTATTATTATTATTATTATTATTATTATTATTATTATTATTATTATTATTATTATTATTATTATTATTATTATTATTATTATTATTATTATTATTATTATTATTATTATTATTATTATTATTATTATTATTATTATTATTATTATTATTATTATTATTATTATTATTATTATTATTATTATTATTATCATCATCATCATCATCATAATCATCATCATCATCATCATAATCATCATCATCATCATAATCATCATCATCATTATTAATTAATTAATATATTATTAAAATGTATTTATTTATTCTGTATTCATTTATTCATTATACAGTTTTGTGATTCCTGTTTTACCCAAGGGTATATTAAGAATATAGTTTACCAATTATAAAATGAGTATATTAAAAGTACAAGATAGAAACAAATACAATATCAAGTCGACAAACGGTAAACATCAAGATGAATCCTTAAGCTCATGAAATATATTGTTCAAGAAAGCCATGAAATATTGATAAGTTTTGTGATTCATCAGAATATGTGTTAGTGGTTTTGACAATTGTAAGCTAAGGACTGAAGCAATAATTCAAATGCATATCTTTCAGAACAGAAGAAGAGACAATGAAATAAAATTTGAAGTAAATCTCCAAGGTTATTTCCACAAATACAATCAGATTTGGATTTAATTTTGAATCAAAATATGTAAGCTGAAAATTTGCCATGTCCAGTTAAGAATTGAGTGAGAGCATTGTCAGAACTAACAAATGTATATTTATGTCTATCAGATTTAAATCCTTAGTCAAAGCACCACAATTGCTTTTTAACAAGTATGCATTCCAGTTGTATTCATCATCACCATCATCATCATCATAATCATCATCGTCATCATCATCATCATCATCATCATCATCATCATCATCATCATCATCATCATCATCATCATCATCATCATCATCATCATCATCATCATCATCATCATCATCATAATCATCATTGTCATCATCATCATCATTGCCCGCCTCGGTAGTGTAGATGGTGGCATATCTGCCTCACGTTCAAGAGGTGCCGAGTTCGAATCTCGGTCAAGGTGAGTTACCTGGGTAACGTTTTTTCCGGGGTTTTCCCTGATGCTGAAAGACGAACGTCGGGTAACTCTAAGCTCCATGGACCCTGGATGCCTTGAGCATCATTTCACCCATTTCATTCATTGTCCGATATGACTAAAGTTTGGAGTCGTCATCATCTTCATCGTCATCATCATCATCATCATCATCATCATCATCATCATCATCATCATCATCATCATCATCATCATCATCATCATCATCATCATCATCATCATCATCATCATCATCATCATCATCATCATCATCATCATCATCATCGTCATCATCATCATCATCATCAATTATCATCATCAATCATCATCAATCATCATCAGATGTATAGTTTTTTATTTTCTTTATCATCACACACATTTTGTAAGTGCAAATGTCCCTGACATTGCAAGAAATAAGTGAATGGTAACAGCACTGCAAAAATTGATGAACTATTGACATACACTCACATGCACACAATCTTTTTCTTAAAAAGTTTTTAATTTTTTTGGGGGATGGGGCTTTAAGGAACCTCAAAAAGTTTATAACCTTATTGAAATTTGGATGGAAGGTTGGTGGTAGAGAAGATAATAAATAAAAGTACTAAAGAAAGTTATATGAGTGTAACAATTCAGACTTTTTTCTCAGTACTGTTTTATCACTGAAGTGCACTTAAATCCCCACTCGCCCCCCCAAAAAATAGATGAAGGGGTGTTGTGTGTGTGTGTGTGTGTGTGTGTGTGTGTGTGTGTGTGTGTGTGTGTGTGTGTGTGTGTGTGTGCAACTTTCATATGTATGCAAAACTTCAAAACAAAATGCTGTAAAAATATTGAACATGATAGTTTTAGAAATGTACACGCATTCATAAAATTCATTAAATTAACTGTTTACCTAAGAAATTTTTTGGGATATCTCTGTCATCACATGTATGACCACATCTAAATTTTTTAAGATTCATTTCACTGTGTCATTCAAATTACAAAGAGTCAAACATGGTGTTTAAATTCATCATTTAACACAAAGCTTCCCAAGAAAAGGTCTCCTTTTTCAAATCATCTTTTATCCTTTCTCCTCTGAATTTGGCTCCAATAGTTTTATTACAGATGAATTAAATTTTCTGTAGGACCCTGACAGCTGCCTTGAAGGATGTAGTAGAGTGGTGGCCGAGGAATTGACGTTGCCCCTTATAATAAACGTCTTGGCTCTTGCGATGATTAGACAGAGTGCTAAAACTACCTACCTTACAACCAGGACAAGAAGGCCAGAGGGGTATGAAGGGCAGGGGAGCCTGAACTGTTGATCTGTTCTGGTAGCGGATCTGTTTACTAGGAAATGTGTGAATGACAGTGCATATGAGTCACCTATGCTGCCAGATCTATGGTTTGTTGCAACAATAGGTTTATGTATATGTGAGCTATGTGACAACACTTGTGTGTTTTAAACGAGTCTTCCATCCTTGTCATACTCGGAAGGCGAGCATACACCCCGAGGAGGCACATAAGTGATCACGTTGCACATTCCTCCAGCTTGCCTTCTTGTCTTGGGCAATCAGTAAATTAATTGTGTCAATATATTCTTGATTCACTTTTATACTAATTTGTGCTTCACTGTCCCTAAGCTCCTTTCAAGTTTATACTTTGAGTAATTTGTTGATATTTATATTTCTAACATGTGGGAACAGTTTTGAATGATACTCCTTTAAAGCAGAGTAAGATGAAACTGAACATTATTGAAAATGTTTAACAGTGTTTAATTTTGTTTTTTAGTAATATTCCTATCTTGGAGTGTACCTTAGAAAGCTAGGATTAAGAATATACTTTTTGGCATTAACCGTAATTGTTTACTGAATGAATTTCCTGAACACACAAATTATAGAATAGTTTTTAGAATATCTGCATTCTCTACGTGTCATATTAAATTAGCAAACCTAAAACTGAAAATATCAAGATTTAACTGTATTGGAACGCCACAGTGAAGCAAAATAATTATTAATTTATAGTTGAATCGTATTTATTACACATCTGCTTCACGTACGTACCTATTTTGAGGACCCTTTTCCTAAATCATCATTTACATCTTCGGCTCTTATGCGACTAAAGCTTGATGCAATGGTCTGGGTAATTCAGGAGTTGCTGCTGCCACCTGATGAACTTAAATATGGGATTCTCTTCTGGCGGGATTTTAAAGTACATTATTTGGTTTTTGTTTCTCTATGTATATTCCCTCCAATAAGACAAGTTCACTAGGTTTTTGTACGTATTTTAGTAATTCGGTGCTATCTTTAATTTCATGATTTTCAGACCAGAAAAGAGCTGCTATTGCGGACCTATAAATATTTGTGTATCTTAAGTGCCTGAAGTGTTCTTTCTTTCTAGTTACTGTGTTTCTTTTTGTCCTCCCTATGTAAATCTTTTCAGTCTTTACACTTAATCGAGTAAATGCCTGACTTCTCTTCTGGTTTTATCTTACCAGTATTATTCTAAAAACTATTCAAGAAATACAATATAAAATTGGCACCAAAAGACAATTACATCATTAAAAACCTACTTAACAGTAATAATACTGAGAAGATAAAACCAGAAGAAAAGTCAGGCCTTTACAAGATTATGTGTAAAGGCTGTGAAAAAATGTATATAGGGAGGACAAAAAGAAACATAGGCACTAGAACGAAAGAACACTTCAGGCACTTAAGGTACAGAAATATTGAAAACTCCACAATAGCAGCTCATTTCTGGTCTGAAAATCATGAAATTGAAGATAGCACTGAATTACTAAAATATGTAAAAAAGCATAGTAAACTTGTCATATGGGAGAGAATATACATAGAAAAACATGAAAACCAACTAATGAATTTTGAAATCCCGCCAGAAGATAATCCCACATTTAAGTTCATCACTAAATCAACAGATGGCAGCAGCAACTCCAGAATTACCCACACCACTGGATGAAGCTTTAGTTGCATAAGAGCCGAAGATGTAAACAATGATTTGCGAAACATGTCCTCAAAATAGGTACGTAAGTGAAGCAGATGTATAATAAATACGACTCATCTATAAATTAATAATAAAACTGAATGCTTTTTCAAAACTAATGAATTCAGAACATTTTAACTTGATGTGTACTTACTAGGTTTAACACACAAGATACATTTCTAAAAGCTTAGAATGTTCAGCCGTGCATTGTCTTAAGAAAGGTAGAAGTAACTATCTGTTCCCCTTTTTCTCTTTTTTTTTTTTCAAAATATTTATGCAGCACACTCAATGCCCTTGCTTGGCCACATAGTGCATATCTCTGTCCTGCTTTTGAATATTTTTACTTGGGGATGCAAGTTCTTGGTCTACCTCAATTTTGAGTGGTGCTGGTAGTTTGACATTTTCCTTATGCTAATAATAACACTAAAATACTGATGACCTGTGAAAATGAATACACTAATGAAATGACTAAATTGACTAATGAAAAGGCCAGAATTTTTAAAAGTTAAAGTATAACCAAACAGGCATTCTTAGATGATGCATGGTGAAGAGAATAAAGCACTTAAGCTCTATAAAGACTAAAATTGAGTCATACCTTCTAAAACTCATGCTGTATATGACACATGCATATATGTGTCAATACAATAACATCCTTGGCAGAACTTAGACAAGGGAATGAAGGGGGAGTAGCTCATCTAATAGGTTGAAGTGATGTGGTTCGGCCATAAAAAGGTGTGGTTACTGTCTTACCATAGAAACTCTCCCTCCCTTAACCTTCGAAGGAACTGTCAGGATCCTAAAGTAATTTAAATTTGGCCATGAAATACTATGTGTTTAGGTGACTAATAGAAGGTATAATTTGACTTTTCTGTGAATATCCTCTGAAGGAACTTATATATTTATACAAGCTGTAATTCATAAGGGATAAGATTTCAATACCCCCATATAGCAAATATTAGGCTCTTGCTTCAACCTCCTGCATTATCCTCTTGGACAAACAGCATAATGTATATTTTTTTAAATAATAGATGATGATTAATTCAAAATTTATTATTTCTTGTTTCTGTAATATATTTAATTAATAATGGTTTTTGTTGTTGAACAAATTTAAGATATATATTTGGGTATGATTATTTTAGGAAATTATCTTTTAAAAGTTTATTTCAGTTAATAGGAAGTACATAAAAAACTTAAGCTTTTATAGGAATCATTTGTAGAATAGATGTAAAATAAATGAAGTGATCTAAAATATAACAATTCAGCTCTCTCTCTTAAACATTCAACTACTGAATTTTACAACCCGAATATTTCTCTTGAATTACTACTCATGAGGTAAGCATTACACTTTCTGGGTCTCTTAAAGGCATATTAGTCTTAACTTATATAATTACATATAATATTATGCCTTTTTTCCATATCAGAATGTTTAAATCTATAAATAACCTTTCTTTTTGTATTCAACAGCCACCTCAGCAGCATTGTTTGCTGGTGTATTTTGGTTCTTGCAGTTTTCACCCTTCTTGTTCTTGGCTGAAAGTTATGGAAGTCTAGAACTTTATTCCAAGCTTGTACCCAGTGTGTTCTCAAACACAGCTATGGCATTTGGATTTACTGCTATTCTCGCTTTTGAGGGAACAGGTATGTTTGCTAGAATGTAAATGTTGTCTTCATAAACTTACCAGTTCTGTTTATGTATACTGTGTTTGTATGGTGTGTTGAAATCAATTATATCCATTATCTGTATTTGTTATAACACATATTTACATGCAAAATTAACAATAAGCGTATATTGATTTGGATTATTTCTTAATTTACTGAAGGTTTATGTATAAATATATTAATTTAGGTAGGTATAATAATATAATTTTGAGACGAACCAGTACTCCATGTTCCATATAGTGCTAATGTTACCTAAAACACGTTTCGTTAGGACCTTCCTAACATCCTCAGCTGTTGAATTTTGATTTGGTAAACTCCTTGGAGGTGATAGGTGTGTTTCTTTGGTATCTTGATGAAGTTTGGGTTCTCTTCAAAGGCGATGTCAAAATTGAAATTTTCCTTCATATCTTTTTATGAATATCGTTTCCCACGAGGTTACAGCAGTTGAACCCTGAACACTTTTTAAGGGATTTCTTGTTCTGTTTAGTGGTTCTCATTCCAAAAATGGCAAAATGCTGACAATTTGTCTATTTCTTTGTTCTTGATGTTCCCAAAATGCTCTATAAACCTAATGTTCAAAATCCTTTTTTTTTTTTTTGCCAAAGTAAAAGCTGTCACAGCCATTGCAATTTATGCAATATACACCTGAGCTTTTGTCTGTGGGTTTCTTTTTTGTATTTTGTGTTTTCAAAAGGTGTTTTGTGCATTGAATTAGTTCTGTGAAGCCAAAGTAATGCTGTGTTATTTGAAGACTTTTTGAAGACCATTGAAGAGAACCCAAACTTCATTTTTAAAATATTTAAAATACTTTTATTCTTCCATGTAAAAGGACTATGATACAATGAAGCATAAAATAATATAATTTTGACTCAAACTAATACTCAATGCTCCACTCGTTGCTAGCATTTACCTAGAATACGTTTAGTTAGAATCTTCCTAACATCACCGGCTGTTGTTGACTAAAGAATGTTGGTTTGGTGAACTCATTGGAGGCGATAGCTGCATCTCTGGCAGTATCCTCATAAACTTGAAGTTTGGGATTTCTTTCTAGGTAGTGCTGAAATTAAACTATTTTCATTCATAGTTATATATGAAGATTTTTTCCCACGTAGTTAATGCAGCTGGACCTTGGACACCTTTTAATAAGTGGATTTCTCATTCTATATCATGATTCTCCTTCCAAAAATGGTACGCTACTGCCGATTTATCTATTCCTTTGGATAAACTCAAAGGAACTTGAAAATTAGGTTTAAAGAGCAGTTTAGGAACATCAGGAACAAAGATTTTAGCAATTTTATTATTAAATAAAACACACACACACACACACACACACGCACACACACACAAATGTTTATGTAAATTATTTTATTTTATGTACTATTTATGTACGTTTTATTTTACACGCGTGTAAAATGTGGAGGGCATCCTGGATAGGCAGTACAAGGGGTTTAGGCTGTACAGCTCAGGAAGGCTCAGAAGTGCACTGAGGGAATCGCTAAGTATGAGGCAATCACCTAAATTCTTGCGGCGAACATGTTCAATGGCTCGATATATGGCATTGAGCTCTGCATTATAGATGGATGTGCTACCTTGAAGACCGAATGTAAAAGGTTCAGTTCCATGGACATACACACATCCAACCCCGCTAGAGCTTTTAGACCCGTTGGTATAAATCAATTTAAAACAACATGCAGATACTATACGTTGCCGCCGTAGACTTACTGTGCGCCGTCATGTACTGCCTGCAACCTAGGGGGATACACCCGCTCGCCCCTAGGCAGATTGAGTGCATGCCGCCCAAGAAGTTCTCTGAAGCGAAAACCAGGCGGTTTCGGGCTAAGACCTGTGTTCTTATAACGGACGTCAAAATGGGTGTCGAAAAAGGATGCATACCTGGGACGCGAAGGCATACTATATAACCCGCAGCCGCAATTGCCTAGTAAAGCATCCCGCCAGCATTGCAGAGGGGGTTCTGCCGCCTCAGCATAGAGACTCACAACTGGGCTAGTTGGAAAGGCACCAATTAATAGACGAAGGCCAGAGTTATGTACCGTGTCCAACTTCTTCAGCACGGATGGACGAGCTGAAGCATAAACGATCCACCTATAGTCCAGCTTGGATAGAATCAGTGTGTGATACAAGCGAAGCAGCACTGTGTGATCCGCTCCCCACGATTTCCGCAAGATACTAAGCCCACATCGTGCTTTCAGCTGCACTATATGCGACGACTAGCTAAGCTTTCTGTGGAAAACCAGTCCGAGGAACCTAGTTTCGTCAGCAAATGGTAATACATGGCAACCAAGTCGGAGAAGGCGTGGTAAACGACTCTTGCGGCGCCAGAAATTGACGCAGACCGTTTTCTCAGCGGAGAACCTGAAGCCGATCTTACAGCTTGGGATAGGAATTTGGGACTATTCGTTGTTAATTTATCTGAGTCTTCATCTGCCACACGGTGCGGGATTTTTATGTTTGAGATGGGATGCACATTGACTTTTCGAAGATTCACGCCGAGAAGTCAAAAAATAACAAATTCGTTGTATTTTGATTTGTTTCTTGAGGATTGTGCTTGATTAAATAAGAGTCATGAGAATCTTGGGTTCAAGGCGTGGTTCGGAATAAAGTTTCGGAGAAGTCAAATTTTTTAACTACTTAATTGTATTATTTAGATTACATTTTACTTGAACTTCCTTTCCCAGTCACTTCCAACATATCGATAAATTCTTACTTTGATATATTTAAACAGATTCAAACTATTACTTAAATGTTCTTGATCTTGCACCGCTATTCATCACAATCACCATCTCTACCAAGATTATTGATTTTTCGTAACTATCGTTACTGCTATCTTAATTTTGTGATTGGCCGATTTGATTCCACGTCACAACATTACGTCATACAATTATTACTACGGCCAATCACAAACTTTCATGTATTTTTACTTGTTTAAATTACGAAATAGATTTACATAATAATTTTTTTTATAAATCTATAAGCATTTCATACAAAACTACTCTTACAAATGCCCCTCTTAGAAATTTATCGAAAATAACCAAATAAAGGAATTAACAATATATTTCCATATATTTTGAAGAATGGGCCCAATTAACAATTTCGTTTACAGCAATAATACATAACACATACATAAAACACAACAATAAATCAACATTAATTAAAATACAACAGTATATTAACATATTATTTATCACCTCTGATGCTTGCTGTCTTATAGCTATGGGTAAAGGTTGGCTTTTATGTGTATAAGGAGCAGTAACATTCACTTTAAATGTGTGTGTGTGTGTGTGTGTGTGTGTGTGTGTGTGTGTGTGTGTGTGTGTGTGTGTGTGTGTGTGTGTGTGTGTGTGTGTGTGTGTGTGTATTTGTTACACAGTCCAGGTTTTGAACTAAAGGCTTTTCAGTTCTATAATATACATAATTTCAGTTGTTCTTTTCTCGCTCGGTCTAGATTGTACGTGTTTTCTAACTTTACTTGTAAATGTTCTCTGGAATTATATATCTTCCTCCAGTTGGCTTATGTCGTTCTTAGCTTGTAGTGTAAATAATTGACAACAATGCTTTTCAAGATCAATTACATTATTTTGCGCTCCATCAATAATTAAATTCTTCTTAAGTGCGAGAAACTCAGGTGCATAATTAACGGAGCTAGACACGTGAGCGAAAGCACGGCCAAGGGTGTTAGCAACGGCTAACGGATCGACAACGACGTCTGAAGGAGTTCTTAAGCTAGCAATCGCAATGTAGGTCGATTTACTGGCCACGCGCCTTAACCAATTCCACACTACAGAAGGAGCGTGGCGATTAAAGGACGACGCAAAACCATCCATGATTTCTTTTTGCAACCTTTAATTACTTGCCTGGACATGGCATGCATCTTCCTGTACTGAATTAGGTGTTCCAATATCGGGTGGCGTTGGAAGACCCTCAGAGCACGCCTACGGGCACGGATTGCATTCCGGCAGTCATCCGTTCACCATGGGACAGGAGTTCGACGAGGATTGGGAGTCGAACGAGGAATAGACAGTTCTGCCGCGGCAAGTATCTGCTCGGTAAGATGTTCCACGAGCTCGGTAACTGAGGCGTGCTCCTGATAACTAAATACCGCCAACTGGGTGTAAAGGGCCCAGTTGGTGTGACCTAAACGCAAGGTAGGCAAGCGTGAGGGACACACGTTGTGTGCTAGGTGACTGATAAGACACGGCAAGTGATTCCTGGAGTGCAGGTCAGAGATGACGTTCCATTGCAGGGACACTGATAACTGCGTTGAGCAGAACGCTAAATCCAGATGCGTGAAGGTGTTGAATGAATCAGAAAGGAACGTCGGTTCTGCGGTGTTCAGGAGAACAAGGTTGTTACTGTCCAGGAAGTCGGAGACAACTCTACCCCTCGCACAAGTTTGAGTGGAGCTCCAGAGAGGGTGATAGAATTTGAGATCTCCCACCAACAGAAAGGGGGTGGATAACTGGACAAGAAGGTCTTGGAGAGTAGTAAGTAATACGTCATCCGAGGGTGGAATGTAGATGCTGCATATAACCAAGTCTGTCGTCGGCAGTACTATAGGGGCAGCAACAGACTGGATGTTGGTGCGTAAAGGAATTACGTTCACACACACACACACACACACACACACACACACACACATATATATATAATCTATGACCAGTACCATTGTCCCTCCATGCGCTGGAATACCCTCTTCCGGAGAGAGATCACGCCAGAAGGGAGTATACCGCCTTATTGGAAGGAATCTCGAGGACGTAGCTTAGTCTCCTGTAAGCAAACGACCAAGGGATCGCGCTTACTGAGTAACAGGTCAAGCTCTGGGTGGTGTGCCCTAAGCCCACGTATGTTCCACAGTAAGATCACTTTTGCTGGGTGGAATAAGGTGTGAAGGGTTATTCCACCTTACGTCGACTTTGAGGGTGGCCGAATCAATTTGCCCTTCTTTTTGGGTTTTGGGCTAACTTCTTTCCCAGCGGGATCATCGGGTCATTTTCTGGAAGACTTCCTGGCAGTGTGGTCCGTATCCTCCTGTTTCATCTCCTCTACGGATGAGGCCCCTTTCCCGATAGAGAACTTCGGTTCAAGGGCCCCAAACCGATTGGGCATGGAGATCGACGAGGTCGGTAAGCGTCGATCCGAGTCCTCGCCGGAAGACTCCTCAGAGGAGGAACTTTTAGATGCCCGGGGACTCTTCTTACGGCTGGCAGGTTTGGTGGTATCCTTCAGGAAATCGGACCTCTTGTAGCTGCTCTTGAACTTTTTGGGAGGTGCATCGTACACAACCGGCTTGTCATTTTTTGAGGTTGAAGCTTTAGTTGGTGACTGTGCTGGCGATCTCCTCCCAGATGGAGGCTTAGGTGTCGTATGTGCAGACAAGGCTAGTGTTTCGCCAAGCTTCGGAAATGAAGTAAGAATTTTATCCAATATCATTGCCTCGCAGATAGCGCTGGTCTGAGTGGCGATCTCTCTTTGCGGCACCGACCCAGCTACTACCGAGCTGTAGGTAGCGGACTGCGGGAGGGATGGTATGCGGGTACGCGCGAGTTTCCGGATTTCCGAGAAGGAAACCCTCTCTTTCACCCGGATCTCTTGAATCGCCTTTTCCTCAACGAATCGCAGGCAGTCTCTAGAACCGGAAGGGTATTCTCCAACACAGTTAACGCATTTAACTGACGACAAACACGCACCATCGTGTTGTGTCAGCGCACAGTTACAGCAGGTAGGCGCGGCGGTGCAGAACGCCCAAGTGTGCCCGAAGCGCTGACACTTGTAGCATCTGAGCGGGTTAGGTATCTATGGGCGTACCTCGATGGTTTCATACCCTGCCCTAATCATTTGTGGCAGATCTACACGATCAAATTTCAGGAACAGGGTACGCGTAGGCACCAATTCCCCCCCCCCTCTCTCTCTTCGCTGCACACGGTATACAGACGTCACACCTTGATCTTGGTGGTTTTCTTGACTTTCTTCATTAGTCATACCGTCCAGCGCACGGGTATTAACTACTCCGCACGAGGAGTTCAGGCTGTTATGGACTGTGACGTTAACAAGGTAGCTGCTAAATAGGTTCACCTTCAATGTCACTGCTGCCTGGGAGACAGAATGGACTTCCACCAGGAACAAGTACAAGATTTAAGCAGACCAGCTATCGTATCCAAACAGTGACAAAAAGTTCTTCCCTTCCACAGTTCTGATTACAACCAAGTAGCGAGGACCACAGGACTTGACTGCTCCTTTGCCATTACCCTTCAAAGTTGTTGATTTAAATTTAGGTGCCATTGCAGTAATGTGCTCCACCATTGCAAACGTCTCCGATGGCGTGCTCATATCCTGGGCGCCACCCCGGCTTAGGTGAGATTCCTGGCCTGAACCTTGCTTACCTCAGGGTCACACCTCCCAGTGTAAAGACAGAGGTACCCAATCGCCTTCAGGAGTGTAAGAGCTCAGGCAGTGGCCCCTCCCCGGGACTGACCTTTATCAACGGATACGAACAGAGTCCTACATTGTAACAAGGGGTTGGGAATTACGCTTTACCTAGTCACCCCTTGTGCTTCCAACCCGCATTATGTTACCCGTCAGACATGTGTTCAGGGAGGAAAAATATAAATAAAAATTAACAAATGGAGTAAAACACCGAAGTGGACCAGGTTTGGGTTTATGAAGGAACACTCTCACCTCATGGAGGAAGCCAGTCGAGAGATTAAACCAGAGCCTCTTCTGCCAGTTTTCGGGGTTGCTGGTGGACTTCGGTAGCTGTAGCGGTCTCGGGGTACTCCAAGTCCCCGCTGTACATCACCGCATCAGTCAGTCCCCTACTTCCTGTTGCCCACCCCTCGGGGCGGAGACCACAGAGGTTGGATTTTCAGGGGCATTATGTTAATGTGGTGTGGTACAATGGCCATTTAAGAAAATGCATACAAATAAATTTACCACCCTGAATCAAAATATTCAGTCTCTCAGAAATAAAACTATAATTTTATATTTTATCATATTACCATTTAATATGTGGTAGGTGTACTTTTAAGCATGGGCTGAAGATTGACCAAACAGATATTTACAAGGTTAGTAATATGGTAAGTAGTATTTTAGAACTAAATCTAAAGGAAGTGGTGGTGCAGTAATATAGGTGGTGTATTTGAACTATTCTTTATTACAAAATGGGCTTCATTAGTAAAGAAGTTTTATAAGAAATATATGGTTGAAGCAACTAATCCATGTAAAACAAGTGGTTTGTTGCCATGCATTGAGGTATAATGTTTTGTAAATACTCAAGCTTGTTTGAATATCTAATTACAATACACATTACAATTACAATACAATTGCATTCTCTTGGACACTGGCATCTTTTATTTGTGCTGCTCTTATTGGTTAAAAAAAGAAAAAAAGATTCTTCCCAAAAGGTAACCCTTTCATTTCTTCTATAATCTGAAGACTTAAAGAAATGAATCTAAACAAAATTAAGTGATGAACTAAAGGGAAGGGCTGCTCACCAATAAGCACTGGTCGAATTGCTGAGTTATTGACCTGGACTGATATCTCTTCCTTTCCATATATCAGATCCCTTCTTTTACCTTGCCTATCCAGTTTTGACCCCAATGGTATTAGAGTATTCAAGACCTAGGGTATCATTTCATTTTATTTCCTGTCCATGTCTTTCTCTACTTAGGGTGATGTAACCACCATTTATGATGACCAATTTTAAACAGTTATAAAACGCTAAATAAAAACTAGTGGTCACAAATATACATTAATTATTTGATGTAAATAGCATAGAGCTGATAAGTCCAATATGTATAGAATGAGTGTAAACGAGTGTATGAATGAACGAGTGTAAATTCAAGTTGAAAGTATTTCAATCTATTTAAAAATTATTGAGGAGTTTTCTCTGGAAAAATACACGTTTTGAGATTTCCTGAATAAAAACAGATCATTAAATTTAAAGGGAGTCAATTAATTATTACAACAGCACTGTTTTCAACTCTTCTATGAACGGAATTATTAAAAAAGATCATGATGGTGGCTGTGCGTGTGCTTGCGCGCATGTGTGTGTGTGAGGTGTGCATGGGTGCGCGTGTACACGTGTGCATGTGTGGGTAGGTTTGTGCACGTGTGGGCGTGTGCATGCATGTGCATCTGCGTGCATGCGTGTGTTCTTTGTTTGTTTCTTTAAAGACATAATAAATTTGTAATTACTTTGTAAATATTACCTCTTGTATAAGCTACTTCATATTGGACATACTGTTGTATATAGCATTATGTTATATAATTATGTAGTATTATTGACAAAGCCATGATTTATGTAAAAATTAAAAGGTAAATAAAGTATCTTATCTAAATACTATTCTTGATATTTGAGATCTGTATCTTCCTAGGATATGACAGGAAAATATTGAAGAAGGTCCTTTCACCACAAATGCATTTTACATTGTATGTAATCAAGCCTCATGTATAACATAATAAAATTCATAGAATAAACACTAGACAAAAGTGTAACATCCAAGATCTCAGCGCCCACCTTTGTAGTGTAGATGGCAGCGTGTCTGCTTCACATTCCAGAGGTCCCGAGTTCGAATCTTGGTTAGGGTGAGTTACCTGGATACAGTGTTTTCTGGGGTTTTCCCTTATCCTGAATGATGAATGTCAAGTAACTATAAGCTCTATGAACCCTGGGCTCATTTGAGCATCATTTTACCCATTTCATTCATGGTCCGATATGACCTAACGTAGGAGGACGTAAATTACAAATACAAACAAAATAAAAACAAACCAACATTTCTGCACTAAACTTTCTTGCCTTCAAAAAGGTGTGCATTATGAAACCATCAAAATATTTGCTGATATTTCTGATGATCTTAAACGAAAAACTGATGAATTCAGTGCTTTTAAAATTGATGATATAGAGTACCTATGCCCAAAATCATGTTCTTCTGTACAAGATTATCTGAATGATGAAATATCCTTTTAATGCTTCAGTAGCTCTCTCTCTGTAAGTAGAATGTAACTGTACCAATGACAAAATATTGCCATTAAACCTTTGATGACTGTTCATAAGCCATTTTAATATATATGCATTGATGAAATGACAATAACTGGTATCCAATGTGGAGATGTACTAGCAAAAGCTAAGTAAAAGTTGATTAAAAAAATGTTTTATTTTGTATCATATATAATTATCCCTGCCTTGTTTTCCATATTGCTTTTCATATTGCCCCTGTATAATGTGTCCCTTATGTTAAATTTTCAAGTATATATGCTATTAAACTGTATACCTCTGGACATATTCAATGTTCACAGGCCTTTGTGGCTACAGGTGAACCCACTGAATGCAAATCAATGTAATTTAATCTAATCTACACAATAAATTTTTTCATTTTTTTTTTCTAAAAACTGATTCTGATGATTCAAAAAGTAGTACACCATCATATCATTGATTCAGTGACCCTTGTTATTCAAAATGGTATACAAAGTGATCGTTATCTTGACTTTTTGCCAACAATTATGGTTGCCAGTACCATCTACATAATAGTTACAGGAAGAGCACTGCTATAAACAGACTTGGATCACCTGCGAGATTTCAAATACAATCTAATTGTTAACCATTGTTGATTGCATTGGTGAATTAAATCACTTTCTAATAATACCCTTCTTGTGACTATTATGTAGGATTAGGATTACTATGGGGAGAATTCAGCTCTGAAACCTGTGGATTATTATATATAAGCACAAACTGGGGCATCCTCAGGAGGAAGGATGAGGCGAGAGGAGAAAGAACGCCGCTGACCCAAGGAATCACAACAGTACCAAGACACCCACTGACACTTCTATCCTGAAAGAGATCACCAGATGAGTGAAGATGTCAAATGATAATGGAGATGAAATGAGTGACAGGAAATTCAGGGAATATAATTAACCTACCCAACATTTGCTTTGCAGCCCGGGAAAACCCTTGAAAAAACACATGGGTAAGGTTTTTCGGCAAAGGGAATCGAACCTGGGACTCCCAAATGCGGGCCACAGACTTAATCACCTGAGCCAGCCCACTCAGTAACTATTAAATAAATATTGCCGACAATAGCTCCAGCTAGTGTTATTTGTAGAAAGGCAAGATGTTGCTTCCATCCTAAGATTTTTTTCTGGTAGTCATATCTTAATATAATGATACCGATCATTTTTAAGCCATTATAAATGACATGAGTTATTGTGTCAATATTATAACAGAGTTTGTGTCTAAAATGTGTTCTTGTTGGCACTGAAAGAGGAATAGAGAAGTTCTTCAGAAGCTTTTGCTTCCAAAATATATTCTATTAATTTAGAGTAAAAGTAAAGAAAACATAACTTAAAATTTCACTCATAATATTTATGCATCTTATGGTGTAATTTGAATAATAACATGCTAGAAGTGCTAATATCACTTATATTCTTCCACAGGTAAAGGTGCACAATGGGATACATTGTTTCAACCTGCTGTCTCTGGCGACAACCTGGTACTAGGCTATATATGGATTATGTTGCTTTTTGATTCTGCCATTTATGTACTATTTGCCCTTTATTTTGAAGCTGTATTTCCTGGAAAATACGGCGTGCCAAAACCGTGGTATTTCCCATTTCAGGTATGTTCTCTCACTATATTTAGAACGTTTTGTTTTTACAAGCAGCATATTCTACAGTAGAGAAATAGCATCTGATCAAATTTTCTTCCTTTATTATTAATTGCAAAAGATTTTAAATTAAGATGACATAAAAGAAAAATAATTTTATATTTGGAGGATTATTATTTAAGAAGTTATAGTAACATATTACTTTTTGGGGAAAACATATTTTGTCAAAGAATTTTCAAAATATTTATTCGGAATTGGATTTAGGATAGAATTGAAAGTAAAATAACAAAATTTAGCTTGCCTTTTATATTTTTTTATTCATTGGCATTAAAAGAAATAATGTTGAACTTTTCTGTGTACAATTAATGTTTGAAAACCTTCTGATCAGTCTCAGAAGTTATTAGCTGTATGCTACCAAAGCAGAAAAAGTTTATTTTATATATGGTTGAATTTTTTTATTTCAATTGCTCAGTGCAAATTAGTGTTATACAAATTGTGGAGCTATATACATAGTAAAATTAAAAGTATACAGGGATAGAGAATACTCATATTAGAGCCCTCAAGGAAACTGGTCTGATTAGTGTGAGTATAAATTAAATAACTTCTTCATTACATAATAAATAAACATTATATAAATAAAAGTCCTGTGGCAAGCGTGTCCTCAGTCTTGGTGCAGCATTAAGGCGACGTCCCAGTTGGAAGAACAAAGCACCTGATACATAAGGAAGGTGAGCAAAGAATCTGCTTGTCAATGTAGAGATGTACTGATTAATGCTGATTATGTCCAATTCTCTATGCAGCTGCGCATTCCAGATGTACCACGGGGCGTTTACAGAAAATCGTAATGTTCTGTTTTGAAACACCTGGAGTTGGTGAATATAAGTAGGTGAAGCACATTCCCATATAGGACTGGCCTATAGAAGAAGTGATTGTAGAATACTCTTGTATAGTAGCAGCGTACATTCAACTCGTAAAGAGGATTTGTGGTTGAGGATGGGATACAACTTGTGAAGACGAGAATAGGCTTGATTTAGTTTGCTTTTGATATGTGTACTCCATGTCAGTCGACGATCAAGATGGATGCCAAGATATTTGACTGCACAATCAGAAGATAACCAGGGGACTTCAGTGTTTTAGAGTCATATATTTGCCGGAGCAGCAGGCCTGCGCAAGGTGAAAAGCTTAAGAAGACATTTGCTTGGATTAAGTGTGATATGCCAGCGAGATAACCAGAGCAGGAAAATATGCAGGGAAGATTGTAGGATTGCAACGGCAGTTTCAATTGAGAAGTGCGAGGTAAAGATGACTGTATCGTCAGCAAACAGTGCGCCACTTGTTGCAGGAAGTTCAGGCATGTCAGCAGTATATAGACTGTAAAGAAGAGGCGTAAGAACGCTACACTGGGGCATGCCGGCTAAAATAGTATGGGGTGAGGAATGCATTGAACCAAGATGCATAGGAAATTGGCATTGCTGAAGATAGCTAGTAATTAAGTTAAGTAAGTAGAGCGGAAGACCTAGGTCATGTAGTTTATAAAGGAGGCCGTCGGGCCACACTCTATCAAATGCCTGAGTAAAATCTAGGAATGCTGCCACAGTATGCTCTTTGGCGTCAAAGCTACGAGTAACATGTTCAGTAAGTCTCAGTAGCTGATGAGTACTAGAATGATGTCTAAATCCAAACTGTTGGGGAGGTATAACTGAAGTTTCAGAAACAAACTGAAGAAGTCCTTTTTGAAAGAGCTTTTCCAGAAATTTGAACAGAGTTGGTAAAGGACTAATTGGTCGATAGCTCTGTGGTGAACTAGGAGGTTTGTTAGGCCTTTGCAATGGAATGATCTCAGCAAGTTTCCAGGCTTTAGAAAAATATCCAATACGAAAAATTGCATTGTATAAAGAGCCCAGAAAGGCGATGGTCTTCTTTGTGAAGAGTTTCAATACAACTGGTGGAATAAGATCGTTTCCAGAGGCCTTCTTAGTGGGTATAAATTGAATAATAGATTGTACCTCACTAGATGAAACCCACCTAATGGGCAACGGAGCTGTAGGCCGAGACGTACTCAGGTGCTCCTGAACATGTGCAGTGCAGGCAGGATCAAATGCCAGATCAGGTGTGCACTTAGATTCAAAGTAGGCAGCTAATGTTTCACAATTTTCCAAGGTGGTGTTTCTGATTAGATTGTTGACTCGAAGCGGCAGCAATTGAAGCAGTTCCCGGAGTATCGTTTTCGTCACCTTCCAGAGCGTGCTGTTTGTAAGACAGATGACTGAGATGAGGTGTTGATAGCTGCTGTAACTGTGCTCATCCAAGCCATGCTTAACCTGGTGAATGAGTTGTTTAAGACGTTGTCGTTGCCAAGGCACCCTATGGCGTAGCCAAAAACGATGCATTTGGTGTTTAGCTCGAATCATCTTGAGAAGGTTGAATGGCACAACCTACACACTTTGAGGTGTGAATCACATCTTGAAGATGCACTACAGCTGAATCAATATCTCTAGAATTAGCAATAGTGTGAGGTATGTGTAGAAGAGTATCCATATTCCAATGGAAAGCGTTCCAATTGACAGGCCCAGTGATAAGGCGCTCTGGTGGCTGTGTTAATATGGGATGAAAGCAGAACTTAATAAGCACAGGACAGTGATCAGAATCAAGCTCTGGAAGAGATGGAAGAGATTGCGTGTAAACTGGAAGTTTAAATTGTTTAAGAAGACCTATGTCCAAAATATCCGCGTGCACAGCATGATTGTAACAATAAAATGTTGACTCATTCGGAGCAATCACTTGAAGAGCAGAATCTAGCGTAGCATGGAGTAGACAAGGTCCATTGGGAGTGGTTTGACGACAGCCCCATGCTCCACGTTTACCATTTATAACCCCTAGGGGTATAGTGGGTTGGTTTTCATCGAATAAATGTTGAATAGATGCGGGATTAAAATATTAATATTGGACGAAGAAGACTATCGCAAAAAAATGGACAACCTTTTAAATGGAAAAGAATTTGTTAAACTAGAAAACAATCCATTAAAGAAAGCATGCAAATCTGTGGAATTAGCAATTAAAAACAGTAAAATCATGATTAAAAAAGATAAATTTAACAATAAAATAGTCCAAAACACCATATATATATGGTTTGCCCAAAATACATAAACCTGGTATTACCCTCAGACCAATAATTAATAGCATTGATGCACCCACTTAGCAACTATCAAAATGGCTGGTTCAAATCTTCAGATCCTTCACAAAATTTGAAAATTTAAGTATCAAAGATCAACTCTACAGATGCTTTAGTTTCCTTTGACGTCATTTCTTTATATTCAAGTATGCCTACCAATGAGCTCATTCCACTTCTCAAAAAATGGCTGGAATCAATACAAATAACATCTGAAGAAATAGAAGAACTTTCACAACTTACAGAAATTTGTATCAATCAAAACTTTTCAGCTTTAATGGACAGATCTATAAACAAAAAATGGGCCTAGGTATAGGCAACCCATCGTCTCCCTTCTTGGCAGATTTATTTATGAGTGCTTTCGAAACACAAATCACAAAAGCTTTTCCAAATTATTTCAAAGTGTGGTATCACTATGTTCATGACATTTTTGCAATAGTACCTAAAAAAGTCATACAAGATGGTCTTAGACTTTTGAATATACAAAATCCAGCTATAAAATTTACTTTGGAAGCAGAATAGGATGGTGTGCTTCCTTTTTGGACATCAAGATAAAAAAAAATGAACATCAAACTCACTTTTGGTATTTACAGGAAACCGACACACACAAATAATTATAATAAGAACAAAAGTTTCATCCCAAAACAACACCAACATGCCGTTTTCAACAGTTTAATCTTTTGGATGATCAACTTTCCACTAAACAGAGAAGATTATCAAGAAGAATACCTACACATAAAAAGTAGCTATATCCAATGGTTTCAACCCAAATTTAGTAGACAAAATAGTTAACAGACTCAACAAAGCTAAGAAAATAAAAGAAACCACCACCCTAAAACCTACAGGAGAAAAAGAGAAAAAAAAAATTTTTAAAAGTTCACCTTCTATCCATCAGCCTATAACAAATTCCAAAAAATCTTCTCAAAACACAACATAACTCTTGCACCTCAAAATAGGTTTAATATCAGAAATTTGTTAAAAGGTCCTCCCAAAAATTCAATCACTACCAAAGAAAAACCAGGAATCTATGAGATCAAATGTGAAACTTGCCCTAAATTTTATATAGGAAAAACAAAAATAAATATTAACATCAGAACCAAAGAACATATAAGAAACATTAAAAATGGTGAAACAGAAAAATCAGCAGTGGCTTTTCTTTTTTTGAATACTAGACATGACATCAACTTGGAAGCATCCCTAATAAAATATGTTAATCACCCCATAGACCTTTACGAATGGGAAAAAGTCTTCGTTAACAAAGATCGTTATAGAGTCATGAATTTTGAAACTCCACCACCGGACATCTTTGACAAGTGCATCACGCCTTATATTGACAATGTGGAGAAAGAGGAAACCACTACAACTTGCACTAATCGAGTATCAGCTGATGATAGGAGCAAGAGCTCTTGAAACATGTCCTGTGAATAAACAGTGTGAGTGAAGCAATGTGTCAATATCTTCTCGATTCACTATTGTACAAAGAGAATGATGTTGAAGATGACGTTTCACAAGGATGGCAACAGCACTAGAGGCAATATATGCAATTCTGTCCTCCCGATATATGAAATAATTTGGAATCTTGAAGGTTTCAGAGGAAAGCAAGTGACTTTCACTTATGCATGCAATATCAACATTGTGGTGATATAAGAAAGCTGTGAAGGAGGACCTTTTCCCCTCAAACCAATTTAGCAATGTAATTTGAGAGAACAGGCGATTATGGACTACCATTGCACAATATGAACTCAAGAAAGGATGTAATATAAAGAACAAGCGTGGAAGATAGGGAGTCAGAAATAAGCAAAGAGCATTAAAAAGGCTCATCAGACAGTCATATATATTTAATATATCATGTACCTCTACTGTATTACCCTGCTTCTCAAAGCATTACCATGGCTTTATCTTTGTTAATAGAAACATTTCATATAACGCACTGCTTATGAGTGAGAGGGGAACTGCCACAGTTCTCGGATCTGTGCTAAGCACCAATGAACGCATCACTTCAGCCAATGTAATGCGCAGGAATCACAAATGACAGATGCTATATGCACATGGGATAATCAGTAGGTTATCTGATAGGTTTCTATTTCTAAAGGACAAATCCATGGTAACCATTTGAGCAGCACAGTTATGCATACTGATTGGAAAAAAAGAATAATTATTCCTATTCTAAAAAGAGACAAAGCACCCGAAAAAATAAATATTTACAGACCAACTTCCTTGACAAGTGTCATTGCAAAAACAGCAGAACGTTTGATTTCAGCAAGGCTTAATTGGTTCTTACAAAGTAATAACATATTAATAACTGCTCAAGCAGGATTTAGACAACACTTATCTACTAAAGAAAATACAATTCAACTATCCCAAAATGTCAAAGAATCTTTCAATAAAAATCAAGATACGCTGTCAGTTTTCATTGATTTTGAAAAAGCATACGATTCAGTATGGAGACATAAACTTCTTGAGAAACTTTGAAAAATAGGCATTCAGGATAACATGTTAAATTGGGTCACTCAGTTTCTCTCTCAACGTTACAATGACAGTACATCCAAATTCCAACAAATAAAAATGGGCCTACCACAATGTGCAGTACTGAGTACAACCTTGTTCAATATCTATATCAATGATTTTCCCATGGCTGTATCAAACACAGAAATAAAGACAGCACTTTTGGAAAATGTGGACATCTTCCCCACAAATAGAGAAATCCAAAACTTCAATGGAAAAGTCTCTGATACTATTGTAAAAGTGGACTGACAACAATTTGTTCAAAATAAATACTGATAAAACAACATTCCAAATATTTAACTTAAAAAAGAAAATCCCTAAACTAAATCTACATTTTAGGAAAATAAGCCTGAAACAAATATATGAAACAAAATATTTAGGAACAATTTTTTATTCAAAATTATCTTGGAAACATCATATTGAAGCAGCAGTAAACAAATCAACAAAAAATGTTCAATTTTGAAAAGATTAGCTGGAGACAAGTGGGGCAGTAATCGGGAGACACTGAACACCATATACAAAACATGCATCAAGCCAATATTTCTTTATAAAGCAGAGGAAATAATTACGGCAAACAGTTCTAACATAAATCACCTAAAAGTATGCCAAAATAAGGCCCTGCGACTAATAACCGTTGCAGCAAAATCAACTCCAAACACGGCAATGCAAGCCTTAACTCGGAACTATCCAATACATCTAACTTTAGAGGAGCAGGCACTAATACAGCATGAAAAAATGTTGCGGTTAAAAACAACAAAATGGGGGGAAGATTACTACAACCAATCAAGATGAAAACACAAACAAGTTCCCTACACAAAGTTATGGAATTAAAAACAGATTTGAATCTTCCTAATTCTAAAGAAAACATTTTAATCAAAGAAAACCCACTGACTTTTGAACCCATTAGTATTCAATTAGATTTAGAACAAATAGTTACAAAATCTGAATCTTCCAAACCTGTACTAAGGGCACTAGCATTAGAAACTGTGAGCAATAGATACCCACCTGAAGAATGGTTATAGATCTATACAGATGGATCTAACTTGGACAACAACTCAGGAGCAGGAATAAAGTGTGCACTGTTCTCATTCTATCAACCAGCAGGATACCACGCAACACATTTTGATGCAGAAGGAATGGCTATTCATGTTTCACTCCAACACCTTCTATAAAGAATAGATAAATTAAAAAATTGCTGTCATACTTTCTGATACTAAAGCAGCATTATGTGCAATAAGTTCATATAAAATGAGGTCAATCAAAATTAAAGAATGTCACAAAATGATCCAACAACTTCAAAAACTACAGAAAATAATTATATTACAGTGGATACCTGCACATTGTGGAATTGCTGGAAATGAATCAGCTGATTTTCTTGCCAAAAAAGGTGCAAATTTAATTCAGAACAAAAGTAAAAACTAACCCTTTACATCCATAAAAGGATTAATCAAAAGCAAATATAAAAACAAACAAGACCATGCTATATCTAATGAAGCGAAAGATAAAAATGGAACATTTCCATTAAAAATCCAGAAATTATTCCACAAATACTATGTAAAGCTGCAGTAGCGAATTTTAGATTACTTACGGTATATGATTACTTGGCCAAACACTTACACAGAATAGGAATTTATGCAAGTCCAAATTGTCCTCTGTGCAACAAAGAAGAGGATAGGACTGAAGAACATCTTTTAACCTGTGAAGCCGTATCTGCCGGACCCACTATGCAGAAATATTGGAGAGCAAGAGAACTAATGGCTTCATTGCCAAAGCCTAGCATTTGAAAACAACAACATATGGTTTAAAATTCTATTATGGGCTTGGGATTCCAAGAAAAGAAAAGTTGTTATGAGTAAGTAAATAACTCACATATCAAGTGAATAGGTGAATCAGCCATTCTTGGGTAATTTTAAAGTTATGCAAATTGCTAAGCTGCAGATATGCTTTAGGCCTGTATTCTTTACCCACTAATAGTATTTATTTGTTGAGATGAAGGCCATGTACAGTGAAAAAGAAGTTTAGTGCATCCATTGTATCTTTGTTTGAATTCTGTTTGAAAAGTGAATATCCTTATTGATCCTTATAGATAATGTCTTCAATAAAACTAGTTGTAATTGTATTTTTAAAAGTATAACATGTTGATTTACCATGCATGTTTATATATGAAACACTGAAGTATACAAAAACAAAAATTTAAATTGCTTCGAAACAAATGCTTAAGTTTATTCACATCATACTAGAGCAGAAAGCAATTTATTGGTAAACTCAAATAGAACCATACTCTATCAGAATAGCTTCACTATTTATTATGACTCAAATGTTGATACCTTTTATGTATCTTAGATACTTTTTGTTGTAGTTGTTTTGTTTTAAATTTACATTGAATCTTATATCTCTGTATTTGTAAACATCTTATGTATCTTGAAAGATCTTCCTTTGTATTTTAAACTGGCATATCTTATAACACATGTATCATATTTCTATGGACAAAATAAATAAGTGCAATACAATACAATGCAATAAGCAAATGATATCGCCTCTCTTGAGTGTAGTTCAGGTTGTTAACATTTAAAGAGGCTAATTTTTTTTCTAGCCATCCTTCTGGTGTGGGAGTTTAAAACGTGCATCCCAAACGGATGAAGTAAGGATTATAAGAACTAAGCCAGATGATGTGCATGAGGTGGAGCCAAATGACCTGAAGGCTGGCATACAAATACTACACTTACGAAAGGTATTGTTAAACAGTTTTCATTCAGCTTAGTCGCTTTACCTCTATTGTGCATGCATGTAAAAGACTTATTGAAATTTGAGGTGTACAGTTGAAAGAACTTATAAATTGTTTTCTTAATAAATAAAAATTATTACTTCATTATTACCTTTGTTTCTTTGCCGTGCTAAGATCTCAAACATTTATTTATTATTTATTTATTTACTTATTTTAGTGTTAAGTTATTGCATAAGTGGCCAGGCCTTATTCTGATAGATGTCATCCCAAACATAGAGAGAGAGAGAGAGAGAGAGAGAGAGAGAGAGAGAGAGAGAGAGAGAGAGAGAGAGAGAGAGAGAGAGAGAGAGAGAGAGAGAGAGAGAGAGAGAGAGAGAGATGGCCTATTATGTCCTATGAAGTGTAAAGGCCACCTATACTTAGGGCAGCTGTGTTGACTCCAATATGGTGAGCCATTATTTGTTGGGTTTGCATTGGTTTTCTCTTGTTCCTATTCACACTCATTCAATTGCACTCACACTTGTCTACTCTTATGCTTGCTATTTTAGCACCCATGGATCTCTACTTTCTTGAGTCTCGGGTTGTTGTAGACTATTGCTGTCCTGCTTGTGCTGTGTAGAAGTCCACCCATCTCTGTTGTGGTCTTCTTCCTTGGCATTTTCCTGTGTGCAGGTTCCAAACCATGATCTTACAGGTCTATCTGTCATCCTTCAACCTCATGATGTGACCTCCCCATTTCCACTCCAGTTTCTTAACTCTTAGCACTATGTCTGCTGTTAATTTCATTTGTGACAGTGCAGTGTTGGAGATTTTTTCTGTTCATTTTGATTCCAGTATCATGCAATCCATTTTCCTCTGGCCTATATGTTGTATTTTCATCTGCCTGCTTGTGGTGGACCACGTCAAACATAGAATTCTTTAAACATACTATTAAGCATTTTAAGAAAATATAAAATCAAAAGATATTTTCCATGTAAAAGCAAGGTTTGGGATGGTATAATTGCATGAAAATCCACCTTGTATACAACATTTTTCTGAAAATGCTTCTTTATGAGTTCAGTGATTCTGAAACATGATGAAATTTGTTTTCAGCAGGGTTAGTATTTTTAGGTGTGCCCCATTTTTGTAGGAAAATTTAAGCTCTTCGAAAAGATACCACAATATTAAGTTTTGCTTCTAGTTACCATAAGGTGCATCTTTTCATGCACCCTTTTCCTTTTTTGGGTACCTTTATGCCCTTTTCCCCCACCAAGCCTGTAAGTTACCAGTGTCTAAATGGTATTATACAGGTTACTTTAACATTCTTCCAGTGCAATCTGGATTCAAATTCTTCGTGTTCAGCTCAAACATTTCATTACCCTTCGGTTTACATCATGGGGCCTGTAATTTGATATGATATAAATAACATTTTTCATAACATTATAGGTCTTTACAAAATACAATAATCGCCATGTTTTCCACTAGCAGATAGTTGTAAATTTATAATTCGTAGTAGATATTTTCTAGTAGTTGTGCTTGACCCATTCAACGAGGTTTCAAGCATGTCACAAATGCAAAGCTGTTGTTTGTTTGTTTTTAGTTTTACGTCCTCCAATGTTAAGTAATATCAGACTATGAATGAAATGGGTGAAATTATGCTCAAATGAGTCTGGGGTCCATGGAGCTTACAGTTACCTGACATCATCTATCATGATAAGGGAAAACCCCAGAAAAAACCATATACAGCAAACTCACCCTAAGCAAGATTCGAACTCGGGATCTCTTGAACGTGAGGCAGACACGCTACCATCAACACCACCATCCCCTTTTCCGCCTTTTTACTTTTAAGCTTCCTCTGTTTTACTCTATATTATTTTAATCAATATAAAATATTTAATTTTTAATTAACATTTCAGCATGCTGTGTGAACATGTGAAGAGTAAACCTAACTCTTTCAGGAAATGCTGCATAGGAGTTTAAAACACACCTACAATAATGGAAAAAATTGTGTATAGCAAATTCTTTTTGTTTTACTTTACCGCTATAGAATAGAATACTTTATTCATCACATTACACTTACATAGTTGAGCAATAGTCATAAGTTGGTGACTCTTCAAAATTTAACTTTAAGATTAAAATTAATAATAATATAAACTAAGTCTACAATACTATACAAATATAACTATTTGTGACAAAAATTCACTTATCTTTCGAAAATGATGTAAATTTTTCTTATTAATTGATGAGATTTATTTCGTAAACCCTTGGATTGATAGAGTCAACATGCAAAATTCAATGCCACGGCCGGAATTTGAACCATGGATCTCCTGGTTTCCATCCAGTCGCTTTTACCCATTGAGCTACCACGGCCAACTTGCCATCATGACATCAAATCCCCGAATTGACTCATACATTTCCCCAATAAACCACTAGGGGCTCTCACATCCGAGATACACCATTTGTGGTGACTTACTGTTATAAGTACTTGATTCATTATTTAACTCTTATTATTTATTTTAATTGAAGGAAATTAATTATTAATTTACACTAGCCGTGTACAGGCTAAGGTTTTCTTTGGATTGATAGAGTCAAGATCACCGGTGTGGTGTCCGGGCTACTTAGTGGAATAGCACCAAGGGACCTCCACCCTGTCGTAAGAGGCGACTAATAGGAGTAGCTGTCCGCTATCCTTACCTATAATCCTACCATTCCAACCCAATGTCCGGGGGTATAACTGGGCCACCCAGGCTCCCGAGGGGATATAAGTATTGGGAGCCCAGTTGTACGAGGTAACGGGCCTTTAGCATTGGGCTAATCCCCCACCTGAAGCAAGAAGTAGATTCAGAGAGATACAATGAGCCTCGGAACCAGACAGACCCAAAGAAAACGACCTGGCAGGGATAAGGACATATGAATGGCAACATGGAACATAAAATCAATGACAGGAAAAGAGACAGAACTGGTGGAAGAGATGATAAAATATAAAGTGGACCTTCTGGGATTGAGTGAAGTAAACAAGAAAGGAAGTGGAGTTAAGAAACTACCTAAAGGATACACACTTATATACTCAGGGGTTAATATTGGAACAAGAGCAAAAGAAGGAATGGGGATCTTAATGAAGGAGGAGTTATTTAGGATATTGGAGGACTGGGACCCAATAAATTCAAGAATTATCGTAGCAAATATACAGTTAACCATAGTTAAAACAACAATTATACAGGTTTATGCGCCAACTGAAGATTCAGATATATTGGACTAAGAACAATTTTATAATGATCCGCAAAGGATAGTAAATAATTGCAGGACCAAAAATAGAACACTGATAATCTGCGGAGACTTCAATGCCAGAACTGGAAATAACTATAAAAGATCACACGGAGTGATGGGGCGATATGGAGGAGAGAAAAATGAAAATACAAATGGACAGAAACTCATAGAATTCTGCATAGAAAATAACATGCTGTTGGGTAATTCTTATTTTAATCATAAGATAATACACAAGATAACTTTTACAGCAGAAGGACGACAAGCAAGAAACATCATAGATTATTTTATATATGATAAATATATAAGAGGATATTTTACAGATGTAAAAGTCATAAGGGGTGCAGAACTCTCAACAGATCATCGATTACTAGTAGCAGACACAAAAGCTATTTTACATAGAAAATCGAAAGCAAAGAGGTACGAGAGAATTGCAGTAGAGAAATTCAAGGAAACCCAAATAAGAGAAGAATACGAAAACAAAAATCAAGTAGCATTATGAAAATTAAATACTCAACTAGATATTGATCCATTATGGGAGTCAATTAAAATACTATTTTGGAAAATGCAAAGGAAGTATGTGGAATTAAGAAAATTTGTCCAAATACAAAGCATACGGATTGGTGGAATGAAGAAGATAGAAGTATAATGCAAGAAAAGCAAAAATCTTGGAAGAAGTATCTTAGAACTAAAGACCCCAAAGACTGGGAAGAATATGTAAATTCCAGAAATCAAGGTAAACGATGTATAAAGAAAGCAAAGAACAAATCATGGGAAGAATTTGGAAAATCAATGCAAGAGAATTATAAAGAAATTACCAGAAGATTTTGGCAAATTCTTAAGACCCTACGTGGAAGAAGGGGAAAACAGGTAAGGAATGTCAAAAATAAACATGGAAAGTTAGTGACCAAACACAAAGAAATTCTGAAAACATGGAGAGAATATTATGAAGAGAAGTTTATGAATATCCCTCTAGATTCATACATAAATGAAGATGCAGAGAATACAGGTATAGTGAGTGAGTGAGTGTGTGGTGTTTAAGGGCCCGTCGACAGCAAGGTCATTTGGGCCCGAAGTCAATACTAAAACCTAAAAGCATTAAAAATTTAGCTAAAAAAGGTAAAATATAATAAAACACTCAACTGTTAAAAAGGACATTAAAACGATATAAAGACTAATACTTTAAAAACTCCAAAAGTAATAAATATAAAATACAAGTCAGACTTGCTGATTAAAACCGATTTTAAAAACAAACCGCAGTGCCTTGTCCACGGCCACTGGGTCGTTTCCTAAAACACCGTGCAAGTTCGTCCCCAAGCCCAAAGACTGGCGAACGCGGGCGTACTGCGGGCAGTCAAGCAATACGTGCCGCACCGTGAGGCGTACTGCACACGGAGCACACACAGGGGCCGGTTCCCCTCTTAACAAGTGGCCATGAGTCAATCCTGTGTGCCCAATTCTCAGCCGGGTGAGTATCACCTCGGCCCGCCGGTTATCCCTGCAGGAAGTTGGCCAGGGTTGTACGCTCTCCTTTATAGCCCGGAGTTGTGTGCCTTGTAAAGCTGTCCAGATTGCTGCCAAGCAGATAGGAGCTGGCGACGGAAAAAACGTTGCACATCCTGGAATGGCATCGTAGTTGTTAAACTCCGGGGCAAACGGCAAGCGGACTTAGCAGCCGCGTCCGCCTCCTCGTTCCCGGAAATCCCAACATGGCCTGGGGTCCAAGTAAAAACAAAATTGTATCCTCGAAGGAGCATTTGCGAGATCTGGGCCTGTATTTTTAAAACAAGGGAGTTGGCGGCAGTGTGCTGTTGCAAGGCCTGAAGAGCACTTAGACAGTCAGTGCAAACAATAAAAGAGCCAGGGGCTAACTTGCAAATAAAAAGGAGCAAATAGTAGATGGCATACAGCTCTGCTGAGAAGACCGAAGTGGAGTCCAGAAGTCGAAATTTATGAGCCTCACCGTTAATGAAGAACGCGCAACCCGTAGTGCTACCTAACTGAGAACCGTCTGTAAAGACCGGAACATAGGGTAACGGCCCAGTAGTTCTGCAAAAAGTTGTTGGAACACCGAATGTGGGGTAGCGAGTCTAGAGTTGCTTGAAAGTGTTAGATCGAACCGCGCACGATTCAGCTGCCATGCAGAATAAGGGCAGATGGACGACCACTCTACGCGAGGTATTCGGAGGCCATGGGAATGTAGGAGATCCCGATATCTTATTCCCATGGGTCGTGTCCGAGAACCAGGGCGCATATAACGGTGGACTAAATCTGGACACAGAACTGGTTTAAAACAAGGATGATTGGGATAACTTGCCAACTTCGAAACGTATGAGCAGAGTAACAGCGAGCGACGAATATGGAGTGGAGGTTCGCCTGAGTCTGCATACAGGCAGTCGACTCGACTGGTGCGGAAAGCTCCTGTGGCAAGGCGGATGCCAGTATGATGCACGGTGTCTAAAAGGCGAAGTTTAGAGGCGGTCGCTGCGCAATAAAGAAAACTGCCATAGTCCAGCTTGGACCGAACCAGAGAGCGGTACAGCCTCAACATTACTGTGCGATCGCCCCCCCCCCCAAGATGCTCCAGATAATACCTTCAGCACCCGAAGAGAACGATCGCAAGAGGCTCGAAGGTGACGAATGTGGTGCTCCCAATTGAGTTGTCGGTCCAAGTAGAGGCCCAAGAACTTCAGGTGCGAGACAAATGGCAGGGGTGTGCCGTTCAAATGAAGATCAGGAGGCGGGTGAATACCTCGTAGGCGGTGAAAGTGCATACACTGCGTCTTCGCAGCTGAAAAGCGGAAGCCGGTTTGAAGCGCCCAAGCTGCTAGCTGGGTAATGGTCAGCTGCAGTTGGCGCTCAATGTGATCTATGTTGGCAGACCTATAATAAACTGCGAAGTCGTCAACATAGAGGGATGATGGAATTCCACTTCGAACGGCACTAGTGATGCCGTTAATCGCTACGGCAAAAAGGGTGACGCTCAAAATTGACCCTTGAGGTACGCCGTTCTCCTGTATCCGCTCCCGTGATATCGTGTTTCCTATGCGAACCCGAAAACGGCGAAGTTTTAAAAAGTTGCATAGGAATTCGGATAGATGACCACGCATACCGTAACCATGTAGGTTACGGAGTATGCCGTACCGCCAGGTGGTGTCATAAGCCTTCTCCAGGTCGAGGAACACGCCCACGGCGTGCTGTTTCAGTAGAAACGCATCGGAAATATACCCCTCAAGGCGTGTTAGATTATCGACACTTGAGCGATGGCGACGAAAACCGCATTGCAAGTTGGACAGATGGTTATGTTTTTCTATCCACCAGTTTAACCGAGCGTTCATCATTCGCTCGAAGATCTTACAGATGACACTCGTCAGGCAAATGGGGCGGTAGCTAGATGGTAGCGTGCGGTCCTTTCCGGGTCGAGGGATGGGGATGACAATACCCTCTCGCCAGGAGGAAGGGAAAACCCGCTAATGCCAAATGCGGTTATAGATGTTTAAAAGGAAACATAGCGCCTCAGATGGAAAATGTAGCAGCATCTGTCGGTGTACGTCATCGGGACCTGGAGAAGGATCCTTTGCTAACGCCAGAGAATGGGCGAGCTCGGCTGCGGTAAAAGGTTGGTTGTACGGCTCGGTGCAGTCACTATTAAAATTAAGTGGTACCCGCTCCGCCTTTTCCTTAATAGGCAGGAAGAGAGCGTCATAGCGGGCAGTTTGGCTCGTGGCAGCAAATGTGGTAGCTAGGGCTTCAGCTATGTCCTGCTCGGTGGGGCACATGGAACCGTTGAGGGCAAGGCCGGGAATTACCGTCCGGCGATACTTGCCATACATCCGCCGGACAGCTGACCATACTTTTTGGGTAGAGCTGCGCCGCGAAAGCGAAGAGACATAGGCTTCCCAAGATTTACGCTTTGTGTTGCGCAGTATAAAGCGTGCCCTAGCGCGAGAACGTTTGAAGGCGACGAAGTTCCCTTCCGTCGGGTGCCGCTGAAAAATGCGCAAAGCACGTTTGCGTGCTTTGACAGCCAAACTGCATTCCTCAGACCACCACGGTACAGGGATATGACGTGGTGTAGGTGAACCTCGAGGAATGCTGGATTCTGCTGCGAGCAGAATCGAGCAAGTAAAATATTCGACCATTTCATCGATGGTGTCGAAACTATCGTCGATGAGGTGTATGAGGGATTGGAATTTTCCCCAGTTAGCTTTGGAAATAATCCAGCGAGGATGTCGAGAAGGTACACATTGGCGGCCAGAAAAATGAATGTTAATGGGGTAATGCCAAAGAGGTCGGAAGGTACTGACCACTCAAGTAGTGGTACTAATGACGGACTGCAGAAAGAAAGGTCTAGTACGGAATGTGTACCATACGCAGATGATAGGAATGTCGGGTCACCAGTATTTAGCAGAAGCAGGTCAGACTTATCGAAGACGTCTACGAGGAGGCATCCACGGGCGTCATCACTGTCTGATCCCCAGAGCGTGTGCTTGGCATTCAAATCTCCCACAAGGAGTAGTGGTGAGGGGAGCTGAGCCAATAGAGCTTGAAGATCACGCTCTGGAACTATACTGAGCGGCGGCAGGTACATGTTGCAGATGGTAAAACTGATGCTCTCCAGCTGTATCCGAACGGCCACAGCTTGCAATGGTGTGGTAAGAGGAACGTTGGCGGCTGAGATGTTAGGCGCCACTAAGGTAGCAACGCCACCGCTTGCACGCATACCTGCAGGAGTCGTTTCTAAATGCAGAGAAAGAGTGAAGGTGTAACGAGTGATTGGGATGTAAGTGGGTTTCCTGGAGACAAATAATTGATGGTGACTGTTGAGAAACTAAATGTTGTAGGTCTTGAGCACGAGCTCGAAAACCATTGACATTCCACTGGATTATTTCCATAAAGAGGTTTTAACGGGCCGTTTTAACTTTTTTCTTGACTTTGGCTGACTTGGGCCCTACGATTCGAAAATCGTTAGCCTCCTGTGACTCCACTGATGTTCGGGAGTCTGAACTCCTACGGCTCGTAAAACGAGACCGGGATCTAACAGAGGGCGAGCGACTTCGCGATCTATGCTGTGGTCGGGATCGGTTTTTCACAGTTACTACGGGATTGTTGTTACTCGCTGATGGCTTGGTGTCTGTGGTCTGTACGGTTGAAACGGAGGTAGTGCTGGTGGATATACAAACAGTCTGAGACGTGGGTTTAACGGCTAGAAAGTCAGTCTGCGTGGATGCGTGGGCGACAGGGACGTGTTGAACCGCAACAGTGGTATTAGGAGTACGGCGAGCTGCTAATGCATATCCAGTAGTAGTGGTAGCAGGCTTTAGCTGTTTGAGGCTCCGTCGTGCCTCTGGAAATGTTAGCCGTTCCTTTACACGTAGCTCCTGAATACTTTTTTCGTCCATGAATCTAGGGCACTGTCGCGAGCTGGAGGGATGACTACCACCACAGTTCACGCAACAAGGTGTTCGACTGCAGTTAGGTTCGACGTGTTTCGGTAGGCCACATTGCTCACAAAGAGCAGGATTGGTACATGTGACTTTAGTATGTCCGAACCGCTGACATTGGAAACAGCGCATGGGGTTCGGGACATACTGGCGGACGCTAGCACGTTCATAGCCGCAATATATGTATTCAGGTAACTTCGTCCCAGCAAAAGTTACAAATACCGTACGTAATGGGTAGTCCTTGCCATCTTGTTTCCGTGTTAGCCGGTACGCCTGACAAACAAGCTGATCCGAGAGGCAACTTACTATTTCTTCGTTTGCAAGACCATCTAAGCTGGAGGTGGTGACTACCCCTCTACAGGTGTTAAGTTTTTTGTGTGGGGCTACCCGGATAGGGTAGGAGCCCAACAAAGTCGCCTTTTGCAATTTGCGAGACTGGTCTGCACTGGTGCTCTCTAATAGTAAGCTACCGTCTCGGAGACGCGTAGCGTTTTTGACCGGGCCGCTGATTTTGTCAACTTCACGCTTTATATAAAACGGACTGATATCTTTAAAAGTTTTCCCATCACAAGCCAAAGTCATAACTAAATAAGGGTAAATAAAGGAGGTTTTGCGCGGAGACATGATGATATAGACCCCCATCCGGAACCGTCGGCGTCAGCCTGCCATCCGGGGGTTAAAGAAAGAAAGACACCGAATCTTCACGGTCTGTGCCGTCATGTGGACCCCACCCATGACCGATCTCATTTGTACCTCAGAAAAGCTACCCTTCAATATCCACTGCTTGTCCGTATGGGTAAACCGTTCACCACGCACACCCCGGCTTTATGCCCCTACCACAGGAATAACCGCCTGTGGCTCCCCACTTTAGGCCGCGCTGCGCATTAAGGGCACACGCGGATTCAGGGGACTTGTGGTTTTTTCCACCGGGGTTCCGTCAGCGGTAACACGTCCGGTCCGTGATACTAACCCAACGTCAACACGGCCGTCGGGAGATTAACACAGACCGGGCTCTCAAGGAGCTATGTGGGTGTACTTGACGGTGTGGACGGGCTCCGCACCTAAGGCTACACATAGGGGCAGTGCGAAGCGTCCGCTCAACCTTCACATTTGAGACCTCCGGAGAGCACACATGTCGGAAGCCGCGCTGAAAACCGTGGGACAGAACCACGGAGATAGGATAGATCCCTGCTGGTGAGACAGGAGTTATAAACCTAAGACCTTAAGTGCTAATAATTATAATAAAATACTAGAAGGAGAAGAAGGTGATGCATACTGATCAGCAGTAGCAGAGCGTGGCACAGTTGATGGAGGTGAAGGGGATGAAGTGAGGGTGAGTGGCTAGGGACCTCGGGTTCGCCAATCCCGTACCTACCGTAGTAGGTCCCTAGGGAAAAATACCAGAGCCTCTTCTGCCAGTTTTCGGGGTTACTGATGGGCCTTCTCGGCAGCCGTAGCGGTCGTGGGGTACACCAAGTCCCCACCGTACATCACCCCATCAGTCAGTCCCCTACTTCCTGTTGCCCACCCGTCGGGACGAGGACCGCAGAGGTTGGATTTTGAGGGGCATACAGGTGTAAGAAGGAGAATAATAATTAATAATTATGGGGAAGAAATAGAGGAAGAAGAAACGAAAATTGATAGAACTGAAGTTGAAATGGCAATACAAGAAATCAAGCTAAGTAAAGCAGCTGGTAGGGATGGAATAGCACCAAAACTGATTAAATATGGAGGTAAAGAATTAATAAAAATACTGAAAAGTTTATTTCAGAAGATATGGATGTAAAAAAACAAATACCAAGAGATTGGGAATTTAATGTAATTGTACCAAGACACAAGAAAGGCAACCAAAGTGATTGGTTAAACTATAGACCTATATGTCTCTCCCCGGTTGTATATAAAGTGTACAGTAGAATCCTGGAACAGACATTGAGGAAAATAGTAGAACAAGTTTTAGAAGAAGAACAGGTTGCTTTCCGAAAGGGTAGACAAACCCAAGACCAAATTTTCTCATTGAGAATGATAATAGAGAAAGCTATAGATAGAGGAAAGGGTATTTATTTAGCATTCTTAGATTTGAAAGCAGCACTTGGTTCATTACCTAGGGAAGAAATTTGGAGAGCTCTAAAGAACAAAAAAGTACCTATGAATTTTATTGAAGCAATACAATCAGTTTATCAAGAACCAAAAGGGATAATAGGAATATATCGACAAGAATCAGAACCATTTCTGATGAATAGAGGAGTTAAACAAGGGGATAGCCTCAGCCGACTCTTATTTATTATTGTGATGGATGAAATATGGAAAATTTGCAAAAGAAGAACAGCAAGAACTATGATAGGATATAGAAATTTAAGACAAGTTTGGGCACAATCATTGATATATGCTGATGACATCATATTAATAGCAAATAGTAATAATAATTTACAATTAGCGCTAAATGAATGGAAAGAAGAATTAACTAGAAAAGGTTTACAATTAAACATACCCAAAAGTAAAGCCATGTATATAGGAAGTAAAGAAGAAGAAGTTAAAATTAAATGTAATGATGAAATCTTAGAACAGGTAGACAGTTATGAATACCTGGGTACAATTATAAATAAGGATGGAAAAATAGAGCAGGAAATTTTAAACAGAATAGGAAAGGCCAATTTTATCTACTATCAGATTAATAATACTATTGTGGGAAAAAAGGAAATATCAAAAGATACAAAAATTATAGTGTTTAAAACAATAATACTACCAATTCTATTATATGGAGCAGAGAGCTGGACTCTCCTACAGAAACAAGAAAGAAAGTAACAGCTATGGAAATGAGATATTTAAGACGAGCTTTGGGGAAGACAAGAAGAGGTATGATTAGAAATGTAACAATAAGGGAAGAGTTGGGTACACACTCTGTTAAAGAAATATTGGAAAAAAGACAACTTAAATGTTATGGACATGTACTCCGCATGTCAGAAGAAAGAAAACCCAAACAATACGTAGAAGTAAGACCAGAAGGTAAAAGAATTAGGGGAAGGCCACGCATGTTGTGTCAGGAATACATTGAGAAGTTGGGGAAGGATAGAGGGAAAACCATGACAGAAACGAAGAGAAGGATGATGGACCGAAAAAAATGGAGGAAATGGGTAGAAGAGGCATGTACTCCACGCTTAACAGCACAAAGGAGTTACAGAAAGAAGAAGAAGAAGATAGAGTCAAAATGAAAAATTCAATGCCACGGCCAGGATTTGAACCATGGATATCCTGGTTTCCGTCCAGTCGCTCTTACCCATTGAACTACCATGGCCAACTTGCCGTCATGACATCAAATTCTCCAATTGACACATATATTTCCCCGTTAAACCACTAGTGGCTCTCACATCCGAGATACACAATTTGTGGCAACGTACTATTATAAGTACTTGATTCCCAGGCTTCATCACTTAACACTTAATATCTAAGTTAATTGATGAAAATTAATCATTTCTTTACACTAGCCGTGTACAGCCTATGCATTGAATTTTTCATATTGACTCTATCAATCCAAAAAACATTAGTCTGTACACGGCTAGTGTAAATAAAAGATTAATTTCCATCAATTAACTTAAATAATAAGAGTTAAATGATGAAGCCTGGTAATCAAGTGCTTACAATAGTAAGTTGCCACAAATCGTGTATCTCGGACGTGAGAGCTCCTAGTGATTTAGTGGTAAGTTAATTGATGCCTACACATTGAATTTTTCATATTGACTCGATCAATCCAAAAAACATTAGTCTGTACACAGCTAGTGTAAATAAAAGATTAATTTCCATCAATTAACTTAAATTATAAGAGTTAAATGATGAATCCTGGGAATCACATGCTTACAATAGTAAGTTGCCACAAATCATTTATCTTGGACGTGAGAGCTCCTAGTGGTTTACTGGGCAAATATATGAGTCAATTGGAGAACTTCATGGCATGATGTCAGTTTGGACATGGTAGCTCAATGGGTAAGAGTGACTCGCCGGAAATCAGGAGATCCGAGGTTCAAATCCCAGCCGTCAAAGAATTTCTCATGTTGACTATAAATCTAAAAAACCTCAGCCCGTGTATGGCTAGTGTAAAGAAGTGATTAATTTCTGTCAATTAACTTAAATTGTAAATCCTTGTTTACATCCTCAGCCATCAAATAGGTGATGTGATTGTGAAGCCATATCATTTGTTCAAAGTTTTTTTCATATTAGCACAGTCATTTACATGTCTTCATTTTACACATTTTTTCAGATTGTATATAGTTAATTTAAAAATTATTTGTGGTTGGTTTATTGACACTCGTCACTTACTTTTTCATATATTTATGAGAGACTAGTTTCAAAGGCCCTGGCCTCCATTTTCAATCTCTTTCCAACTGGCATCTGTTGATGTCTGCTATCTCTGGTGGTGGAACTAAGAACTTTTTTGTCAAATTATCTACTGGCGGGATTTCAAAGTGGATAATTTGACAAAAAAGTTCATAGTTCCACCACCAGAGAGAGTAGACTACAACATATGCCAGTTGGAAAAAGATTGAAAATGGAGGCCAGGGCCTTTGAAACTAGTCTCTCATAAATATATGAAAAAGTAAGTGACGAGTGTCAATAAACCAACAACAAATAATTTTTATATTAATTTTGACGACACTGTTACTAAATTCCTCCAAACACACATCATGTATATAGTTAGTTTGATCTCATGGTTGCACATGTTTATATTTATGTGCCTTCTATTTATAGCACCTTAAATAACTTATCTTTGAAACAAAATATCTTGTTATACAAAAAGAGCAAAAAGATAAATGTATGGTGATGCAACCTGTAACTAGTTCTGCAGCACTATTTAATGATTCAGTGTCCCATTTTTCATTATCACTATGTGCAATAGAGCATTTTTCACGTCTGAAATGATAATCTATATTTTGCAATTATTACTTGGAGTGGAAGTTCCATCTTGTTTTTAAGGTTTAACATCCATTGTCATATCAATGATTTAAATGACTAATGATGTAAGACAGCGAGCATTATTAATCAGGGCTTCATGGGTGATCAGCCAGATTAATTGATTTTAATGATATTCGAATGTTCCCCAGTGATCCACAGAGGTTAGAGTTAGCCAACATTCATCTTGCAAGATAAAGGAGAAACCAGAAACAACATTATCCAGATAAATTAAATTTAAAGGTGAGTCAATTAATGGCAATGAAGAGCACTTTTTAAATTTCCCGGAACATGTTTTGGAGGCTAGTTTCCTCCATTATCAACTGGACATCGACTGGTTCTCTGTGGTTTAGCTGGTAATTTTTTTTCTCTGTGAGGTCTGTTCTGGGGGCAGTTTGAGGAACTTGCTGAACATATCTTACAGGGGGAAATATATTAATTTATTTATATATTATTAGGTTATTTAATTTATTACAACACAATTTTCAACTCTTCAAAGAAGATAATTATCCAGATAACTCATCCTGACACAGGAACTTCTGAAAGTAAGGGAGATGTACTACCCATACATCCTAGTGGTATGAAAAGTGTATCACTCGGGACTTAAGTTTTCTTTAGTGATTTTCTAAAGTAAGTATTGAAGGCACTTAAATCTTAAGACACTGCCTTTCTGTTGTTTTGTATCTATACAGCAGCAAGAAATTTATGTGACTAACAATAAATGAACATTGCATGTGGGCACTCTTGATTGGTGATACTTGGCACTCCTGTGAAACTCAGCTCATCATTGATCTGAGAGATTAATTACTTATCTACACCCGTTCTCTTAAGACATCCAAAATAACAGCATCATGAAACCACAGAAATCTCTTCTGGACAATACTCCCTGCATAATAATGAAATATAATGTTCATCTGGGACTGGCAAGACATAGAAAATTTCATCCTCTTGAGCAGAGATAAATTTACAAGCTGAGATACCTTATCCCATTTGTTCACTGATTATCTGAGCTGTGCGTTTGATAATTTATTTGAAAATCACTTGTTGTTTCTTTAAATCCAGAACTAGATAACAGAATCTCTCTTATGAACTGTTCTTTCTTCCCAAGCAAATCCAACATTTCGAAATTAGCTCTGCCTTTATTAGCAGAGTCTACATACTCATTGTGCTTGCAGAAGGGAAATTCTTGCTTTCCTGACCAACACATCACTTGCATTTATCTTTCAATAACTCTCTTATCTTTTAGGGCACATATCTTTTTAAAAGACAGAGATGATAACAGCATTTTAATAAGATTAACAACCAAATCATTAATTTTACTCATTGCAAAGCATGAGAGAAAAGTAAAAATGAACTATAAATAGTTTAAATTCACAGCAAAGAAAATGAAAACTAACATGTGTCATACTATACTATGAACATTAAGAGTATCATGGCTTGGAGAGGAGTGATAGCTTAGCAATGCCTCATGCCGCATATGGAAGTCTCTTGTTATTCAGTCTCCTAAATTTTATGAAGCTTCAAGTCACTTCAGGAACTAAGCTACTTTTTGATACCTTTTAAGACATTATTTTTTTTTTGCTATTTATGTCCAACATATAAGATAAAATGTATCTCCATTTAGCTTGGGTAACCAGGACTCTCAGATACTCCTTCAGCTTTGACACTGATAAATGTTTACAGAAAATGCAAGGTATGAATATACATTCTAGACTTTGTCCCTTGAAACATACTGTCGCAAACACATTGTTGTGGTGAGGCAATGTGAGGGACCAGTTCAAAGAGACATGCAGCGCAGAGGTATAAGCATGCCGAAACGGTGGGAAAGGAGACAGATTTCTGGAGAGTTCTTCTTTCTTCTAGCGCCGTCTTGATTGTTTTAAAACATTCCACAAATTTCTGGAATAGTGAGTAACTATAAAAGGAGCTGCAGCTGCCACTGGGAGTTAGTCGGTAATTGTACATGTGCGCGTCAACAGCTGTAAAGTGAACTCTTTTGTGGTCAATGACCATGCAAGTTGTAAGTGTATGTGACGTAATTGTGTTTCTACAGAAATAAAGAGCATTTTTGAGTGTTTATAACCTGGACTTTTAATTTCACGAACCCACAAAGTCACAATACTTTCTTAGTTCATCCTCTTGTCCCAGCATTCTCTAAAGCTGGAAATTCTAAATGCATATAATTATGCAATTCATAACTTTTGAAAGTAATGCAAAAGGTATGTATGACTTACTGTTCTAGGTTTACCATGAGAAGGCAGCTGTTAAGGATCTGGTGCTCAATATGTATGAAGGGCAGATCACTGTGTTACTTGGGCACAACGGAGCAGGAAAAACCACTACATTGTCAATGTTAATGGGTAAACAGTATAGTAACTAACTTTTTAACTGTATATCATTGCTATTATGTGAATACCTCTTATATGAAGACATTGCTGATTTTACGATAATGGCACCATTGAGTATATTTTGCAACGCTGAATCCAATGTTATCTTGATTTTTCAGCAGAAATCAATTTTGAGTGCTAGAATTATAATTTCCACATCTGCTGTGTGTTCATAGACAAATACTGCTACACGAAAGTTGTCCACATAGTATCTTTGTAAAAATGCTAAATGATTTAGTCACTCCTCAGCTATATGGTAACTGGTAACTCTGCTACGTAGATTTTCCTACATTTCAGTTTTTCTATTGTCCTTTCGCCTATTGTTTCACTGCTATGTTAGGTTTAGCGTTGTTGTTGGAATGTGGTCATATAGTGATCCAGACCATTGGATTTAGCTGGAATTGGGAGATTCAAGAAAAGGATTAGATGAGATAGCTGCACTTACAGAAGCTGCCATTCCTATAATACACAAGCTGGCACTGCACACTAGTTACTCACCAACTGTAAAATGATGCCCGCTTGCCAGCCAGACAGTGCTGACCTTGGCCACTGCCTGTATTTCCATGAGCTTAGGCTGCCTGATATAGAGGAAGAGCTGGAGAGAAAAAGGTCTGTTTCTTTGCTTTCTAGCCATACAGTGGTGTAAATCAGTATAAAGGCACTGCATTTCCTACTGAAAGTAATAGGTACAATGTCTCAAGCATTCATATGTCCAATTTATTATGAAAATAGTGGATTTAAGACATACAAAAATCATGATTGAATTAGTTTTTTTCACAGGACGTGTAACAAAATAAGACATTTGTATTTCCTGGATGGAAATTGATGTAAAGGTACTCACTGTCCTGTTATGTTATTGCATAGTAAGTATTTTGTCAAACCTCCGTTCTTCGTAAAGACCTCAAATAGTATCTTAGACATTGATTTTGTTAGGGCTTGAAGCTCTCGTTCTAGAAGATCTAGAATTTGTCACCCATACTTCACATATTGCTTTTTCAGCTCACATATAGTTTCAAATGGCCTTCCATTTTGATAAAAATGCTTTGTGGGTATTCCTCAAAGGCTTCCAATGGGGTTCAAATCTCGGTTAGTTGCAGGCCAGTGCAAAAAATTAATATCTTCTCTTCAAACCACCTCTTCCTCTTCCTCTTCTTCTTCCTCCTCTTCCTCTTCATCCTCTCCTTCTTCTTCTCCCCTTGTTATAGGACGCAGTCCTGTTCATTTATGGTCCTCTACACCTTATGCCATTTTAGCCAGCTGGTGAGAGAGCCACCACTGTGGACCAGAGAAGAGATATCCAGGGATGCGTGATCAGCCCAGTTTATGGAATGAGTGAGGGAAGTAGATGAACTGAATGAGGGCAAAATGGATGACAGGCAAGATGATAATGGAACAAATGGTGGAATGATGAAGGGGGAACGAGAGGTTCCAGAGAAAACCTGCCCCATTGCTTTGTTTTCCACCATACATCTCACTTTGCAGTCGCCTGGATTCAAACCTGGGCCGCCTTGGTGAGAGACAAGCAGTGTAGCTGCTCAGCCATGGTGTGGCCAAATAGAAATTCAGAACATAAGTAGGATCAACTTTCATTTTTGAACTCTTATTTTCTGTTTGTTAAAATATTTTATCACAGTCATTTATGAATATTCCCCACATTAAAGTTTAATCAGCTCCAGAGTGCAGCAATTATTTATGATCCATGGAGTAGCAACAACTATTTTATACTCCTCAGTGTTCTCAACTCAAAGTCAAAGTCTTCATCAAAAATGTGTTCTTTTATAACTACAATGTATGCATATTGAAGTACAAGGTCTTTGTGAATCCTTTTTAATCTTTTATTAATTTATGAAACAAAATTATAAAATGCTTTACAGTCGCATGTCTGTCAGAATGAACATCAATGGTGAATTAATTATCAAAATCAATTGAGTGCATTTTAAGATTATCCTACATAAAATACACAGATCTATGTGGCTACTAGTGTACTCAATCACACATACACACATATTTTATATCTCTATTATATCAGTATGGGTTTATGAATACATATAAAATTTATGCTTCATTTTTTAACAGGAATGATTACACCAACAAGTGGTACAGCACTTTTGGGAGGCTATGATATAAGAACCCAAATGGATGAGGTACGAGCGAGTCTCGGTATATGCCCACAGCATAATATACTATTTAATGAGTTGACAGTTTATGAACACCTATACTTTTATGGAAAGGTAACTGAACTATTTTAAAAGTTTCTGTTTAGCATATTGTTCACAGTGAATTTATTTCTTGCTTGTAGATTTTAGTTTTGTTTGCATCACAGTTTGGGCCCACATTAACTCAATTGGATTGTGCTGGCAATTGTGAGGGAAAATGCAGATTACTTCAGGTCTCATTTAAGTTCTAAGTTTATCCACCTGATGCACTTTTCCCTGGCTTTTAAACTGAAGAACAACTACTTTCTTGGAAGTGTTGAAAACAGTGTTATGATAAAATTAAAGGGAGTCGATTAATGACACTAAACAACACTTACCTTTAAATTTTTCCGGAACATGTTTCAGAGACTTTGCCTCTATCCTCAGCTGGCCATCTACTGCTTCTCATTGGTGTAGTTGACAATATTTTGTCACAGGTTTCCTCTAGTGGCGGCTCAAGGAAATTGCTGAACAAATCTTTCTGGGGGATGTCGAAATTGAATACTTTGTTCCTATTTTTTGAAGTGAAGATTTGTTCCCATGTGGATAGTTCTTGTTTTCCTGATGTATGTTTTAGTAGTTTTGGTTCTGGATTTATGTTGTGCTTTTTTTCTCAAAAATGTGTGGCAACTGCTAATTTTTTCTAATTGTTTATATTTTATTTTTCTAAATTTGTTTTGGTTTTTCCAATATAAATTTGACAACAGTCACTGCATTAAATTTGATATATACCAGAATTTTTGTTAGATGGAATGGCATCTTTGATGTTTGTGCAAATTAGGTTTCTTAAGGAGAAATGGTTGTCTGGTGCTAGTTGAATGTTTTGTTTTTTGAAGACCTTTTTGTATTTATCATAGGCCCGCGAACGTTATGTGAATGTTTTGAAAATCATATTAGTTTCTGTAGCTGAGAGGGTTGTGGTTACCTTTAGTAGCTTCTTCTTTTTTGCTAAGTTCACTTTTTCGTATACTAATAACAGACTAAACTTTGGCATTTACAGAAAACCAACACAGACAGATAACTACATAAAAGCTAATGGCTAGAACCCAAGATCGCACAAACAGGCAATCTTCAATAGTTTAGCACACAGACTGGTAAACATCCCTCTCACAGCAGAAGATTACAAAACAGAATACATCAAAATAATTGACATAGCACAAAAAATAACTGTTCCAGATCATTAGTAGACAAAATATCAAACTTAGAAAAAAGGAAGAAGCTACTAAAGGAAACCACAACCCTCTCATCTACAGAAACGAATACGATTTGCAAAGGATTGTCTTACCATCCATGGGCCTATGATAAAATGAAAAAAGTCTTCAAAAAACAAAACATTCAACTAGTACCAGTCAACCACTTCTGCTTAAAAAACCTAATTTGCTCAAACATCAAGGATTCCATTCCATCTAACAAAAAATCTGGTATATATCAAATTGAATGCAGTGACTGTAGTCAAATTTATATTGGAAAAACCAAAACAAATTTAGAAACAAGAGCAAAGGAACACTTTAGAAATATAAAATATGAACCATTACAAAAATCAGCAGCTGCCACACATTTTTGAGAAATAAACCACAGCATAAATCCAGAACCAAAACTACTAAAACATACATCAGGAAAAGAACTATCCACATGGGAACAAATCTTCATTTCAAAAAATAGGAACAAAGTATTCAATTTCGACATACCCCAGAAAGATTTGTTCAGCAAGTTCCTTGAACCACCACCAGAGGAGACCTGTGACAAAATATTGCCAACTACACCAATGAGAACCAGTCGATGGCCAGCTGAGGATAGAGGCAATCTCTCTGAAACCTGTTCCAGAAAAATTGAAAAGTAAGTGTTATTTTGTGTCATTAATCGACTCCCTTTAAATTTAATGAAGAACAACTGATTAATATGGATTTGAACTCTCTAAAGTTAATAAAGATTATGATTCCTTCCTAAATAAACATATAATGTGATGACTCACGTTCTGTAGATGCAACATTCTAAGAGCCAGTAGCAAGTATGCTGTTTGCTCTTTCTTGAATTTAACAAACACCTTGACTTATTCAAAGTAAGGTCAGTCAAATATTTATATTCCATTATTTTCATTAGGTTTTCCAGCGTAGGCCATGCCATATAATTGCTGGCTGCTGAAGTTTTGCAGGTCATGTGGCCTGCTTCTTCTTGGGCTATTTGTAAATAAACCAGCTGTGCATCTTCACTCCGCCCACCATTTCTATAAAAGAAATAATAAATTATGATGCACAGGTGGTTTATTTGCAAATAGCCCAAGAAAAAGCAGGCCACATGACCTGCAAAACTTCAGCAGCCAACAGTTATATGACACGGTCTACACCGGAAGACATAATGAAAATAATGGATGTCGGCCGTGAAAGCCTTTGCAAAAGTTTACATTTCAGTTCTGAGTAATTGCAAATATGTGTACATGTATACATTCCAACCAATAATGATTTTCATCGCAGTGCTTATGTTATGATGCAGTATTATATATGTAATTTGTTTGTTTGTATTAGGAAAACTATTTGAGCTAAAAATATGGGGTTTTCACGGTTAAGTCAGAAACTTGACTGCCTACCTTCCTCGTGGATCACGTTTTGCAAAATGTGAATTTTTGTCATAGTGCAAATAGTATTTATTAGAGATTGATTCACTTGGTCCTGTTACACCTCCAGTTATGGGGAATGCAGTATGACAATAATACAGTAGGACTCCAATTGGCTGCTGGCCTAGGAGCATTCAAGGACAAACATTGTCTCATTTGCAAACCACAGTAGAAGAGTTCTGGAGGAGAAATCCAACAATTCCCAGAGAATTTTCGTAGCACCTCAGGGTTTTGGAAAGCTGCAAGAATAAGATTTGATAACATCGACAAACAATAGCAGATAAGAACTCTTTAATTTTCTGTGCTTAAATAAAAAGATCATGGGAAAGGGGAAACAAGTAGGTAAGATAAGGAGGAGTGAGATAGATTAACATGATTAAAAACTGGTGCTCAGGGACAAAAAGTTTCCAGAAATGGTATAATCCAGAATCAAAGTTCCTTACATGACAATAAAGAGGATAGTAAGTCAGTTAGGTTGCTATAGTCATTTAAATATGTAATTAATTGAGAGTGTGCAATTTTTTAAAAAATTATTGCAAGTAGCTAGCATGGAGATGGACCTAAAATTTTTAAACTCATCACTTCCACCTTTGTGAATGGGCTTCACAAATGCATATTTCATCCTATCAGGAAAAATGCCAGTTGCCTTTGATTGCTTATTTGGCAAAGTGGTCCATTTATTTCATGTTTGATTTCTTTGATTAAGAAAGATGATAACTCATTCTACACCTTTGCTTTTTTTGGTTTTAATTTTGTTATTACTTTATTAATGTTATCTGGAGAGACCATTTCAAAATTAAATGTGGTGTGACAATGAGGCAATTGTTTTTATACTGGCCTGCTGTTCCATTCTCTAAGAAAAGGGTGAACATTCCGAGACTCACTAGTCTCACTACCAATGTTTGCAAAGTACTCATTTAAAGTGTCGGCATTTTTCTTAGAATCTTGATACCTTGATTTAAGGGAGAATGGTACATTTTCATAGAATTACTCAAACCTAATTCACCTTTTACTATGGTACAGTTGGCTCTCCTTTTATTATCTGCATTTTTATGTAAAACTTAATTGCTAATTGTTTAGCCTTTTTTATTACTGCTTTAAAGATTTTAGTGTAGGTTTGTAATATTGTTTTATAATTGGATTAACGGTTGACTTGTATGTACTATGTAGTCATTTTTATATGCTCTAGAGATCCTTATGCCTTTTTTATCTCAGTCGAGGGAATAGTTTTTAATGATTTGAGTGCATGTGATTTTTGGAAAACAAGAATTGTAATACTCGACAATCTCCCTAAGAAAATTATTATAGTTGGTATCAGTATGAAGAACAGGATCAATATTCCATGTTAAGTTACTTTAAAATTACTAACTTGTTCAGAGTTGTAGATATGTTTGGTAGTTTCCTGTTTACATTTAACTTTTGATCTCTGGTTTATTGGGAGAGTAATGAGGACAGCTTTATGGTCAGAAAGACCAGTTTAGTAAAACTTGTGTATCATTTTGCCAGTTATACATTTTACATAACTGTATGATTACTCTATTATTTCTCATTATTTATATAGTTATTAGTATCATTATATTTGTTGTACTGATACAGTCTTAAAATATAAAATACATTGGCATATTTTAACAATATTATAAATAGCATTACCATATTGATGTATGGAATGTCATTGTAATGACTAACAGATGCATAACACTACTTCAACTTCTACTGTTACTGCTGCTGTTGCTTTAGTTTTTATTTTCTATTCATTAAAACCCGCTTTTACTACATGCAGCACCCCACGCAGTGACAATGATGATACATGAAATGAAGATGGAGCACCGGTGGAATGAGATGGCAGGGAAAACTGGAGCACCCGGAGGAAACGCACTCCTACACATTTTGTCCACAATAAAAACCCACATGCGGTCACCTGGGTTTGAACTTGGGCAGCTTTGGTGAGAGTCAAGCGGTCTAACCACTCAGCCATTGTATGGGCTGCCATTGCTGCTGCTATATCCCTACATCACAACCGCCGTCGCCACCACAAAGGAATATACTTATAAACTCAGCAACTAATTATACATATTTTTTGGTTATTTTTACAGCTGAAAGGTTTAACTGGTGCAGAACTTAAAGATGATATAGATAAATACATAGAACTTCTAGAATTGGAGCCGAAGAGAAATTCTCAGGCACGTACTCTATCAGGTGGAATGAAGAGAAAACTTTCATGTGGGATTGCGCTATGCGGAGGTTCAAAGGCAAGTTTATATCCTAATTGGACAGCATTTCGATTATCAACAATAATTGAAATATGAGTAATATAAGCAGTGCTCAATTAATAATTTAATTTAATTCCACTTTTGATTTTCTGTAACATCCTCACACACACACACACACACACACACACACACACACACACACACACACACACACACACACACACACACACACACACACACACACACACACACCACATACATGCGCACACACAGAAGGCAGCAGAAGGGGAAGGGTTAAAAAATACAATTTATACAACTTTATGTCAGGAGAAGCCAAATCCAGTACTGCGGATCAAGCAGTGGTCCATTAAGGTGGCCTGCTGAATTCTGAAAATCTGGTTTAAAATTATTTTTCAATTCATACCCTTCGTCTTTCATTTCTGAAAAGAATAAGTAAATCTATTCTCATCCATTTTGCACTTCAGAATCTGAGATTTACAAATATTTTTCATCCTTGCAAATGGATTTAAAGGAAATCCAAAAGCACTCAAAGTTTTTTTTTTTTAATGAATTTGAACAGTATTTCGGGTCACCTACTTCTGATTTGGTTCAAATTTGAAAATATGTCTCTATACAATGGTTTCTTAATATTCACAATCTTTCTCTAAGCTAGGACACATATTTGTCTCTAAGCATATTTATGAATAATGTAAGATATCCAGATTATGAATGGGCTCATTGTATACAGATGGCTCTCTTTACAACCAAGTAGATGTATCAGGAACCAAAGGAACATGTAAATTACTTTCTTTCCATAAGCATGTTGAAAATTATTTAATAAGCTTTGACGCAATTTATAGTTCTTTACAAAATCAATCACTTGACAAATAAGCTTTCCAACCTTGTTTCCTTATCAGATTCCTAAGCAGCCTTTCAGGCTATTATTTCAACTGACTGCCCTAAAATGGAAATAATAAATTCATAATATCATTAAACTTCTCCAAAATTTAAATAAATGTAGTTTTCCAATGGATTCCATCCCACTATGGAATTTCTGAGAACGACCAAGCAAATATGTTGGACAAGAAGGGTGCTAAAATTGCTCAAACAGTGAAACAAAATATCCCTTATAAACAGTTAAAATATTAATTAAATATATTTTCACAACCAGTTATGGAAAATATCTTACTTCCACTAAAAGCTTAATTGAAAGGATCTCCAAAATAAACTTAAAATGATTCCAAATCTGCCTAGAAAATCATCTTTTGCCATGTTCAGATTAATCAGAGGCCATGATTGCTGGAGTGAGCAATTGTTCAAGACTGGATTAATGAATCTATATGGTAAAGATGACTTAATGAAGATTGATCTCCTAGCTGTATGGAAAATTCTCAAAAATCAAGATCAATTCTCTAAATATTTTGAAGCAAGAAAAAGAATCAATTTATTATAAGATTGTGAGCTTTAGTCAAACACATTTATGAACAATGCTTTTCTGCCATCTATCTTATGAGTCAATTTTTGCTGAAGTATTAGTTCCCATTTATGCATGCGATTTCAGGTCAGGCAACAAGTGTAGCATGATCTGAAAAAGCATAGGGTTAAGTGGAAGCATTTATACTATGTGAAGTGACAATTCATGTTACATAGCCAGAAAAATAACATTTCAGTGTAGGATACTTTATAGGTACCTTATGCTTCCACTCGCATGAACTAAATCCATCACACCTGTTTTTCCTGACTAATAGTTATCACCACTCAACAAAATGCATGGAAAAAAGTATAAACCATTTTTGACTTCATATTCACAGAACCATTTCTTCTTTAATCCTTATGCAAGTCACTTCTTTGTTACGCATTTATGTGCAAATCAGGAGCAGCTTTTACCATGATAACTAACAATAATATAGAAAAGGGCCAGCTAGTAAAATAACATACTTTATTAGAGTTAAATATATAAAATACCACATCTTAGTGCTCATACTCAAGAAAGTATATACCCAACAGAAGTAAACTTTTGTTTAAATCGTCTGCTATGGGTACAATGCAGGTAAACCGAGCGGTATGGCTCAGGTGGTTTGTCTATGGCCTGCATTCAGGAGGCCTGAGTTCAATTCCCATGGCTGACACATGAGTTTTTTGGGGTAGTTTCCCGGGTTGCCAGGTGAATGCAGGGTGGGTTAATTACATCCCCCGAATTTCCTGTCCCACCATTTCATCTCAATTATAATTTTACATCATCTCATCTGGTGGCCTCATTCAGGGTAGAAGTTTTGTTGGGTGTCTTGGTACTGTCATGACTCCATTGGTCGGCTAGCCCCTCTGTCTCCTCTTACCTCAAACTTCCTTCTGAGAATGCCTCACTTGGGGCTTAGATACAATAATCCACAGGTTTTGGTGCTGAATCCCCTCCATAGTAATCCTAATCCTAAATGCACTTAGAAAACAAAGTTTACTTTAATTTTAAATATGAACAAGGAGAAATGATGACTGTGACATGAAAACCTAGTTTTCCATTTAATTTTTACATTGCACACTTTACACTTATTGATAAGTGTCTTATTTATCATTTCTCAGTATGGCATATTAGTCTTAGTATAAGTACCTACATTTAGTACTAGGGATTGGCATGCGCTGCCAATGATAGGCATGGCAGTAACTAACTGGTATGGATTTCCCTAATCCCTTTACTACACGACTCACTGCTTAAGTCATGAGTTATTTTCGAGAAAGGCATAATATCATATAATTTCTATATGGCATGAATCCTTAGAATAATAAGGTAACAGTGTTCAAACTGAGAAATTTATGTTGACTTCCCACAGCTTCTGCGGTTTTCTGTTGATAGGCAAGACATTTCACTGTGTCATAAACTCTGCATTAGAAGTATGCAAATAATTAAAATCATACTTCTACCCCTTCTTAAGGCAGTGCCATGGTACAAAGGCACCACCCTCAGAGTTGCCCCTGTTCTATAACTGGAAGCATTGCAACTGAGTAACATAATAGTTTAACTATGAAGCCTGGGACTTATGTACTTATAGCACAGTAAGTCACAACAGAAGGTTTATGTCTAATAGCATATCAGAACACCTAGTGGTCTACCAGGAAACTGATGAGTCAGTTGGAGAATTTAATGCCATGTCGGTATATTGGCCATAGTGGCTAAGTTGATTAGAGCAACCGGACAGAGAGTGGGAGATCAATGGTTCAAATCCCAGCTATGGCATTGAATTTTTCATTCTGGGTCTACTCATTCAACCTTAGCCTACACCTGGTTAGTGTTGAAGAAATGATTAATTCCATCAATTTACCTGAAAACATAATAGTTTAACTATGAAGCCTGGGACTTATGTACTTATAGCACAGTAAGTCGCAACAAAAGGTTCATGTCTAATAGCATATGAGAACACCTAGTGGTCTACCAGGAAACATATGAGTCAGTTGGAGAATTTAATGTCATTTCGGTACATTGGCCATAGTAGCTCAGTTGGTTAGAGCAACCAGACGGAGAGCAGGAGATCCGTGGTTCAAATCCTGTCTATGGCATTGAATTTTTCAGTCTGGCTCTACTCATTCAAACCTTAGCCTACACATGGCTAGTGTGAAGGAAATGATTATTTCCATAACACAGGCATGTTAGTGTGACGAAACTCTAGCCAACAACCCAGCTTAGTAAAAAATATTTAATTGGCCAAATATTATTTGAATACAGTCACACAACTTTATTCCTTCCACTGTATCATTCAGATCCCATTGAATTAATATGGAAAGCAGCAATAAATGTTAATTTTGTATTAAAAGGTGCTAAACTACTATGTTGGCAAAGAGTTTAAGAAATTGCTTAAATAGAAAGGGAGAAGCCATGCCAATATCAGAATGAATTTTAACAAGACTACTGGAATAAAAATGAAGTGGAGGAAAGCATTAAGAGAATTGTCATTCAAGAGAATGGGAGGAGAAGCACTGATGAAAACAATGAAAATGATTCTGCAGAAGATGAGGGTGAAGAATTATTTATCAGATATGAAAGAGATACTACAGAATTAAGTGTAAATGTTGTTGAAGCATTACTGGAACAGTGTGTATTGTATTGATCATAATTTTGAGTGCATCAACATGACATTTGATATTGTAGTGAATAAGGTAATTTAATATTTACTATGGAGGGGATTTGGCACAGAGACCAGTTATGATCCGTTGTACCTATGCCCCAGTTGCGGCACCCCCAGGAGGAAGCAAGAAGTCAGAGGAGACAAAGGGGGGCTGTCTGAAGGAGCCGTGACAACGCGCAGAGGGCAGTGTCCCTACAATTTACTTAGATAGAGATTTCCTATGGCAGGCTAGGACAACGGACATGTCCCCCTACTCGGCACGGAAATGGTCCCAGCACCAGGCCTAGTCCCAGCAGCATGTTTGGAGACCGGTAATCGACCTACCGGAGAAGGAAATGGTTTTCCTAAGAGCATATTATCCTGTTGTGCACTGCCGAGACACCTGCTGACACTTTTTACCGTGAAAGATACTACCAGAAGAGAGATGATGGGAAATGATAATGGAGATAAAATGGAGGGACAGGAAACTCAGGGGCTGCAATTAACCTATCCAACATTTGCCTAGGGGGCTGGGAAAACCCCTGGAAAAGCCCATGGGTCAGGTAGATTGGCCACGGGAATTGAACCCAGGCCGGCCGAATCTGGGCCAAAGACGAAACCACCTGAGCCATCCCACTCAGTTGGATAAGGTGAGTAAATAACTTGAGTCTAATCTCTATGTAAAAGCTTAACACATGAGACGAATATTATATAACCTGTAGTAAACAAGGTTAGTGAAGCAAGTTGAGTGTTAAAATT